>OY970811.1:7364482-7783496 GCA_963853775.1 Xanthia togata
CCGTTATAATCTCACCGTGAAAATTTAGATGAAGTAAGCTTCAAGTGAGCTGTCATTCCACCGGATGACTATTGACAGCTCACTTGAGAGCACACGGTGAGATTTTTACAAAATACCTATACCGGCTGCTCCTAAGGTAGACCCTGTCCCAAATATTGTTAAAAACACACAAATTAAAACCTCACAGTACGATGGCAAATAACATCTGACATCTTGGCGGATAGTACCTACCTCTCGAAAAATGGGTTGGTACCATCTGACGGCCAAGTCTAGAACCGCGCGCGCTCATTGGTCAAATCAAATTGCGCGCGCTTCCCCGGATTTCTGTTACACATTTCCGTCCGTTTTCACAAAATCACTCCCACAGATTTGATTATTTGGTTTCTTTTTAATGTTGATAAAACAATAATTTAAAAAGACTACTCTCTCTATGAATGCCTATTTTCTACACTTGTTTTGCCTACACTTGTTTTGCTCTTAATAATTCTATTTTAAATATATATTGTTGTAAATGTTTGAAACAAGATTCTGTAGTCATTGCCGAATATGTAGGTAGGAACGTCCAGACGCACGTCAACCTACTACAATTTGTCAAACTTTAATAGATTTTCAACTTTATCACTAAAATATAAGGTTCAAAGTTGATTGAGGAAATTTGACAGTTTCGGGTAGGTTGATGTGCTGGCGTCTGTATGTACGTACCTACTATGTGGTGCTGGTGCAAATTGGAAATATTATACAGAAACTTTTGTAGAAGTACTATTAGGTAAGTGATTCTGAAGTCAGGCTTTTTTTTCTAAATAGACAAATAAAAAACACTTTTGACACCATTCTCATTTCGTTTGGTTAAACCCGTGGTTAACGTTTTCCTTAACATAAGTAGACAATCTTGATGTATCAATTACTCTAATCGGATAACATAAATTCCAACCTTTTAGAATGAGTTAATAATTAACTTATAAGTTAATAATTGAAATAAGCGATTGTGACGTCAAAGTCGATGTCCAAAAAGGTTCACAATAGTGTGCTGGTGCCCTACGCTTATGTATCGAAATGAACGTTGAGTGTGACAAGAGGCATGAATTCCATGCGAAGCATGAGTGGTGTAACTATGATTGACAGATTGAGGAATGATATGATAAAACAACGGTGCGGTTTAAAAGTAGGTGTAGTGACAAAAATTTAATTATTAGAGTATACTTAGATGGTTTGCTCATGTTGAGAGGATGAATGAAAGGTGACTAACAAAAGGTAGAGTACAAGTACAAGGCAGATGTGAGTGGAAACGCGGTAGGAAATGCCCTAGGACATATTATAGTGACCTTAATGGTGATGTTCTTCAGAAAGGTCTGGTACGTGATATGTACTCGCAACGGGCATGCGTGTTTGAACGTAAACGATGCATAAGGAGTGTAAGGATCGTAACAGGTTGCGGTATGTAGTTTGTGCCTGCCCCCATGGGAAGAAGGCGTGAGTTTATGAACCTATACATGAAATAAGTAACTTCACCACCAAAAATTTTATAAGCTATTTATTTTCAATATTAACAAAACTTATAACAAGGTTAATTAAGTTAATTATTCTTCTTCTTACTTCCCGATTTTCCCTTCGAACACACTTGAGAACAAATATACGCGCAGGCGCGCTTTAACAGAATGTATATAGCTAAGAGTAGGACCACGATGAGCGCAGCAACATCTAGGAACCTTCTCTTGTAGAAGGGAAGGTCCAGCGCAGGAGAGCGCAGGTGCGGGGCGCCGCGAGTGTTCACCACGTGGTTCACCCAGTGCACCAGCTCCTGTCCCGGCTTCACGGGACGGTCGTGGTGGATGAAGGATAGCTCCTTTACTTTTTCGGCATACCTGTTAATAAAGATATTTTTTATAATTACCAACTTCTTTTAAATAAGTAGGTTTTTAAAATGGCTTTTTCTTTTAAGATCATTCGTTTGTCTTCCTCACCTGGGAAGATACCTAATAACAAGTTCTTTAAATGTATCGCTCTTTCTTTGACACTTCAAAACAATTAAATTATAACCTTATTATTCTAACATGATTTTCAACCTATTCTACTCCTTTTATTTTACAATTATGGTCATTGCCATCTTGTTGAGTAGGTACTCACTAAAAACTATACTGAGAACTCTATATTCTTATTTAGTTTTGTTTAATGCTTCTTCTACATACCTTTTGTTACTAGTAACTTCTACTATTTTGTTCTTGAGCTCATCAGCCATTGTGTAAGCAAGGTTGACTTTTTGCGCAAATCCTTTGTTAACTGCTTTTTCGACATTCATGAACTGATCACCAAATACTGGAATACCGATAATTGGCACTCCAAAGTGGATAGCCTCAGTCGTTGACAGGAGGCCACCATGCGTTATGAAGACGGCAAGATTAGGGTGAGCTGAAAATTAAATACAGATTAGAAGCATTAATATCGATTTAATAGAGTGCCCATGGACTTTCTTGCCCATTCTTCTACATGGAACCTACAAAGCTTTGGAATGGGCATCTAGTTTCATCTCTTTGACTGACCGACTCCTTGAAAATGCGAAAGTACATTTGATTTTTTTTCAATGATTGTACGAATTAATTACTCGTATTATTGATTGTGTAATGTCTCTCATTAATGTATTATGTACTCTTAGATATGGAATCATATGATAACATTCTATGATTCCATATAGAAATTTCCTTTTTCGCCACCGGGGGCCCGAAAAACGACGAAATTTCTAAACAGAAACTTACAAATAATTTCCTGTTGAGGTGCCCACTCCAATAATCACAAATAACCCTTAATATCCTAGCTAACAAACACTAGGCTAATTGCGGCGACGGAAAATCCCAAGTAAACAGAAACACACTAACAAACTTACAAAGAATTTCTTGTTGAGGTGCCCACTCCAGGATATGAACATTTTTGGGCAAGTTAGGTAAAACCTCCTCAAATTTCCAGAACACAGTCTGCTTCAGGGTTCCAAACATCTTCAGAAGGCTGACCTTGACCTCGTCGGGTAAGTCTTTACTCCTCAAGTTTGAGCCCATGCTGAAGTAAATCACTCCATCCTTTGCGCTGTCCATGAGCTTCTTCAAATTCTGAAAAACCATTGTCCAGCCAAACAGTGTTTAGGATATATTTTCTCAATTTACGTGATACATTTTGTCTTAACTTATACAAATACGTTGTCTCATTATTTTTCTTTATAATCATATCTTGCTTTCTATCTACAGGCGCCAATTAAATTAACTTAAAAAACGTCACAGACTCGATGAGTTTCCGATATTTAAATATGAGGAAACAAAAAGAAAGTGTAAAGTTGCTCCAGTTAAATTTACTTAGCTGGAGCCAACTTCAAAGACTTTTTTTTGTCACAGACTTTGTGTTTATCAGACACAATAACAAATTATTCTGCGCTACAAGGACATATTAAGTACCCAAAGACGTATATGTTTTAACTATAATAATAATACTTACTTCTGGTAGAGGCTTCACAGTATCATCGATATGGTAACCGCCGATAAACTTGTGGCTCTGTGGAAGAGATGCACCTCCGCTTGTAGATACATAAGCGTTGGACAGTACCATGGATGCGTTATACCGGGCTTCATGGAAAGTTGGTAGTTTTCTTCCACGTTTTGCAGCAATAGGGGCAAAGAGTGATGTGTACGCTTTTTCTTCAACACCGTCCAGCCACCTGAAATTTCCGAAACATTGCGTTAACATTGCCACCGTTATTACCATTTTATTGAGAAGATTACAGATTTCTAATATTATCACTGGAGTGCATTTTAATACAGCAATGTGATAGCCTTCACGAGTGGCGATGCGGTATATTTTAGGTAGTCAGCCACGCTAGTTGTGATATTTTTTCTCTAGTTCATTGCCAAGCAGCAACATTTATTTTGTTAGTGCCAAACTTACGTGTATTTCAGGAACTGAACTTTCCATTGAGTCCACAACTCATTCACCCGCTGTAAAAAGTTTAGTGGTGGAATGTGTGAAGACATGGAGTCTACTGTATACGCGGGGTTCAACGGTTCGTCGATCAATTGCATAACCAGCCAGTGAGGATCCACAGATAACGACCAAATAAGTGGACAGTTGAACACTGAAGCAAATCTGAAATAAAGGTAAATTATTAGGCACGAGTTAGAAGACTGACTAGTGGGATTGCCAGTAACCCAGCTATTTAAGGAAATAAAGTTCTTTTTGGTTTCGAGTGAGTTGATTAGACCATAAAAGAGAAGCAAGCTCAATTGGGATATCGAAATTAACTGCAGCTAGTTTCGACATCTTTGAGTGGCACCGGCAGACTACGAAATGCTTCTGAATTGACATAATTATTTCTCAATCAATCTGCCTAGCCTTTTCCCAACTATGTCGGGGTCGGCTTCCAGTCGAACCGTATGCAGCTGAATACCAGTATTTTACATGGAGCGACCTATCTGACCTCCACAACCGAGTAACTGGGAAATACGATACCCCTTGGTAAGACTGATTGTAAAGATTGTCAAAGATTCACGAATGACAGCCGGGACTAACGGCTTAACGTGCTTTCCGAGGCACGGAGGAGTCTCGGTATGTAAAGATGGTCACCCATCCACAGACCAACCCCGGCAAGCGTAACTTAACCTGATGGATCGACCCGTGCGGCTGCTATTACTTAGCAACAAGGTCCTTTTTGAATAATGTGGCGTACGTTAAGTATTTAATAATAATAATAATAGTTTCGGTTGAAGCAATCTAATGAGCTGTAATGCTTCCAAGCCAATATAATATTACATACAGCTTACTTAAAATATGCGTTAATAATAAAAGAATATATGTTTCCAACTAGTTTTCCTATAAACACTTAACGAGTAAATCTTGAATTCGTGAAACTCAATATATTTTAGAAGAACTCGGCTGATATGAGTATCCGTAACTTTACGATGTTCAGTTGAATAACTTAATTAACTTACCCAGCAGTTAAGTCGCTAAACATCCACTCAACGATGACCGCATCAAACCGTTCCTTGGGATCATTCAATAGCTTCTTAACGTCGTTATTCTCAACCGTTTTGTTCGCAAGTTCTACCATCATGAAAGTCATGAAAGCAGGACTCAAATCGGCGGCTTCATTTTTCATAATACCTGTCATACTTACGAGTTCCTCTGAAAAAAAAAAAAAGATTTATTACTATTTACATATATTTTAAATATCTGGGTCATTGGGTCTCAGACGACTTAAAGGATAACACTGATATTGAACGGGAGCGCAGGTCGCTGGCTGTTCGATGTGGGATGTTGGCCCACAGGTTTGCACGCTGTACGGCTCAGGTTAAGGTGACGCTTTTCAAAGCCTTCTGCCAATCCTTTTACACTTGCAGCCTGTGGGTGAACTTTACGCAGAAGGCATATAGTGGCCTGCGCACCCAATATAACAACACGTTCCGGGTGTTGATGGGGCTGCCGCGTTTTTGTAGCGCATCGATGTTTGCCGATGCCGATGTTGATAGTTACTCGGCCATCATGCGTAAGAGATGTGCATCTCTGCTACGCCGTGTTCGCGCCAGCCCCAACACCATTCTCAAAACGTTGGCTGACAGGTGGGACTCTCCGATCTTGGGGCGGTGGATACGACTGCATGCAGTCAAGTAGACATTCCCAGGATCGGCGAGCCTCACGCTTGTATAATAAATAATGTTACTAACACTAGTTTATAAGTTTGCACTGTTACTAACAAATATGGAATTTATTCTGAAATAAATGTTTTTATTTATTTATTATTATTTATTGAAAGCAACAAAATTTCTGATAAAGTATTCAATGCAAATGGATATTATGAGTTGAGACTTTAATGTTATATCATGAGAATGATATCCATAATACACGAAGTAGACATGAAATTTTGATACCCAAATTTATATTAACTAAAACAAGCAAGTAATTTCTTAAAAAAAAGTATCCGCTTTTATAACAATTTGCCAAAGTCGATTACAGAATTTAGCGATGGGAAGTTCATGCCTGGGTTGCGCGAAAGTCCGAAAGGGATACCGTGGCCCCCTGGCATTGCACAGGCAACAGAAGGAACACGGGTGGGTTTTAGTCAGTAAGAGTCTGACACGCCCTCCCGCTCCACCCAGAGCGGGAGCAGACATTTGATGAATTCCCACCCAAAAAAATAAAAATAAAAAATAAAAATGGGACGTTCTAAGCCCACATCAAACGTGTCCATACCATGAAAGCATATTATAAAATTAAAGACTACGTTGAAGACGGTTTTATTGAATTTTAGGCCATTGACTTGTCAAATGTTTTTATTGAACCAACTCTAGTGACAGCTTCTTCTGCCACTTGTATAGATAATATTTTTTGTAATTGTGATTACATAATGTGCGTTTGCACTGGCGAAACATCGTAACAAAACATGTTGAAATCTCTAGTTCCTGTCAGATATTGTATTAAACTTTGACAGAAACTAAAGATATCAACATGTTTTGTTGATGAATGTCTCGCCAGTGCAAACGCTCAGTTACATAAACACACAGTGGACAAACAATTACATTTTGCTCCTGTTTAGGCCAGCGTTTAGTTTAGTTTAAGGCCCAGTTTATGTTAAAATTTAGGGATATTAAATAATTCTTTGGCAAGTAAATGATGTGTTCAGCTTTAATAATATATGTGACACAAATGATTTCTACGCCGAGTTCTTTTCAATATTAAACAAGCAATTTATAACTGTTTACACATAGTTCTTATTTAGTGATTGCGACTTCACGTATTCGTCGAAGCACGGAAAAACTTTTTGAACTTTATGGCTTAGACCAACATGAATAATACAAGCTTTCATCAGTATGTTGTAAAATATTCTAAAACTTTTAAAAGTGAGTGCAAAATGGCTGAAGCTATTCACATTAGCATAAAATAAAATTAACTGATCATAAAATAAAAACTACCTGGCTAATAATAAATAATGAAACCGGTAGGAAAAAACAGCGTAATACTAAATTTAATTTAGAGACTGCACATGGCCCCATCAACCCAGAGGTAAAATAGCTCAGGAATTTGAATTTGTTTTGCTAATATTCCCCTTAAAACTACTGAAGCTTTAAATTCCACACCCGCGCTTTATGCTGCCTTACTTAGAAATAATGTAAAGGTGGCATGCCTTTTTTTAGAGTTCAGGTTTCAGTATACAAACCCCTAGGCTGTTATAAAAGCTTTTAAAGATCATAAAATTAAATCAACAGAAGATCTATGGGGAATGTCTGTAAAAGTCTGTAAAACTATCATCGAAACCATTGCGCCTTATTTAGCTTTCATATTTAACACCAGTGTAGACCAAGGAGTCTTCCCGGATCTCATGAAACACAGTAAAGTAGTTATTTTGTTCAAATTCGGTGATAGTAAGGAACCCAACAATTACAGGGCTGTGTCAATTCTGCCAGATCTCTTGAAGGTGTTTGAAAACAATCATGATGCTCAATCAAATATTACGTAAATATATTTTTATTAAAAACCATCTTTCATGAACAACAATACGCTTTCAACAAAGGGCGTTATACCACTGACACCCTAATAAAGAACATTTTTAACGCCTACGAAGAAGCACAAGATGCCATTGGAATCTTTTGCGACCTCTCGAAGGCGTTCGATTGCGTAGACCAAGAGACACTTCTGCTGAAACTGGAGCACTATGGGATTAGGAATTCAGCTCTTGATTTACTGATCATACCTGAAGGATAGAAAGGTTCAAGTAAATGGCTCAACTCATATGGGTCTGAAATGGCAATGGGCGTTCCTCAAGGTTCGATATTGGGTCTCGATATTGGCTTTTTATTTTGCATTAATGGTTTACCCCTATTACTTTAAAATCAACCGAAGATGGTGTTATTTGCAGATGACACATCATTGATCTTTAAAGGTCGGCCGACGGTCACAAAATCTTGACGACGCGAATAGCTCTATTCTTCAGGTCCAAGATTGGTTTACGGTAAATAATTTGGTACTAAATAAAAAATAAATAATTTGTACAATTAAGTAGTTAATTTGTATTTTGTTCGCTCAGTATAAATTGAATTCATTAGTTTATTATTACTAGTAGCAGTATATTTGTTTGTAGGTATAGAACAGCGATTAAGATAGTGTTTATGTGTTATGAGTTTAGTGAAAGAAAAGTACATTGTAATTAGGTATTTGGGGTAAGTAGATAGTTTTAATAAGTTGAAATTATTAATTTAGAGTAGATTTGAAAAGTAATTAGTACAATCAGTAGGATAAGGATGGCGGCATTAATACTTTTAGATTGATGCTTGACGGATTATTTACTTTGTGAGAGCATTCTTTATAAGGTTAAGTTTTCAAAATAAGAAACACATAATTAAGTTAGGCCGTGCTCGTCCAGATATCCTTTCGCGGCCACGATGAAAGTTGAACTGACGTCATATTTTTGTAAATATGTGAGCACCATGTATCTATGACATAATTAATTTATCTGTCATGGCTTCATTTTTAATTATTTTTACCTATTGTGGTATAGTAATCTTATTCCAGGTGCATCGTCTTCACATATAATTATATATTTGTATAATTAATGTATACAAAAAATGTGGAAACATTTTAAAAGCGTAACGGTGGAGTTTCCTGCCCATTCTTTTTCATAAGAAAACTACCTTTTGGAAGGTGTGCCTACAAACGATTCAGTTTTTTGTAGATTTTAACGTTCAAAAGTGCCTTTTATGTGCCTAATTGAAATTAATGTATGACTTTGACAAGGAAGTTTGGCAATAATTCCTTCTGCACATTATTATGGCTTACCTTTTTTTTAATTTTTTTTTTTGGCTGGGAAATCATCGAATGACTTCTACCGCTCTGGGTGGAGCGGGAGGGCATGTCAGACTCTTACTGACTAAAACCCACCCGTGTTCCTTCTGTTGCCTGTGCAATTCCAGGGGGCCATGGTATCCCTTTCGGACTTTCCCGCAACCGCGGCAGGCAATGGTCTCATCGGACCCCTTCACTCGCTGACATCTCTTTGAGGCGCGCGTGGAACACAACGCGCCGTCGACCCGGGCCTGGTCCTTACCGGACGGCGAGCTACCCATTGCTCACCGTCCGCAAGACCGCGCCTACGGTTTCCGGGAATCGGCAATCGATTCCCGACGCCCAGGGCGTCTCCTCCTGCGGCGGCTAGGGGCGTGAGGGTGCGAATTTGCCTCTCCCTCACGCGTTCCGCCTCCTCCTTCGCGAGCATTACTGCTTCGCAGAAGGAGGTGACGGCCTCCCATGCCCTCTCGCTCCGTACCATGGCCTGGACCAGGGCCGGACGCGAGAGATCCCCGCCACCAATCGCCTCCACGAAGACACGGCGGTGGTCCGACCTCCACCGTATGCTCCACCATGTCCTCCGGACGATCCATGCAATGATGACACCCGGGCGTTTCCTCCCGCCTGATACCGAACAGGAACCTCCCGAAACAGCCGTGCCTAGTGAGGACCTGCGTCAGGTGGAAGGTGAGGACGCCTTGGGGCCTCTCTAGCCACTCCTCAAATGGGGGACTTATCGCCGCAATAGTGGCGTGCCCAGGACTGGGTTGCGACAATCACACTCTCCATGACGCCATGAAATCCCGTCGGAGCTCTGTCCGCTGTGCCGTGTTTTCTCGCGGCATCGGAGTCAAGCCCCGGCGTTTCGCCTCCCCGCGCCACTCCCAAATATGCGCGAGGACTTTTGCCTCCAGATCCCATGGCGGCAATCCGGCAAGGAGGCTCGCCGCCTCACCGGAGACCGTGCGGTATCCCCGGACCAGCCGGGTGGCCATGACCCTCTTGGACGCGTTCAACCGGCGGGCTGACCGCCGCCTCAACGAACGCGCCCAAACCGGTGCCCCGTAAAGGGCCATGGACCGCACGACCCCCGCGTATAGACTCCGGCAGGAGGCGTTTGGATTCCCTAGATTGGGCAGGAGCCGCTTCAAGGCAGCCCCAGCCCGCTCCAGTCTGGGAGCCAAACGTCGGAAGTGCTCCACGAAGGTCCACCGACTGTCGAGGACGAGTCCTAGGTACTTCATCGTCAACTCGACGCCGATGTGAACCCCTCCTACCGTTATTTGGGAACCCGACGGTGGCGCATTCCGAGGAGCATGAAACAACATATGGCCTCGGACTTGTGCAAGGCCACCTCAAGTCCTAACTGCCGGATTCTGGCCACGATTGTCGCAACTCCGTGTGTCGCTAGTTCGGCCGCCGCCTGGTGCGACCTCCCCTGCGCCAGGACCAACGTGTCGCCAGCGTAACAGACGACGCTGACGCCACTGGGGAGGTCGGCGCGCAGCACCCTCTCGTATTTGATGTCCCACAGATGCGGCCCCAGAACCGATCCCTGTGGGACACGGCACGACATCTCTCACCAGTTCCACTCTCCCTGGTGACCGGGGTAGATGATGGCCCTGTCTGTCAAATAGGCCTCGACCACACGTCAGAGGTAGGTCGGCATCCAGTGATACCGGAGTGCCTCCCTGATGCAACTCCAGGGCAGGGTATTGAAGGCATTGGCGATGTCTAGAGACACCACCAAGACGACCCCACCCCGAGCCACACCATCACTGCAATGACTCTTTCAAAGACCTTGCCCACCTCGTCGAGCAGCACGATGGCCGGTAAGCGGACGGAGAGTCCGCAGGGCGCCCCGGCTTCTTGATGAGGACCAGTTTCCCCGTCTTTCAACGAAGCGGGAACTGGCCCCTCTCCAAGCATGCGCTTAGGAGCCCCCTTAGTTGAGGCCCGAGAGGCCAGGACCCAGGCTTTCCCAGATAAGCCATCGGGTCCTGGGGCGGTATTTCTGGTATTCAGCCTACGTAACGCCACCCTCATCTCTACCTCGGTCACCTCCAGAGCATCGCATTTTATGCGCCTAATTGAAATTAATTTATGACTGACAAGGAAGTTTGGCAATAATTCCTTCTGCACATTATTATGGCTTCCCTGGTACCTCATTAACCGCAAATTATGTTAATTTTTTTTACATTCTTCCTCGACATATAATAATCATCCTATATTATATACCTAAAAATTAATTTCAACTCTTTATTAGTCGCTTTTGTAGACTAGATTCAGATTTGTTACAGTTTTAAATAGCAATCATGTTATTTATTTTAAAATAGGTTTTTATTCCCACACTGTCCTCCCATACCTAATAACACTGTTATTTAAAAATACTGTAAAAACAAATACAAATATTGTATTGTATTTTTTAAAGAGTAAACAACGAGTTTCTTGCCAGCTCTTCTCCATAGGGAACGACCAATTGAAACCGTGCATCTAGCTTCTGACGTTTCATAAGTGCCCATGTAGTTTTATGTGCAATTTTTTGTATTCAAGATTGTCCTCTCCTTTTTTCTTCGTCCCTTGATGCAGAATTGCTCATGTCGTGTTAAAAAACTTACCCAGATAACAAGGTATTAGTTATTGGAACTGTCTACCCTGTATGTGAAGGGCCTGCCTATTACGGACTGAACTGGACATGGACACGTCTGCCGCATGTAGAAGAGATCATAGGCTAATCAATCACAACGTAGCTCTCGGAAAACCCAGGTGAAGATGGTTTGAGTTCTACAAACACGATTGGTGCACACTAGCTCAAGACAGAGAGGATTGGAAGGAGAAAGTCAGGCCTTTGAACCGCAGCGGGACAACACAGGCCAAAAATAAAAGAACATAAATCCGTAATAGTTGAAAAATCTTACCAGGGAATAAATCGAAGTTGCTGCTGACATCAATTGTGCGAAGCTTGGCAGGTGGATTTTTGTAGGTAAATGGCGTTATGTACGTCACCTGAAATAAAATATACAAATGTCACACAGTGAAATTTATAGTTTTAGAATTTATTTCATATAACATTACAATGCTTAATAATAGGTGTAAAATCCCCTAAATGAAGCCGTGAGTCACTTGTTCTTCCCGTTATTATTCAAAATTCATAAGTCATTTATTCAAACTAGGCTGAGAATCAGCACTTCTCGAACGTCAACATTACATAAGACAGTCCCCCAAAACGCTCACCGTTCACCACTTCCTAGTGCTTCAGCTGGGAAGAAGTGGCGCAACAAACCCCTCAGCAGCAAACTTTTTTTTTTTTTGTTCTGGACATTACCTAGGAAGCTTTTGGTTACAGAAAGGTCTAAGTTCCAACTTTGTTTGACCTTTTTTTATCTTTAATTACTCTCAAAATCCCTGTATTTTTGTTTGCACCCATAAGGACAATGTTTTGAGTACGTTAAATTGCGCACTACCGTAGCGAATTTTGATGGCAAAAATATACGTCGTTTTCCAGAAAATATGTTTGCAAAAAATTACTTAGTTTGATGTCAGATTGCGTACACGATGGCTTCGTGAAGTGGTTTTTTTACACCCTCTATAATATATAACACAATTAACAATTTATACTATTAATTAATACATATTAAAAAAACAAAGATTTTTTGTTTTTTTATTCATTTGTATAATTACTTCGTTAGTCATTTAATTTAGTACCTAGTGTACCTAAATGAATACACGGTTAATCTTAAATTGTCACCAAATTTATAGTGTAACCTCATTTTATACCGTATATCATACATGAGCCTTAACCATAACTGACCTCATGACCGGCATTCAACAGATGTCTAACATATCCATCACCAAGGATTCCGTGACTCTTCCCAGGCACGGGGAACACCACTAAGATCTTAGCAGCCTCAGAACATGCCAGTGTTAGGCTGATCAGCAACCAAAAAGTCTTCATCTTGTCCATTTTCTGTGCAAATTAATTAAATTAATACTTAAGGATTCGTTATATACATACTTAATAAACAATTTAAACTCATTCGTGCACTGGCCGACAACGCACGCCCTAAACCGCTGAGTCTAAAAGCATGCAATTTTGCATATCAGTTCCTTACATATGATGAGATGAGCAATAATGAAGAGTTTTTGAAAATATGTCTTTTATAGGAGGTAAAATTTGTATAAAAAATCCGTCATTTTTACCTATGAGATATCGGGCACACGGATTGTTGATTTATAGAAGACTAGCTTCGGCCCGCGACATCGTTCACGTTGAAGTCGTAAGATACCACAATACACTACTGAAGTGGGTACGTACGGGTGATGAATAAAAGTCGGTATGTTCACTAGCTTGGTATAATGAAGAATTGAAGGTGAAAATCTACAAGGAGAATCAGAATAAGATTTACGCAAGCACAAGTAGAAGGCGGATAAGCAGAGTACATTTATATAAGAGTTGGTAACAAGCGCGCGAGATGCATACGGTAACGAAAGCGGAAACGTGCGGTTAGCCCAGTGGTATCTAACAGACTGGTGACTCTGGTGAGCCGGCGAGGCGCGACGAAGCGAGTCTTGAGAGGGGTCTTGCTCGCTCGCTGCGCGGCCGCTGTTGGCAGGGGTCGGTGACTCACGCGCTTGCTATTCACATAGATTATCTACTAATAATTAAATCTGTGATACATTTTGTGATATTATATGTATTTAAATTCAGTTTAAGTATATAATATTTTGCAAGTATTAATTTCATACAAACAAACCTATTCCTAAGGACTAGTGACGCTACACTACTCGTACAATAACAGCCACTTTTTTTTTTTAACTTCCCTGTATACTACGTACGTTTGTATTTTTGGGCTCAGCAGCCTAAATATGCAGAGAGTCAGGACTGGTGACGCGGGAGCATGCGACGTACAGCTGTCCGTGTGAGAATCAGTTTGTCCTGAGGTCGTCGCCTTCAGTGTCTGGCCCTGTGACTTGTTGATAATCATCGCAAAGCATACGCTCTCAGGGAACTTCACGCACTTAAACTGGAAGTGGGTAACTGTGGGGAATTATTGGTATACGCGGTGTAAACACTGTTTCGCCAACGCCATAACCTGTTAGATTTTCGCTTTCGAATAAGACGTTTCGCTGCAAAGACACGACTTTGAGCCGGATCCGTTATACAGCTTCGGCGGAGTTATCGGGACACCGACATTCAGCTGGATGATGTGCGCGGAAGTCCAATTGCCGTTAGCGAATTCAGAAATTCTACGGGGTGATGTGTGGCATCATCTTGCTCCATAACATTGTTAATGGATGTGTATATCACTTCGCTCCCTTCAGTTTGCGAGAGAATATTGTGGTTAATCGCAGCAGCTTGAACATTTTTGGGCGTTATAATGGCCCGTTCACACACCCAATAATTCTCTTGGTACGGTATTCGACTGATGTCCCCGCACACAAAAACAAATCAGATTTTCTAAAATAGGAACTACTCTACCAAGAGTCTCTAGTAGAGCCATCTGGCCGCTCTCCTCTGGTAGTGTGCCCTCACCAAAAAAGATCATCAGGGAATTCTTGAGCATGTGCATTCCTGCCAAGCCGTGCTTGCATGTTGAGGGTCAAGCGCAGTCTATGAACTCGCGACCATAAGGTACACCTTTTCAACGAAGTATTCACCTAGTCAGACCTAGTTTCTCGCGTAAAGTAAAATAAAAGTAAATAAAAACACTGCCTGTGGGGACACAGGCAGTGTTTACCGGAAATCGCCACTAAACAGTACTGTGACCATCAGCTTCCACTGCTTTCCTATTTTCCATAATGCATTCATCCCATACAATGAAAGCGCAATCTCGAAGCACGGGCGCGTGCTTTATCACTGTTGCGTGAAATCCCACAAACAGGCGTTTCGTTGCTCTCTAAATCTATGGGAATCTTAAACATGGCGTGCGCTGTTTTGCCACTAGGAAGCAGTATGGGAGCGATTCCAGAAGATGCTACCGCGATTGCAATTTTGCAATGTCTCCTGACCTCTGCAAGGATGCCAGTGGTAATAAATATTTTTCCTGTTCCACCAGGAGCATCCAAGAAAAACATTTTACCCTGACTGAGCCCAACGCTTTGGTGAACGGTGTTCAAAATTTCCCTTTGCACTGTGGTGAACATAGATACGTGGTCACCGTGGATGATGGTACTCGTTTCCCAGTTTCCGGGGTCTTGATACGGTGCCAATGATTGCTAAGCAGATAATCCATACTCGATCAGTGGATTTCTACCGATGGAAATGACCACGTATTGAAGTGAATAAGAGAACTGTTTAGAACGCGTTCATCATTTTGTTCTAAGTAGTACGCCGCAAAGTTCGAAAAAAGTCTTCGGATAGATGATGCCGATATTTCTCTCACAATAGAACTGGGTTTGCGATTCCACAAAACACTAAAATGATGGCAAACAAATGTCGCAGACGACTGGGACTGTCGCTGACGCTGGCCTCCGCCAGAGTGTCATCCCAGTGTTGGTCACTGTTAAAAAGGTGACATGCTACCCAGGCTGCGCGGAATATGGGATACACTGCATCATCAACTGTCCTCAGGAACACAAACGACGTTGGGTCCCGTACTGAAGTAATAACTGCATATAATATTAAAAATAGTGATAGTTTATTTTATTCGTCGATTTTTACTAAGCCTAAAATCTGGTAAATAATGCTAGGTAAACACGTAGCGACTTCAAAATTTCCACGGACAGATTTAAAAATCGCTCTAGGACAAATCTGTATTACGAGTAGTAATAGCAATTTCCCATTGCTTACGAAATTTTCCTTTTTTAGTAAATTAATACGATCTACGAACAATGACAAAAATGTATGTAATTGTTCGAAGATCGTATTACAAAATGTAAAATCACATAAAAAACCATTAGTAATAAAAAAAGAGAGTCACAAAATACAACCACAGGTTTGCAAAGCAATCGTCCAACCGCTTACATAGTTATTTGCTTTGTCGAATCTTCGCTAAAATAGCCGTTCCTATATATTTCATGATTGACATTGATTGCAAATTTTTAACAGAATCTATCCGGTAGAATTTGCGTCATGCTGGAACGTACTACGACATAATGTAATATTGCTCATGCCCCATAGCAAATAGCGTGTCATTTTATACCCTACAGTTTGACCAGACCTATAAAGAATATCTATGCCACATTTTAACAGAATCTGTCCCGGTAGAATTTGCGCCATGCTGCAACATACATTCAGACAAACAGACAAAAATTCTAAAATCTATATTTTCGGAATTAGAATCGATCCCAGACCTCGCAGAAATTACTTTTTTTCATAAATATTCAATTTACAGTTTTGACTTCGCTACGATTTTATTATATGTCTAGATAAGAGGATTAAGGTAGTCAACTTACTAAGTTATTCATACCTTATTTCTGATTTATTATCAACAATGACTAATATTTAGTCAGCGAAAAGTATACATTGACGGTGTAAAGCAATACGTACGTCGTTGATGTAAATTAGAAAAAGTATTGGGCTAAGTATACTTCCTTGAGGTACTCCTGATTTGGTTTGAATGTATTAAGAAAAAAAGGTGTAGTGAGTTTTCATTTATTGAACTTATTTCCATCCTAATAACTATTGCTCTGATTCCGCAGCTTGCATTGAATATACATTGTTTGAATAGGTATTAACAAAGTAGATGTTTAGAGTTGTCTGCAATAATTCAGTTAGTTAATAAATTATCTGATTATAAATATTCTGGTATATTGAATAGGTACTTTTATTTTCCTTCATTAACATTGGATATTATGAAAATACAATTTTACAATCACACTTCTTGTTTTAACAATTTTAAATAATCTAATTTCACTATCGTTCTTAATTAAATTATTTGGTCATCAAAACAATTTTTGGTTGGTTGTTATGCTTGGTAAGCACATTTTAAATGAAACCTAATTAATATAACACTGTGAAAAACAAAGCTACTTCAGCGGTCCCAAACATCAGGATAGCGTGTTACCGAATATATCCCACAATTATATAATCAACTAATAACTTAAACCAATTTAGATAAGGTTTTATTTATAATTTTACGACACATTTTTCAAAATAATTTCCTGCTTAGTTAATAAGTTTTTAACCCACACTTCACGACTTCAGTTCCATCTCACCATCTTCTTAATATTTTAAAAGATCTTACCTGTAGATTCTACACAATGATATTGTATTGTCACTTCGATTGTATTGTAAAGGTGATAAAACTACTAACTACAGTTTTAAAATAAATATTAATTAACTCACTTTATGTATCTATAATACACCACATAAAGAAAATGTGTTCAATATTAAAAATAGCCTTTCGCTCGACAAGATACGAACTGTACCTACCTATTAAGTGAATGGACGTCGTGGTAATGTGTGTTATATAGTATTGTTATCGTTTGGTTAGATTACGTGACATAATTATCAAAAGATAACAATATTTGAGAAAGGGACTTCCAGTTTAGGAGTAGTTGCTCTATTCTGGAATAATCTCACCACGAAAGCTTAGGTAAAGTGAGCTTGAAGTGAGCTGCCATTCCACGGTGCTAGGGATCGACACAAGATGGACCGATGACCTTGTAAAGGCCGCAGGAATCCGCTGGATGCGGGAAGCACAGAATTCGTAAGTGGCGGTGCTTGGGGGAGGCCTATGTCCAGCAGTGGACATCTTTCGGCTTAAATGATGATGAGGGATTGACACTATTGACAACTCACTTCAAGCTAAGTTTCCACGGTAAGATTTTTACAGAAAAGATCGACTGCTCCTAAATTATCTCTCTCTGTAGGCCTATTTTCTGTTGCTTAGATCCTACATCCTATTGCCGAAACTGTTGAGGGGTAATTTTTATTTTTAATATTAAATTTGAAAATGCAAGTCATCACGCACTAGCAAATATACAAACGTTTTGTAAGTTCACGATGACTAACATTTTCCCTGAACGATGGTGACGTGTTCAGATTTAGATAATTGATTTCGAATCTGCAATAATTAGCTTCTTATTATAATTTCTATTTCAAATATTTATAAAAAATACCTTCGACATCCAACAACCCGCAGGGCCCGCGTGGTCCGGCTGGTCCGGGGATACCGCACGGTCTCCGGTGAGGCGGCAAGCCTCCTTGCTGGATTGCCGCCATGGGATCTGGAGGCAAAAGTCCTCGCGCATATTTGGGAGTGGCGCGAGGAGGCGAAACGCCGGGGCTTGACTCCGATGCCGCGAGAAATCGCGGCACAGCGGACAGAGCTCCGACGGGATCTCATGGCGGCATGGAGAGTGCGATTGTCGCAACCCAGTGCTGGGCACGCCACTATTGCGGCGATAAGTCCCCTCTTTGAGGAGTGGCTGGAGAGGCGCCACGGCGTCCTCACCTTCCGCCTGACGCAGGTCCTCACCGGACACGGCTGTTTCGGGAGGTACCTGTTTCGGATAAGGCGGGAGGAAACGCCCGGGTGTCATCACTGCGTGGATCACCCGGAGGACACGGTGGAGCATACGGTGGAGGTATGCCCGGCTTGGGCAGAGCACCGCCGTGTCCTCGTGGAGGCGATCGGTGGCGGGGATCTCTCGCGTCCGGCCCTGGTCCAGGCCATGGTACGGAGCGAGAGGGCATGGGAGGCCGTCACCTCCTTCTGCGAAGCAGTAATGCTCGCGAAGGAGGAGGCGGAGCGCGTGAGGGAGAGGCAAATTTCGCGCCCTCACGCCCCTAGCCGCCGCAGGAGGAGACGCCCCGGGCGTCGGGAATCGATTGCGGATTCCCGGCCACCGTAGGCGCGGGCTTGCGGACGGTGAGCAATGGGTAGCTCGCCGTCCGGTAAGGACCAGGCCCGGGTCGACGGCGCGTTGTGTTCCACGCGCGCCTCAAAGAGATGTCAGCAAGTGAAGGGGTCCGATGAGACCATTGCCTGCCGGGGTTGCGGGATTAGTCCGAAAGGGATACCGTGGCCCCCTGGCATTGCACAGGCAACAGAAGGAACACGGGTGGGTTTTAGTCAGTAAGAGTCTGACACGCCCTCCCGCTCCACCCAGAGCGGGAGACGTCATTTGATGATTTCCCACCCAAAAAAAAAAAAAAAAAAAAAAAAGGGCCCGCGTGGTGGATTAAGGCTCACTCCTTCTCTCAGGGAGGAGGCCCGTATCCTAGAAGTAGATCAAACATCATAGGGAAGTTATATGGGACAGTATGGGAAAATTTGTATAGCATGAGAATATTGTTCTACTGCATTCAAAGATTTTGTAGTCACTGTCAAATATATATATAAGATACATAACGTTACAATGTGGTGCCGTTGCAAATTGGAATTAATATACTGAACATTTTGAAGAGGCACTATTATAAGGTAAGTCTACCCTACCCTAGCCATTCTGAAGTTAGGATTTTTTCGATAAATAGACTAATTGAGTGAATTTCAACAACTATGATTTATTACCTAATTTTAAAACTGCTTTACTACACCATTTTATAAATAAAACAACAATAAAAACCTTTGTTATAGTGAATAAATGTTTTATTAAAGTGATAAAATAATACAACAATTATTTTCCCTTCAGATTTTTTTATGAAATCTTTCTCTTTCTTTTCTTTGCAATCAGCAAAGAAAAAATCGGAATGATCCCGCCAAACTATCCTCTATTTGGGCGGAATCATTTAGATTTTTTCTTTTCCCCTCCTTTCTGCCATCCTTTTTCTCTCCAAGCAAAGTTGACAAAGAAAAAATCAAATGACAAAGAAAAAATCAAAGTTGTCATTGTCAGAAAAAATCATTGTTGTTGTGTGACAACTTTGATTTTTTCTTTGTCATGCTAGAATACAAATAATTGATACCTAACTTATTTTATTTAACCAATCGACAATCTAAGTAACAAGGATTTAATTTTTGCTTACTCTATAATCTAATACATGTCGAAAAATAAATATTTGTTCGTTCATTCGTTCCTCTTCTATGCGTTTCTATGTATTATGACTTTTAGGACTCCATTATTCTTTACTTTGATTTGGCTAAAATTGTAATTTGCTTTTTCCTTAACTGACTACAAAATCCGATCTAGATCATTTTTTTAAATCACATAAGCAGCTAAATAAATTCACGCTTTTAGGGAAGTATATTATATATTTATAATAATTAATTTAAGGAGGAGGAGCTCGTGGCTAAGTAATAACTGCCGCACGGGTCGATCCGTCAGGTTAAGCTACGCTTGCCGGGGTTGGTCTGTGGATGGGTGACCATCTTTACGTACCGAGACTCCTCCGTGCCTCGGAAAGCACGTTAAGCCGTTGGTCCCGGCTGTCATTCGTGGATCTTTGACAGTCGTTACGGGTCGTCAGAAGCCCGAAAGTCTGACAACCAGTCTTACCAAGGGGTATCGTATCACCCAATTACTGGGTTGTGGAGGTCAGATAGGCAGTCGCTGATCTGGAGGCAAAAGTCCTCGCGCATATTTGGGAGTGGCGCGAGGAGGCGAAACGCCGGGGCTTGACTCCGATGCCGCGAGAAATCGCGGCACAGCGGACAGAGCTCCGACGGGATCTCATGGCGTCATGGAGAGTGCGATTGTCGCAACCCAGTGCTGGGCACGCCACTATTGCGGCGATAAGTCCCCTCTTTGAGGAGTGGCTGGAGAGGCGCCACGGCGTCCTCACCTTCCGCCTGACGCAGGTCCTCACCGGACACGGCTGTTTCGGGAGGTACCTGTTTCGGTAAAACCGGGAATCGCCCGAATCTGTTCCGGGAAACGCCCGGGTGTCATCACTGCGTGGATCGCCCGGAGGACACGGTGGAGCATACGGTGGAGGTATGCCCGGCTTGGGCAGAGCACCGCCGTGTCCTCGTGGAGGCGATCGGTGGCGGGGATCTCTCGCGTCCGGCCCTGGTCCAGGCCATGGTACGGAGCGAGAGGGCATGGGTGGCCGTCACCTCCTTTTGCGAAGCAGTAATGCTCGCAAAGGAGGAGGCGGAACGCGTGAGAGAGAGGCAAATTTCGCGCCCTCACGCCCCTAGCCGCCGCAGGAGGAGACGCCCTGGGCGTCGGGAATCAATCGCTGATTCCCGGCCACCGTAGGCGCGGGCTTGCGGACGGTGAGCAATGGGTAGCTCGCCGTCCGGTAAGGACCAGGCCCGGGTCGACGGCGCGTTGTGTTCCACGCGCGCCTCAAAGAGTGTCAGCGAGTGAAGGGGTCCGATGAGACCATTGCCTGCCGGGGTTGCGGGAAAGTCCGAAAGGGATACTGTGGCCCCCTGGCATTGCACAGGCAACAGAAGGAACACGGGTGGGTTTTAGTCAGTAAGAGTCTGACACGCCCTCCCGCTCCACCCAGAGCGGGAGACGTCATATGATGATTTCCCACCCAAAAAAAAAAAAAAAAAAAAAGATAGGCAGTCGCTCCATATAAAATACTGGTATTCAGCTGCATCTGGTTAGACTGGAAGCTGACCCCAACGTAGTTGGGAAAAGGCTAGGCAGATGATGATGATAATAATTAATTTAAACACCAAATATTTTATAAACAATTTATTTTCATTAGTAATAAAACTTAAAACGAGCTTAATAAAATTAATTTAATTATTCTTCTTCTTACTTCCCGATTTTCCTTTCGTTGAGCACAATTGAGAACAAATATACGCGCAGGCGCGCTTTAACAGAATGTATACAGCTAAGAGTAGGACCGCGATGAGTGCAGCGACATCTAGGAACCTTCTCTTGTAGAAGGGAAGGTCCAGCGCAGGAGAGCGCAGGTGCGGGGCGCCGCGAGTGTTCACCACGTGGTTCACCCAGTGCACCAGCTCCTGTCCCGGCTTCACGGGACGGTCGTGGTGGATGAAGGATAGCTCCTTTGCTTTTTCGGCATACCTGCGAAAAATATGATTTGTTTTAACAATTCCAAACTTTCGATCAAATAACTAGCAGATGGTCTAACTAGCATACATCCTCTTCCAATTTAACCAATCCAAGTCGCAGTGTCCCAATTCTCGAGCTTACTCTTGCATCCCGTATTCTTTTAATTATATTAGTACTCTCTAATAGCTCGTGGCTTAGTAATAACTGCCGCACGGGTCGATCCATCAGATTAAGCTACGCTTGCCGGGGTTGGTCTGTGGATGGGTGACCTTCTTTACATACCGAGACTCCTCCGTGCCTCGGAAAGCACGTTAAGCCGTTGGTCCCGGCTGTCATTCGTGGATCTTTGACAGTCGTTACGGGTCGTCAGAAGCCCGTAAGTCTGACAACCAGTCTTACCAAGGGTTATCGTATCACCCAGTTACTGGGTTGTGGAGGTCAGATAGGCAGTCGCTTCATGAAAAATACTGGTATTCAGCTGCATCCGGTTAGACTGGAAGCCGACCCCAATATAGTTGGGAAAAGGCTAGGCAGATTGACTCTCTAATAATTATACCAAGTACTTCTACATACGTTCATCTTTTGCTTAAAGTTCCTACTTCATACAAACCTTTTGTTCTTAACAGTTTCTAAAATTTTTGTCTTGAGCTCATCAGCCATTGTGTAAGAAAGGTCTACTCTTTGCGCAAATCCTCTGTTGACCGCTTTTTCCACATTCATGAACTGATCAGCGAAGACCGGGATACCGATGATTGGTACTCCAAAGTGAACTGCCTCCGTCGTTGACAGCAGACCGCCGTGGGTTATGAAGACGGCAAGGTTGGGGTGAGCTGGAAAATAAAGAAGACATTATTAAGAAGATGAGAAGAGAGGTTATCCATGAAGGAGTAGGAAAGGTGCATCATATCACTTTCACAATTTATTAGTAATAGTTTAAATCCCATAAAATTGAGGGCGAATTAATTGGCGGGCTCAAATCTGGACTTTTACTGAGATTTCTTAATGGAAAAACCCAATAAAACTGTCCTACCCAGGCAGGGATGGCAATAGGTCCCCAATGCTCCGTCGCTCTTGCCAACACTAGACAATCACATTCACACACGTCAATATTCGTCAACATGAATGAATATGAATGAATAAGAATAATTTGTGTGCATACAAGGCTTATAAGAGTATTCTGATGCGCATAAACACTAACATTCTCTCGTCTTATCGTCTAAAATATCCTGTAAAGTTGACATTAGTCTGCCTCAGCCTAACAAACTGCCAATGAATCAATCTTATGAACATCGGTACTTCGACTATAGTTTGACCTAAACCGCGTTTTACCACGCTTTAGGTATGTGCGCAGCGAGACGGGGGGGGCAATGCAGGCCGTAATCATTCATCAACCCTCACGGCGTCCCGCCCCCCACCTCCCCGCGCAGTCCTTAGGCGCGTTCCAACTGTTTTGGTTAAACTATAGTAACAGGTCACCACATATCGGGCCCAACTCATGTCACATAATACTATATAATGTACATTTATCACGTGACTCGAAAAGAAGAAGACTAGTAACGCCTTTCATATGTCGAACAACGGTAATTCCGTCTAAGTATAACAATTCAACGTCATTTACCTAAACTCGATGGTTAAAAAGGTGAGTCTTCTAAGCTTCAACAAAACAAAGTTGATAATGACGAAGACGGTAAAGGAAAAACGTTTCAAACAACGGAACTTACAAAGAATGGCTTGCTGTGGTGCCCACTCCAAGATGTGAACATTTTTAGGCAGGTTAGGCAAAACCTCTTCAAATTTCCAGAACACAGTCTGCTTCAGGGTTCCAAACATCTTCAGAAGGCTGACCTTGACCTCGTCGGGTAAGTCTTTACTTCTCAAGTTTGAGCCCATGCTGAAGTAAATCACTCCATCCTTTGCACTGTCCATAAGTTTCTTCAAGTCCTATAAAAACAATATCATTATTATCACGATAATCCTATTTTATAATATTACAAATGCGAAAGTGAGTTTGTTTGTTTGTTACGCTTTCACGCTAAAACGGCTGAACGGATTTGGATGAAATTTAACACATGGGTAGAAAATGATCTAGGTAAAGACATAGAATATTTTATCCCGATATTCCCACGGAATAGATACCTATACGGGTGAAACCGCAGCGGCAGCTAGTATTTCATATTATGAAAAAATTGTTATGGGTTCAAAGATTTGTTGGGCGCTGCCGTTTACCATTACCACAAATATATTAATAGTTTTTAGCCTTACTTGAGGCAGAGGCTTCACAGTATCATCAATATGGTAACCTCCGATATACTTGTGGCTCTGTGGAAGAGATGTAGCTCCGCAAGTAGAAACGTATGCGTTTGACAATATCATGGATGCATTATACCGGGCTTCATTGAAAGTTGGTGGTTTTCTTCCACGTTTTGCGATAATCGGAACTAATAGTGATTCGTACGCACTTTCTTGAACACCATCCAGCCAGCTGGAATTTTGAAAACATAGCGTTAACTTTTGTCAGTTTTGGATCACTATCTTATGTGTCCCTATAGACAGACGGTGATGATTTTGTGAACCTTGTTTCGTAGGTACTCAGTCAGTAACAACCTTACCATCATTATATCATTAAGTTAATAGTCGATGAAATAATCTTTTAGCTTATTAAAATAACAGTATGTCATTATCATGATAGTATTTTTTTTTTACGGCGCATCTTGGGCTGTCATTCACTAGTAGCTCGGACTAGCCAATATTTTAATAAGCTTTAAGTGACGATTCAAGCAAAGATCATAATACTTATAAGACATACTTACAAGTAGTTCAAGATCTGGATTTTCACTTGAATCCAAAGTTCAGTTGCTCGCTGGATGAAGTTCAATGGCGGCGAGTATGGGGACATGATGTCAACAGAATACGCGGGGTTCGACGGCTCGTCAATCAATTGCAGAATCATCCAGTGAACTTCTACTGATGACAGCCAAATAAGTGGACTGTCGAACACTGTGGCAAATCTGAAATTGACGGAATTTATAAGGCCTGCAGGGTAGTTACGTAACACACATAAAATGACAGTTGTTGCATTTTGACAGTTCACGTGGGTGAACTGTCAAAATGAAAAACATTGTTCATTGCGTTATTTACGTTGCTGAGCAGATGAATTTTTCAATCCTATGAAGCAATGGATTAGCAATATCCTTCAAACCTCTCTGTGATTGAAAGTGTGTTACGCAATTAGGTTTTTGAGTTAAAACACAGAAAGTATCTGACAGTTACCAGAGTCCTATTGGCGAACGTTTGAAAATATTGTAAAAACCAATTATGTTTAAAAGATTAACCGTGGAGTTTCTTGCCGGCTCTTCTCCATAGGAAACGACCAATTGGAACCGTGCACCTAGCTTCTGACGTTTCATAAGTGCCCATGTAGGTTTATGTGAAACAAAATATTTTGAATTTTTATTTTTTTTGAATTTTGAACGCCGATCAAAGAAATCCAGAAGCACGAATCAACGAATATTATAGCGATTTTATTCGAAAGTTTCCAGAAAATAAGTCACCTCATTAGGTATGTTGTGTATGTTGACACCAACGGAAGTAACAAAGCCTTATTATTATACACAGTCTTCCTTTATTAGTTTTCTAATTAAATGGTTACTGTGAGTCTGTAAATATGAGTATCTGTAAAAATTACCGAATAAGTGCTTTATTGCTACAAGTGAAATTCAATATAATTTATACTCTCTGGAAAGCCAAACTTCTTCCTAAACTCTATGTCCCGTATTTACGACCGAGTATTGTAGAAGGACTTGATGGAAATGAGTAGCTGTAACTTTCCGAGGTTCAATTCAATAACTTACCCAGCAGGCACATCGCTGAACATCCACTCAGCAATCACCACATCAAACTGTTCTTTGGGATCGTTCAAAAGCTTCTGAACGGCGTCATTCGAAATCGTTTTCTTAGTAATCTCAGTCATCATGAAGATCAAGAAACCGATGCTCATATCATCGGCTTTGTTGTCCATAAAGCTTTTTATGCTCATGATGTCCTCTGAAATAATGAATAAGGGTTTTTTTAAATTATATTTACAAAAGTTACGAAAAAGGTAACTGCACTAGCTACATACAGACTACTCAATCCAAACGAGTGAAAGATGGCTGATAAGTCTTGAGAGTTTTTTTGCTTGTGTACTCTTTCTTATCTCGAAGCAGTTCAAATCGTGTTGAAATAATTTCCCAGAGACAACAAAGTTTGTAGCGAGACTGATCACCTACATAAGGTCAGTATGGCCTGCTTCAATTTTTTTTTAACCACGATGAGCTTTCTCTAGGCCTGCATCTCACCTGATGGTAAGTGATGCTCAGGCCGAAGGTGGAAGCGATCTTTACCCGGAAACCTCAACCACAGAGGTTTTGTAGGATAGGGGCGAAGATTGTGAGCAGCAGATTACGTGTAAGTTTACAAAAGTTAAACTTACTTGGCATCAGATCGAAGTTGCTGCTGACATCGATTGAGCGAAGCTTGGAAGGAGGATTCTTGTAGGTAAATGGCGTGATGTAGGTCACCTGGAAAGAGATAAAAAAATACATAATTATTAATTGATTTTTCTTTTTTGTTAGTTTCAGGCAAGGATTTTAACCACGAGTAGACTTCTTATTAAAAAAGTGGGGGCTAGACCACTTTTTATTTGAAAATCGAGTAGTTGAAATGAACGCGAGAGTTAAAAAAAAACATTGATTCTTAATGTTCTTGTATGTGGTGTTCATTAATGTGACTGTGTGTATATAATTGTATATTATGAGTATGTCACTTGAATTAAATGATTATATTAATATATTTTTCATTCAAGGTCAGTACTGACCGACGTGACGCGACGCGACACTGCGAGCACTTTCGAACTTATTTGCTTCATGAAAAGGTATAATTTCAGTGCGAGCATGAATGCGTGTCGAAGTACGCTGAAATGCGCGGTGCTGCGCAGCGCGTGTACCTTATTGTGTAGTAAATAAATTTGATATTGTATCGGATCTTAAAAAAACGTGTCGAGTCGCGTCACGTCACCGTGTGAATTGACGCTAAGATTTCAGAGACGTATCTTATTGTTGACTTCTATTTATTAGCACTATATTGTATGGTCTCACTTAAGACCGAGTTATACGATTTGAAGTTTTCCACCAATGTTAAAAACTTAATACTTTTTTAAACTGATCAACATTCCACAAATTTGGACATCAATCATACCAATTTCAACATTTTAATACATCGTGGACCGTGGCATGTGTTTTAAAGTTGACTTTCCAAAACTCGAAATAGGTCAGACCAGACTAAAGACTTGTTCAGACTTCAGAGTTCAAACTGAGGCTTTAACTTTGAAACGTGACGTCATGTCCTACCCATTACTCTTAAGGACTAATTAGACACACTTTGTTGGAACTTCGCCTTTTTATTTTAAACAAGTCGAAAGTCCCAAACGATCTTTACATGAGTTTATAAGTCTTTAAAATGTGTTCTGAATTTGAATTACAACATTCTGTTTGTAAACTTAATTATACCCCTTCAAGTACCTACTTATCTAAATAGGAGTTGCATATTGCATACTGTAGTTTTTGTGATAAAAATACTCATGATACTGGTTTTATCAAGGTGTGCCAAGGTAAATAAATTGAGAAATCTCAAAAAAGTACATAGGTGCACGTAATTATTTTATCTGTTATCTGACTAATATGTTATATTTTATGAAATACGAGTATATAGTTTTACCGTTCAGCTATGTACATACTTCATTGGTTTTGTATGGATTAAGTAAATCTCCACTAATATTATAAACAGAAAAGATTTGTATTTTTGTTTGAAATGAATAAACTCTAAAAACCGGTTCATAGGAACCGATTTTCATTCACCAGTTAAATACTATAAGTATTATCAATTTATCACTGAGTAACATAAGGTATAATAATTTATAAAGATGTCACGCGGGTTTAGACGCTGGCGGGAGCTAGTTGTACATAATTAGAACGTATTCCATCCTTTTTAGTTTGCATACAAATATTTCGAATAGTCAAGAAACACGCATAGAGGCCCCTGAAATTCTTTAACCGAGATTACACACCATAAGATTAGCTATAATTTAATCGAATATTTAAGTTTAGTTGACGATTTAAGAGGGCGTATAAACCAAGTTTGAGCGCAATCCTCTCATCTCAACAGAGCGACGGCGACGGATTTGTGAAAAAAAAAATGCTTCCACGAACTAATAACGTCTTAAAAGCTTGTCTTCGTAATAAAACCAAAAATAAAAGGAATTTTAAAAAAAAGCTTGCACACGTTTGTTCGCCTTATATTAATACAAATAATCATCACATTTTTATCCTATTAGTAATTAGCATATTAAGTAAGTCCTAAATACGTGAAAATTAAAGGTAACTTCGTGATATTTTTTTATCTCGAAAATTTTAATATTTTGTGTTTGTGTTCCACAGAAAGTTTGGGAATATCATGTTATTTTTCTTTAATTAATATATATTATTTACTTTAACTCATATTATTTTATTTTATACCTCAGCCTTATAAACATGAAAAATCAAATTGTTGATAGGCAATTTTGGTACTTCTCACCCTTAATAAGCAGATCATAAAATGAGTAAATTGATAAATTAATGATCATTAATGGCATTTTGAGATTACAATGAGAATAATTCAGGCTGGGTGCATTAAAATTGACGAAAATTATTAAAATATGAAAAACCGTCTATCCGGCACGTGAATCAATCCTCCTCTAGCATGACCACGATAGATTTTAATAATTTTCGAAAATTTTAATGCACAGCCGGTTGAATTATTCTTATTGTAATCTCAAATATATGCCAAAAGCGTTGTTGTTACCTCCATCTATGCTGTTTGTATCACTTTGTACCTTTACCACCAAATGTTCATAAATAATTTAACCTAAACCAAGTACTGACCTCATGTCCAGCATTCAGCAGATGCCTGACAACTCCATCCCCAAGGTTTCCGTGACTCCTCGAAGGCATGGGGAACACCACCAAGACCTTGGAAGCCTCAGAGAATGCCAGCATTATGCTGAGCAGCACCCAAAACGTCTTCATCTTCTCCATGATCTGCACAAAATAATTGAACAAAATATTAAGTGGTTATTCATTAAATAACAACTTAAATAGTCTTATCAGAGATGCACAACCTTTAACCTGTCGAATTTATCGTTTCTTGGAAACAGAATTATTTTAATAAACTGCAGTCATTAGCAATTCGCCCCGGCTTCGCACGGAGCGCCGAAATCACCCTCGTCCGAAATTACCCTATCTTTCAAGCTGGAAGCAACCATACAAATTTACAAAATTTTATTGAAATCGGTTCGGAGTTTTGGAGATTAAAGTGTACGAACATAGTAGTGACACGTAATTTTTACGTAATAAGATTTTGCATTGTAAGTACTCACTATATCGTGTTACTTACGGCTCTATATTAAAATAGATTCAATTGAGGAATAATTCACTACGATGGTGAAAACACATACTGAGCTCATTGTGCCGTGCTTATGACAATACCTGTATTTTCTTCAAGGCCGTTCGTTTGGCGGGCTTAAGGAAGTGTCAAGTTCAAAGTACATACATACAATACAAACATGTTTACCAATTAATAATAACACACACAGTTTGTGGTTGATACAGTATTCTTATCCTTAGTTCTTATTGTAACTACACAATACTCATAAATACAGTAAGTGAGTTTGTATACTTGGGGAGTCTGTTTACAAGGGATGGGAAGATGTGGAAAGGAGAGTAAATGCGGGAAATAAAGTGAATACATGCGATTGTGACCAACCAGTTGATCTCCAAAAAGGCTCGACTGGCTGTTTACAATGGTGTGCTGGTGCCCACGCTTATGTATGGAAGTGAATGCTGGGTATGGCAAAAGTAGCATGAAAGTAGGATAAATGCTGTGGAAATGCGTTCCTTGCGAAGCATGTGTGGTCTAACTATGAATAATAGGCTGAGAAATGATGTGATAAGACAACGGTGTGAGTTAAAAGAAGATGTAGTGACAAAAATTGAAAAGGGTATGCTGAGATGATTTGGTCATGTTAAGAGGATGAATGAAAGGCGACTAACAAGGCAGATGTGAATGGAAACCCCGGGAGGGGACGCCCTAGGAGGACATATACTGACCTTATTGTGGAAGTTCTTTAGAAAGGACAGGTGCGTAGTACTGGCAACCGGCGTGCGTGTATGACCAGATGTATGAACGTAAACGAGGCAGAAGGAGTATGTAGGGATCGTAGCAGGTAGCATTCTTTAGTTTCTGCCTACCCCCATGGGATGAAGGCGTGAGTTTATGTATGTATGTATGTACATTTGTACAATACACAATGTTATAAACATTAAACATTATAAGGAGTACTTATGTATTGAAGAATTGGGTTCTCAAACAATATTATTATTAGTATTTATGGTAAGTATTTAAAAGTAACGAAAAACGCAGCTAAATTCTAATCCACATTTAATTGCGAATGAAAAATGTTGACCACCGCTATCATTTTTCGTCCTTTTTTGGTTGTTTGTCATTGTCATGATTCCTTTGTGAGAACTGGGTAATTTGTATTTTTTTATTATTCAATTGTTTTAATGTAGGTAGGTATTCAGTGAGCATAATATGTACTCTACTAAGTTAAATAAAACATAATCACTGCCTCAGATTTTCCCACGAAAGGTGATTTTTATCACTATGAATATTTTATGATGAGAATTTATATAATCTATAAGTAATACCTAAGTACGAACAATAAAATATAGTTGCGTAGAACTAAGCAAGTGCTAAGTGTGGTCGCTTAGATCGCATCTATTTAGCTCATCGCTAAGAACAGGTTGTTGCTTGGACAGTTCCTGTTGTTTTCGTTTTGTTTTAGATTTTTCTTTGTGTTTGAAATTCATATTTGATTACTACTTAGTTTATATAGAGGTATAAAAAATATGTATTAGGTATGTTGAAACTGTTAGTACTCCCCATCACTTGTCCATAAGGGTTAATTAGAAAACCAGCGTCAGACAGCATTTGTCTGGCATTAATGCTGATATGAATCTTTTTGGCGCAGCCGTGAGGCACACACTACTATTGCTATAAGATTATTTTCACTTTTTATTTTATTATTATGTGTTTCACGAACTGTGTCCAAATATACATAATTCTGTCTTTTCTTTTTTTTAACATTATGGATTTTGATGTGGTATTCCCCATAGCACAATAAACCTATACAATTCCCGATCCTGGAACACAGATATCTTCTCTGAGAGGGAGTGGGTCATAATCCACCACGCGGGCCTAGTGCGGGTCGGTGGTTGTCTCATGTTTTCGAATTTTGGGTACGTGGACACCGGTTTCCTCACGCCGCTGTTTTTCTTCACCGTATTGAGAGCAGTACTTTTTCACCGTAATCATATTATATTTTTGCACTAGGTTGCCACATTAGTAAAATAGGTAAGTTACGATAAGATAATATACATTTATTTGCCCAAACATGTGTACACAGCAAGAATAAAAACCTTCATGCAGGTTATCATAAAGAAAAAAATACAGCTAAAAAAATAATAGCAGCGTGGCCTGCTATGGCGTGCAAATATGAGTTATTAATTAATTTCAAGTCAATAACATTAATTTAAATGAATTTAGCAAACAATAACAAATTTAAAAATGTCAACCGTAAACAAATTACCATTCATATAAAAAAAAACATTATTGCACAATAATCATGAAGTCAAATTAGAATTATTTAGATAATATTAAAAATGTTTAAATACATAAATGTCTGAATTTATCTGTTAAAAAATCTGAGACACATAATAACATCTTTACATAGTAACATGATAATATGTTTGACACAGCCATAGTTAGAAATTATTGCTTAAACAAATTAAAAGATTTTTATTAGCTCCTTTGGCAATAAAAAGTAGGTATAGGAAGCTAAAACATTACCCACTCCGGTACCTATATAATTTTGCACAGATTATACCAAAAATAATGTCTAATATCTCTATTAAATTAGGTAATACCTACCAGACGTTCAAAATAACATTAATAACGAAATAATTTGACCTTGGGATAACCAACGTGATTAGATTATTGAACCCGGCATAACGACATTGAGCAGGGGTAGACGGTGTCTAGTTTGTGTTACTTTTTAATTACTAACATTAGATATAAGCAAAATTCTTGTTACTAACAACCTTGCCTTTCATATGGACTTTTTTGTCTGAAATAAACAATTTTTTTTTTTTTTTTTTTATAACACCGCTTGAATTGACAAAAAAACTGGGCAAACCAAAAACTCACCACAGTTTCAAAGTAAAATAACAATTTTACTCACTTCACTCACAAAATAAAACACTTAAATTTTATTAATGTTTTGTCCTTATACAACACTTTATAATTTATTTATAGTTTTTTATCAACACTTTATTCGATTAGAGACGCACTATATGTGTAGACGCTTCAAATAGATTGAATGAGTCAAAATTGTGGTAATGTGTGTTATATAGTATGTTATCGTTTGATTTAGCGTCAGGTAAGGTACATACTATCGGAAGATAGCACTTAATTAAGGTAACAACAACCTACAGACGCAATAGCGCAAATTGTTGCATGAGATATGTACTGAATTTAAAAATATTAATGACTAAAAGTACTTGTCACAAATAGCTTTGTGAAGTCTGGTATAAATGCAGTTTATAAAAATGTTTTATGTTAACAAAACAATACTGATCAATACATATTTATTATTTTAATCAATTATCTTTTTTGATTTTGATATAATTAAATATTTATAAATGTAAAATGGACCAATGTACGCAAAATTGCGGTGATAAAACGATGGTGCTACATATATTTTTAAATCATTTTTGGGTAAGTAAAAATATAAATGAATAAATGTATTTTCTTCCTCTATTTCGAAAAAATACTTTTGTTTAAAAACTATCCAGTTGTTTTTTTAGTTTTAATTATTTTTCTAAAACAAAAAAAACCAGTTGGCTATATTTTGAAACCAGTTCACGTTTGACCTTAACAGAACGCTCGTCTAGCAAAATAGGTGAGGTTGCGCAATGATTTGTAATCCCACTTAGGGGGCCTGACGCCTTGCCTGTGTGAGTAGGTACTAACTGCTGTTGCTGCATAATAATCAACAATGAAATTGCATTATTTAATCAGCTAAAGTTGACTAATATACGTTGTATAATAGACCTAATAATTGTTTTTGAAGTGAAAACTTCTTTAGCGGCGTTGTGCAAATTTTTTGATGGGTATAAAATGTTAATCTCGCGTCAGGACACGTGACCTGATCGAAAATTCGTAAGACGGAGGGGGAGTAGACCGGTGCAAAATTATTCCCTAACCATCCCAAAATATCAAAATTGCACAACGTTAATATTCAAGTTTTACTCTCGGAGTGCATTTTTTTGGTTGAAATTATTGATTTACATAAATATTAGGGCCTTAAACTAGAGTTATTCTAGTCAATCTATCAATGGATTCTACCTGAACATAGGAATAACCCTGTGAATGGCACACAACTAAAACTGTGGCACCGATATACTCGAATATTTCGCTTTCATGTAATTTAGGGCGTCCTGTGAAAAGGAGTGGTCCCAGCAGCAGTGGGAACGTTATAGGCTAATTTTGATTATGCTATGTTATTTTGATTATGCTATGCTATTTTGATTATGCTAAGTTATTTTGATTATGCTATGTTATTTTGATTATGCTATGCTATTTTGATTATGCTAAGTTATTGTGATTATGCTAAGTTATTGTGATTATGCTATGTTATTTTGATTATGCTATGTTATTTTGATTATGCTATGTTATTTTGATTATGCTATGTTATTTTGATTATGCTATGCTATTTTGATTATGCTATGTTATTTTGATTATGCTAAGTTATTTTGATTATGCTATGTTATTTTGATTATGCTATGTTATTTTGATTATGCTATGCTATTTTGATTATGCTAAGTTATTGTGATTATGCTATGTTATTTTGATTATGCTATGTTATTTTGATTATGCTATGTTATTTTGATTATGCTATGTTATTTTGATTATGCTATGCTATTTTGATTATGCTATGCTATTTTGATTATGCTATGTTATTTTCACGTAGACTTTAGATTTCATTCCTTTTGCAATATTGTTCCATTCATGGAATTTCTTCTAAGTAATGTACCTGTGAGACTTTGCAATAATAAATCTTTAATTAATGTTAAACCAGGCCAGCCCAGCTATCTATATTACGTAACACATTTTCGTAAACGATTACGACTAATCTGTTTCATTTTGACAGTTCAACAACATTCATGGCGTTATTTACGTTGTTGAGCAGATTTTTTTTTTTACTTATGAAGCAATGGATTAGCAATCTGTTTCAAAACGATTCAGATTGATCGTGTATTACACAATTGGGGTACAGTCAGTTTTAAGTAATATTGATGTGTTGTCAAATAAACAAGATATTGTGTGTGGAAGCGGAAAGGGCTTATTATTAGAGAATGCATTCAAACACTGCTGTGTTTGAAGGTGCTTACAGTCGGGTATTATGTGTTTTGCGAATTTGATCCTTATAGTTACTAGAAATTGTTAAACAGACAGGTGTAAGGAATTCGCATTCTCTCGACGGCCGTAATGTAGTTTGGAAGTTCCATACCGAGGCTGCAAGCAGAAATAGTCCTTACAGTGTATAGATATGAACTTCGATGGTACATAAGAGCTGTTGATACAATTTGCTTCAAAATATCTAACTCCATCTATCTAGGTGTTTTTTTTACCAAGTCAGTATCCATGTTTTTCGCTCAGCGCGCTATGGAAGCGGGCTACGCTCGGAGTTTCTTTGAAGGATAAAATCAGAAATAAAATTATCCGGAAAAGGACTGGAGTTACCGACATAGCTTGCAGAGTAAGCAAGCTGATGTGGCAGTGGGCTGGCCATGTTTGTCGAAGGACCGATGGCTGGTGGAGTTCTGGAGTGGAGACCGCGTATCGGCAAGCGTGGTGTGGACCGAAGACCTTAAGAAAGCGTCTGGGCAGACAAAGGCGGAGGACATGGTGTTGCGGTGCAGCATCCTCGAGGAATATCTCTCAGGCATGCCGGTTTCCTCACGATGTTTTCCTTCACCGTTTTTGAAGCCAGTGATAATAGGTATGATTCCTGGGTAAAAAAAAACTATTTTTTCTGTCTTGACGCGTCAGTCAGATAATAAAAAAAAATACTAGACACGTATTTTTTGCAATTTAAAAATGACTTAGATAAAACGCATTAAAGTTGGGGAGTGGGGGTGGCTACGTCATATATGCATCTTCAGCTCTAAAAAGAATGCAAACATCAATTTTATTGCTAAAAACGATAACAAATGTAAAGCCACCTGGAAGGTTATAAAAGATGAGCTTAATAATACAAACCCTAAAAGTAATATTGAGAATGTCAAAATTAACAACACAGTAATTTCCAACCCAGTTGAAATAGCATCCGCTTTTAATAACCACTACATCAATTCAACTAATAAATTAATAGATACAAACGTTAAAAGTAACTCTGGGAAAAATATAACTGTCAATTCAATGTTCCTTAAGCCCATGACACTAAATGAAGTCAGACAAGAAATTAGGCTTTTAAATAATACCAGTTCCGAAGGCTACGATGAAATTAGCACAAAAATCATTAAAGAATGTGCTAACGAAATCATTGACGTATTAACATATTTAATTAATTTGTCATTTGACTGTGGAATTTTTCCAGAAGCGCTGAAGTTTTCCATTATTAAGCCTCTGTACAAAAAAGGAGAAAGACATGACATGAATAATTATCGCCCTATTACATTAATACCCATTTTATCTAAAATATATGAAAAATGCATGTACAAAAGACTCGTGCATTATTGTAATAAATTTAATATAATAGAAAATGAACAGTATGGGTTCCAAAAAGATAAATCTACAACATTAGCCATCTATGCCCTCATGAAAGCTGTATTACCTAGTATCAATGATAATAATCTAACCACAGGTCTATTTTTTGATTTATCAAAAGCTTTCGATCTAGTTTCCCACGATTTACTAGTACAAAAACTAGAATTACTTGGAATCAGAGGGCCACCCTTACAGTGGATAAAGTCATACCTTCATAACAGGCAACAATGTGTTACTATACCAAATATTAATGATGACAAGGACCTAACACTATACGCATCTGAATATATTTGTAACAGATTCGGTGTTCCTCAAGGAAGCATACTGGGGCCAATCTTATTCTTATTGTACATAAATGACATCACTACAATAACTAACCATAAATGCATCTTATTTGCTGATGACATTTCTATTATTGTGACATCTAATAAAAAATATAATACAATTTATGACCATGAAGTTGACATTAACAACACAATTGACATCTTAATTAATTGGCTTCATACTCAAAATTTGAAGATAAATCTTGACAAATCAGTATACATACAATTTAATAAATGTAATAACAATAAATCTAATTTCAGTCTTAATATACTCAAACTCAAATCTGTAACCCAGACTAATTTTCTGGGTGTGACGATTGATGAACATTTAAATTGGAAAATGCATGTAGACAGTGTCTCTAGTAAAATAAATAGATTTGTGTATGCGCTGAGACAAGTAAGAAAAGTTACTAATTTAAAAACAGCCGTATTAGTTTACCACGCATACGTAGAATCTGTACTGCGCTATGGACTTATAATGTGGGGCAACAGTACCGACCAACATAGATCATTTGTTGCACAAAAAAAGTGCATTAGAGCTCTTTATGGACTCCAACCTGACGAATCATGCAAACCAGTATTTAAAAAACTTGGTTTGTTACCGCTACCTTGTCTATACATCTACGAAATATGCATGTTTGTATGGAAACATAAAAAGTTATTTAAAACAGCGAACGATATATGTCCTCGAAACAGACGAGACCCATACAGGCTCGTAGTAAGCAATGTTCCTAGGCTTGCAAAATATAGCAAAAGCTGCTTAGCTATGTGTGTACGGATTTATAATAAATTACCTGGTGATTTTAAATTGTTAAATACGAGATACTGTTTTAAGCGGAAATTGAGTGCATGGCTTAGCCAAAATAACTTTTATAGTCTGAAACAGTTTTTTGACACAAAATGTTAGTTAAGTACTTACTTTTTATTCTCGATTTTGCATGCTGAGTCTAAACCCGGCAAAACATGTTTGTACTATTTTAAACTGTAAGACCTGTTATACCATGTTTTGAGCAAATAAATATATTATCATTATTATTATCATTATAAAATCTTCATACTCGTGACGGCATGGCACGCTATTCACTAGCGATATCCCTACTAGTAAAAAGGCGAAGTTGGCTCTGTTCGCTGACGACACGGCCATTTACTATACAGGCAAAAGCCCTATTGCGATAGCTCACACTCCGCAAACCGAAGTCGACCAGCTCGGCCACTCGTTCAGGAAGTGGAGAATCAAAGTTAATCCCGATAAGAGTCAAGTGGTCCTTTTCAGGAGACCGAGACTCAAACGTAAAATCCCCCCCCCCCCCCCCCCCGTCCGGTCACCATGTTTGACATGCCAATCCCCTGAGAGAAGTGAGCCAAATACCTAGGTGTGGTCCTAGATGAAAAACTGTCATTTTACTAATTCTAGAGGGGAAATAATTGTCCGCTTTTACAACCAGGGGGTTGCGGTGAAGGCTTTATCAAAGAAACGGCATTGCATTGCATTGCGTTTGAGAAACTGGGCTATAGTGGCCATTTTTAGGTCGAGGTGGAGGATCTCGATAGGTCATGATAGAACGGATGCACGCCAAGTACGTTCGCAATTTGCATCGAAATGACAATTTTCTACGTGCATTTAGCATGGAGTGGAGTCTTCCTAGAGCGAAAGCGGCTCGCAAGCGCCTGCTTTATGTGCTCTGAAAATGACAGTTTTTCATCTAGGACCACACCTAGGTATTTGGACCCCCTAGATTGGGCAGGAGCCGCTTCAAGGCAGCCCCGGCCCGCTCCAGTCTGGGAGCCAAATGTCGGAAGTTCCACCGACTGTCGAAGACGAGTCCTAGGTACTTCATCGTCAACTCGACACCAATCTGAACCCCTCCTACCGTTATTTGGGAACCTGACGGTGCTGGTGGCGCGTTCCGAGGATCATGAAAACACATGGCCTCGGACTTGTGCAGGGCCACCTCGAGTTCCAACTGCCGGATTTTGGCCACGATTGTCGTAATCCCGTGTGTCGCTAGTTCGGCCGCCGCCTGGTGCGACCTTCTCTGCGCCAGGACCAACGTGTCATCAGCGTAACAAACGACGCTGACGCCACTGGGGAGGTCGGCGCGCAGCACCCAGTCGTATCCAATGTTCCACAGATGCGGCCCCAGAACCGATCCCTGTGGGACACCACAAGACATCTCCAGTTCCATTCTCCCTGGTGACTGGGGTAGATGACGGCCCTGTCCGTCAAATAGGCCTCGACCACACGACAGAGGTAGGTCGATCTGGTGATACCGAAGTGCCTCCCTGATGCAACTCCAGGGTAGGGTATTGAAGGCGTTGGCGATGTCTAGAGACACCACCAAGACGACCCCACCCCTAGCCACCGCATCACTGCAATGACTCTTTCAAAGAGCTTGCCCACCTCGTCGAGCAGCACGATGGGCCGGTAAGCGGACGGTGAGTCCGCAGGACGCCCCGGCTTCTTGATGAGGACCAGTTTCCCCGTCTTCCAACGAAGTGGGAACTGACCCCTCTCCAAACATGTGCTTAGGAGCCCCCTTAGTCGAGACCCGAGAACCTCCAAGGCCAGGATCCAGGCCGGGGCTGCCTTGAAGCTACTCCTGCCCAATCTAGGGGGTCCAAACGCCTCCTACCGGAGGCTATACGCGTGTCGGGTCGTGCGCTCCATGACCCTTTACGGGGCACCGGTGTGGGCGCGTTCGTTGAGGCGGCGCGGTGGCCAGCCCCCCGGTTGAACGCATCCCAGAGGGTCATGGCCACCCGGCTGGTCCGGGGTTACCGCACGGTCTCCTTTGAGGTGGCGAGGCTTCCTGCCGGATTGCCGCCATGGGATCTGGAGGCAAAAGTCCTCGCGCATATTTGGGAGTGGCGCGAGCCGGCGATACGCCGGGGCTTAACTCCGAAGCCGCGAAAAATCGCGACACAGCGGACAGAGCTCCGGCGGGATCTCATGGCGTCAGGGAGAGTGCGATTGTCGCAACCCAGTGCTGGGCACACCACTATTGCGGCGATAAATCCTCTCTTTGTGGAGTGGCTGGAGAGGTGCCACGGCATCCTCACCTTCCGCCTGACGCAGGTCCTCACCGGAGGTTCCTGTTCAGTATCAGGCGGGAGGAAACGCCCGGGTGTCATCACTGCGTGGATTGCCCGGAGGACACGGTGGAGCATACGGTGGAGGTCTGCCTGCCTTGGGCAGAGCACCGCCGTGACCTCGTGGAGGCGATTGGTGGCGGGGATCTCTCGCGTCCGGCCCTGGTCCAGGCCATGGTACGGAGCGAGAGGGCATGAAAGACCGTCACCTCTTTCTGCGAAGCAGTAATGCTCGAGAAGTAGGAGGCGGAACGCGTGTGGGAGTGGCAAATTTCGCGCCCTCACGCCCCTAGCCACCGCAGGAGGAGACGCCCTGGGAGTTTGAAAATGGAACACATTTTTGAATTATTTCTTTAAAATCAGCCAGCCGCATGGCGATGGACAAAATAATTTACGTGTCTTTCGGCTCAGGATACGGCTCGATTTGTTGCATACAACCAGGTATCTACTAATTACGTATAATTTTATCATGCACTTAAATTATAATAGGGAAATGATGCGTACTTCTCAAGTGGGTACATTTATTAGTAATAGGTACTTATGATAATGTCAGTTGTAGGGTCCTTACGGCAATGTCAGCTTTTCATTTTTCTGAACAAAATTTCACATCAAATGTTAAAATTCATGGTTTTCCTTTCATTTTTGACACTGTTATTTAGCGAAATATAATCCTTATGATGAAGCCTTTCGATCAGTATGATAAAACTACAGGGTGATTATTTTTCTCGTGTAACGGGTTTGATTTCCGGTTCCACCATGTAATTATTTAAATATCTATGAATACAGTTTAAATTGCTTTTTAAATTCAAGTAATGTCTTCTTTCAGTAAAATGTTCCATCTACAATATTCAAGGTACTTTCCCTCCTTGTGGCATATCCGTGGGACGCCCTGTATACACAGTATAAATATACATATAGCTCATGGAAAGCGTTCGGTGACGACAAAAAGTATTCATCGCGCCTAAAGAAGTTTTCACTTCAAAAATTTCGCAATCCGTGTTAAGGCAATTTCGCATTTACTCATTACATTCCACTGATAGGTAATCTACTCATACCTACGTAGGTACTTTGAGGAGTTTATTTTGTTTAGATACATACATAGAGTACCTACCTACTCTCTACCTAAAAAAAATAAACTCGACTCAAAGTAAATTGCTGCTATTGCGTAAGCTTACCTTGGCAACAGTCAGCATTATGTTATTATGAAAATAACTCAAGTAGAAGATATAAAAAGGGGGAGGGGGGCGATAATTATAGGGCATCAAAAATTCGTCTGCATCGCAGTCAACAGGAAAAGTGCCCAAAAGCAGCCCCAGCACAGCCCGCCGTGCTTGGAAGATGGGATGGCGCAAGGGTGTCGACGCACGTTGCATCCCCTTTTTATATATACTTGTACATATTATTATTGCCCATTGTATATTTTGTAGTGTTTTTTTTTTGTTGTTAAATATTTATTTTTGTGTAAAGTATACATAAATAAATAAATTATTATTATTTTAAGTATTAGAGTGTTAGTTTTTAAATCATGTAAATATGTGTGTATAAAATAAAGAAAGTAGAAGATATTTTTATCGCGTCACCACGAAATTAGACCTTATTATCTAATCTGACAAACAAGGGCCACATTTGAATGCAGTTACACGGGTTATGGGCAGTGCTGAAACTTCCTGTTCAGAACCATCATCATCTTCAACCATCTCATCATCGGCTTTTTCGGGTGACTACTGAAAATCAGCGCTGTGTTGTGGGTAGCATAGCACAGCATAATGCCGAGTGAAATCCTTCTTGTCACAGTCATGGCGTGCCAGCAGCTGCCGACTATTTCTGTTTTGTGCTCTTAATTACATTTAAATCTATTGTATTTTATGGTTCTACTCGAGTTAATTATCTTTTTGTATGCACGTGTTTCTGTGACACATAAACTTATTTTTCTTTCTTTTTTTCTCATCAGCAAAGCAGGGCCCACTGCTGGTCATAATAATGAAGCTTCTTCTATTATATACTAGCTGGTGCGGCCTGGACCCTAATGCTTTTTCTTTTTCTGAAATAAAAGCCTAAGTTACTCCTTATAACATTAGCTATCTGCTGCAATATAACTGGCATTGCCTATCTGTTCAGCTATTACTAAAAGTCCCGTCAAAATCGGTCCAGCTGTTTTGGAGATTAGCCGTAACAAACAGACAGACAGACATTTTTTTTTCTGTTATTGGTGCCGTTTTACTTTCTTAAGCATTTAGTAAAAAGCTATTACCTATTTAGGTTACATTACAAACAGACACTTCAATTTAATTTATTTGTTTACATATACTCGTATGTATAAATTTGTATTTTAAGTTCGGTAACACCTCCATTCCATCCCGTGCCATTTGTCCCTGTTATTGGCAGTCTTCATCCAGGTTTCCCAACAACTTCAATAATGTCATCCGACGTTTTTTTGGTCTACCAATGCATCTTTTCTGATGGACATAGGCAGACTACTATCCTCGACCACTCTTAAACATCCGCGAAGATCGTCCCCCATCGGTAGATAAGTCCTAAACTACGTTTTCCAGAATTTAAAACCTGTCACAAAACAACAAGATAACGGTTCACAAAACGATCCTAAAAACCACCTGGGGTCCGCACTCGGGATTCCCACACGGTACCATATTTTATATAAAATTGACAGCTCTGACAAATTGTGGGCGATCGACGGCGACGGACGGACAATTTATCACTGTTCGGAACTACTAGACGACGATTGGACAATTTATATATTTTAGTCTAAAAGTATTTCCCGTAATAACTATATACTCGTACATAGCTTCGAACCTTTTTCCCCGGAGGGATGGACAGAAGTGTAATTAAAGCCAGGTAACCAAAGTGTATCCACAAACTACAATATCAGTAGAACCTACTACAACTCAGAATAGCTTAATAAAAATCCAATATTTGACAGTAACACCACATTTTTATTCATGTGGTAACACTGCCCGGTCTGGAAATTGAAACCAGTAGGTACTCTACGTACTTAATAGGGAACAGGGGCTGCGAGGAATTTGAAAAATAGGTATTTGAAGAAACTATTGCCGTCGCGCTGCGACCGAAAAACCGAGTTAAACCCCGTAAAGTGCGATAAGGACAACTGCAGCTCAGACCGATTATATCACATTTTTTTTGACGAAAACGACGTTTGGCATTCTCCTTTTTTCTCCTCGAAAACTAAGCCGATTTAATAATTTTAAGAAAGAGTATGTCTAGGTTCCTATTATTTTCTTTTATGCTAAAAACTTTTCCGAATTAGTCTAGTAGTCCTCTAATCACGGCGGTAAAAATGGGGCATTTTTGTAATTTTTGGAGGGTCATAGTTTCCTTACTTATTAATTGCTGAAAAAAAGGAAATGACAGGGACATGCCTATAGAGACCCTGATTTTAAAAGAACCTGATTTTTGAAGAAAAACGACGAATACGTTTGTATGGAGAATCGCGGGCCCTGTTCCCTCTTCAAGCGTTATCACACTGACGATTTGTCAGCGTGTTTGCAACGAGGCGATTTGTGAACTTGCTCTCCGCGGGCGTAAAGCGAGCCAGCAGCGACCACGCGAAGTGTTTTCCGCATTTTACAATATTATACAGGGTGGAAGGGACATCGACGCGAAAACTGATACCATGGATTCAGTACATGATTCTGAACCCCCACCGTTGAAATTTTTCGTCGGTTATTTTTTTTTAAATCTGCTGTTCCTTACATTTTGACCGCGTAGGTATGAACTTTTCTATGAAACAGCTGTTTTTTATTGCTGGTCTGTATACACACTTATCTCGCTCTGTCTTGTACACTCACGTCAATCACTCTCGTTCTGCAAACGCAGCGAACACGTTGCGCACACGTGGCGTGCTGACTACGCACACGCAGCGAGCGCGTTGGACAATCGCCTCGCAGATAGCACGCTGGCAAATCGCCAGTGTGATACGGTCCTTAGTTATGTACGCTATTTGACATTCGAGCAACGAGGATGTTTACAGGTTGATCTGATTTTTTTAGGAAACAAGGAACCCTTATAGTTTCGCCATGTCCGTCTGTCTGTCTGTCTGTCTGTCTGTCCGCGGTTTAGCTCAAAAACTATTGGTACTAGAAAATTGTAATTTGGCATGAGTATACAAGTTAATGACGCCGAATATGTGGTAAAATAAAATTTTGAAAAAAACAATTATTTAGGGTATCTCCCCTACATGTAAAGTGGGGATGATAATTTTTTTTTTCGTCCTTCCCATAGTTTGGGATATCGTTGGATAGGTCTTTCAAAAATATTACGGGTTTGCCCAGACCGTTTTTTGATTAAGTAAACCGTTCGTGACTTATCAAGCTTTAAAGTACCAATTTTCGTTAGAGTCAAGTGTCCCCAAGTGTGTAACTAAACGGTTATAGTTAGAAATTCAAATGTCACGGCATTAGTATTTATATATAACAAAGTTTAAAGGAAAACTATCACACTTAAGTGGGCTTTACAAGTTTACGAGTAATAATCGACCAACTTAAATTTGCGGTTGCAAAAACATGTTCTCCCATATATTCCGTATGGGAGAACATGTTTTTCAATTACAAAGTAAAGTTTGTTCTTACGATTAATTCATTCCAACTACGGAACCCTTCATTGTGCGTGGTCCGACACGCACTTGGCCGGTTTTTTTATTATTATTTGAAAACGCAATGTCTTGAAACGAGATCGGGGGTTTATCCTGCCGTTTCTTCTCACCAGCTTAATATAATACACAATCAGCCAATAATGATCCAACTGCTGGGGCACTCTTTGTAATGGAGTGGGCTGTACCTAATCTACCACGCAGGCCCGGCGCTGGATGGTAGATGTCACATGTCTACGAAATTTTTGGTCTAGGACATTATCAAATAACTTGTCTGATTCACCCACCCGTGTTCGTTCAGTTGCCTGTACGTTGCCAGGGGCCACTGTATCCCTTTCGGATTTTCCCACAACCCCGGCAGTGGCGCATCCCCCTTAACATTTTCTGATTATACTCATACTCGTACTTACAAGATATTTCCTTAAGTGTATTTTCCCTACTCAGTAATTCCTTTTGAAGGTTTTGTATGTTAACTCTTAACTCTTAAGTCATGACAAATATTAAGATGGGAACTTGCAGAAAAATGTATGATAAATTTTTCTGTTAGTTTCCATCTTAATATTACATAAATATTGTTGTCTTTTCAAGTTAATACGTTCTTTCCTAAGATTAATATTGAACTTATAAACACTAAGACTTCAAGTTTCTTTTCATTTTTTTATATTTTTACTAATATTAATATACTTCTTAATTTTGTTATGACTATACTGTATGTAGGTATGTGTTGAGCTTTCAGCACGTAGAGGCATATCACTTTATAAACACACAGATAGGTATGTAAGTCTGATAAACTCATATCTAAAACATAACTCAGTAATTCGCCCAATAATGCAAGAGATGTCGATGACTAGTAACCGTGACTTCGCCCGCGTGCAAACTTCAAAAGTCAAACTTCAAGACAATCTTGTAGACCTTTATTTAAGAAATTAGGATTACTAACTCTACCTAGTCTGTGTCTATTAGAAGTAGGATTATTTGTTAAAACTGGTTTGAAGATATAGCCACAGCTAACGCAACGACAGTACCATGATTGTAGCCCGACTGAAAAACTGTTGCCCCGGAAAAATATCAATTGTTAGATAGGACAGTTAGCGGGGAGGAAGACGAATGGTCAACCTACGTCAATTTGCCGTGTTGGCTATAACATTTCATAGTCTCTGACTTTGTTTCGGCTTTTCATCTCAGAGTAGTCAGATAGAAAACTCCGACATCATCGTTTTTAAAATATGACTGACGTGTAAAAGTGTTTGTACAAACCTACCAACGGAAATAAAACCATTTCATACAACTGTCTTAAAATGATAGTTGTGTTATGAATATACAACGGTACAAGGATCTTTTGGAGGAGCTAACTCTTCCGCTTACGATGTGGCGTAGACGTAGCGTTGCAAGGCTTCAGAAGGACCGATGACCTTGTAAAGAACGCAGGAATCCGCTGGATGCGGGAGGCACAGATCCGGTCGAAGTGGCGGTCCTTGGGGGAGGCCATGTCCAGCAGTGGACGTCTTTCGGCTGAAATGACATGACAAGGATGTTTCGGCGCGTGGCCAAAACGCCAATCGATTAATGCCGCCATCTTGTTCTTTCAATACAATTTCTGTAACAATTTCACGAAATGTTTACGAACAACGAGGTCGATGTCATTCAGGCGCCTTAAGATTCTTGTAGCAATTTACGGACCATTGCTTTCATTCGGGTATTAAGTTCTTTTTATTTTTTTGTTGGTATAGTGCGTGTGCTACATAGAAAATAATTTAATTTAAATGTTTTGTGTTGCGTAATGTAAATTATTTTGCATAAGTATAATTGTATAGAATCAAGTTTTTCTAACTATGCATCTGGGGAGTTTGTTGCGCCACTTCTTCTTTCCAGCTAAAGCACTAAGAAGTGGTGAAGGGCGGGCGTTTTTAGGGGACTGTCTTATGTAATTTTGACGTTCGAAAAGTGCTGAATTCTCAGCCTAGTTTGAATAAATGACCTCTGAATTGAATTGAAAAATTTAAGTTGGCAGTCAATTAGCTTACCAATTAATTTCCCTATCTTTACCTACCGTACCTATATACATACCTTTTATCTTTTCATACTTTCCTAATCCATAGTATCTGGACTACATTGGCGGGACTGATAGCCGTGAGCGATATCTGATGCAATAGCAAATATTATTTCTAGATATGGCTTTTCTTTTATTGAGAAACATACTTAGATATAATTAATGATGCACGGTTGTCATAGGTAGGTAATACTCGTAATAATAAAGCATTTTCTTTCCAAAACTTAATTTGGAACATGAATAAATATATATATATAAAACCGGTCAAGTGCGTGTCGGACCACTCACAAGTAAGGTTCCGTAGTTGGAATGAATTTATCGCAAGAACAAACTTAACTTTATACTTAGTTTATTTATTTATTTATTAGGCACTTCAACGACTTACTCACTAAAACATACATAGACAAAAATCACTTAAAGTTTTAGGTATAGTGAATAAGTCACTTAAAGAAGTACACAGCACTAGCATGGAACGTAATGACTATACGACGTATGTGATACCGTTAGTTGAGTTGGTTGCAAGTTACATAATAAAGCGATAATAATCGTTCACAAGTACAAACGATAGGAAGCATTTAATTAACAAAACAATTTAACAAAATACAAAACAAAATAAGATAAAACTGAAAAAGAAGTAAATGGAAGTGGATACAATTTTAATATGTTAAAAGATAATTAGGCGGCTCGTGTTGCACAGAGGTCTTGAGACTCTGAGCTGGTTAAAATTCTCGTACGAAATTGACTGAAAGGGTTAGAGTAGATGTCGATGCTATTGGTTCGTGTAGCGAATTTATTATAGTTTCCCATTAGACGGTTCATGGGTGCGGTGCTACCAAGGTTAGTACGACTTGCAGTTGTGGCAAAGGTAATGGTTTCGCGACCAGACCTAGAAGTTATCTGTCGAGGTACAGCTATATTTAGTTCCGCCAAAAGATCAGAAACATTTAGCAAACCGTTAACGATCTTATAAAGTAGGATTTGGTCTGTTACGTCTCTTCGGTGTTCAAGTGAAAACATTTTAAAATGATTTAGCCTATGACCATAACAAGAATCACGTGGACAGCTAGGACTTCTAAAACGAAGATATCTCGTGAAGCTTCTCTGGATCCGTTCAATCCTGTTTACGTGAACACGGTAAGAAGGGTTCCAAACTGGAGATGCGTAGTCCAGAAGACTTCTCACCAGAGTATTGAAGAGCACCTTCAGGGTAGAGATGGACTGGAAATCTCGACATATTCTTTTTATAGAGCCAGACATTTTTGCAGCTTTGGCAGTGATAATGTCAATGTGTTTGACGAATGTGAGTTTAGAGTCGAGGTGGACTCCCAGGTCACGAATTGTGTCCATTGATTGCAATGTTACCCCATTTATTGAGTAAGACGTAGGTAAAGGTTTACGTTTTTTGGTAAATGTGATGTGGTAGCACTTTTTCACATTGAGGGACATGCGGTTTTTTAAGCACCAATCGTGAACTGCGTCGAGGTCAGCCCGAAGTAAATTGACGTCGACAGAAGAGTTTATTTCTTTATAGATCTTCAAATCATCAGCGAATAGTTGGAATGTATGGGAGAACATGTTTTTGCAACCGCAAATGTAAGTTGGTCGATTATTACTCGTTAACTTGTAAAGCCTACTTAGCTGTGATAGTTTTTGTACTAATAATACTACTGCCGTCAATTTTTTCACATATCCAATACCAATATATAAGCTGGCACTGACTAACCAAAAAATGCACTGTAAAGCTTAATATTTCGTTTACCGATTCTTGAATCCTAAAATTGTTTTCACCAACTCGCAATATTTTTGAACGACCTTTTCAACGACACTCCACACCATGGAAAAGATGAGAAAAAAAAACATCCCCAGTTTACGAGTAGGGGAGGAAACCATTTTTTTTTTTAAATATATTTCGGCGTTTTTAATATGTATACCCATGCTAAATTACAGCTTTCTAGCACAAAGAGTCTCTGAGCTAAGCCGCGGACAGACGGACAGACAGACGGAGATGGCGAAACTATAAGGGATCCTTGTTTTCTACGGAACCCTAAAAAGGAGAAACTGACTGAGATATTAACGCAGAGCCGAAACTACTGGGACTAGGAACGTGAAATTTTGCAGCTTCCTTTTATAATGTAGGTTTAGCACTAAGAAGGGGTTTTTGAAAATTCAGTATGCTATCTGTATGACAGACAAAACAAAAACCGGGTGAATGACGCCGCGCCGGTGCGACAAGACGTGTTCTGTATTGCCGGCACATCTACCCGTCACAATCTCAGGCCGACCTCTAGCAGTCGCGCCGAACTAGGGTAGGTGGATACTCGAAACTTCGGCGGCTCGGATGACGGCACTCGGGTGACGGACGTGTGATGGAGACGCGGCTTTAGTAAATGGTATGATGTAGCGCTACTTCGGCGCCGTCATCTCATTCTCGGTGACGTCCCGGTGACGGTGCGGTGGAGAAACGCACTTAGTATTAAAACTGCACACCATGCTTACCTACACTGCTAACAATACTAACAAAACACGCAACTAACTCTACTCTCTAATGTACAGACGCCCACGTCAACCTACCCGAAACTGTCAAATATTCCCAATCAACTTTGAACCTTATACATATATGCTTAATTATGCTTTAGTGATAAAGTTGAAAATCTATTAACCCGTCGCGCGCGCAATTAGCGACACAATAGAATTTTATTGTTATTTGCACACATGGGGTGCAATCGACATTTTAAGAGTTAAAGAAGATCGGAGCCAAACCCAAATAATGGATTTTGCCCAACCCGGGAATCAAACCCAGACCAGTAGTCACTTGAAACCAAACAACGTCCCGACTAAAACGAGGTTGTTATGCATGTGAGAAATTTGTCTATGAAGGCCCTACAGATGCATAAATCGGACAACACAACGAAAATCCATATTTTTAAATCTAATGTTTTCACATTTATAAGAAAATCGAACTTCATTCCCACTGAATTCACTGACAACTTTGTCGATGGAATTCAAATAACGGTGCATTTATTATTCAGCCTGCGTTCGATACGTCCCACTGATACTGATTTGAATCCAGCTTCTTATTAGGCCAGCTGTTTCAAAATTTGTGATCATGTCTCTCATTATGGCTGTCCCCGTCCTAAAATGTGTGAAGGTGTTACCGAAGTCTTATACCGACCAAAATGTTAGTTTTTTGCTGGGCTCTCTCTATCTGGGGCTATCCCCAGATGTAGAGAGCCCAGAGAGAGTTATGTCGGACTCCAACAAGGGCCGTTTGAAGATTTTTTTCTGAAAGGAATGTTCAAAACTTTAAGTAGTGGTAGATAGACCTAAGTTCCTACAACTTAGATCTATCTGCCACTACTTAAAGTCTATATTTTGTTTAGGTACTAGCAGTGATGTAGGTACATCAACAACCTAAGCCCACGTCCACACGGACGTAAAAATATCGCCACGATTTTATTACATCCCGTCCGTGCGAACAGGGGCTTAGTCTCTCAGAGATCAAAAAGCTTGACTCAGAAACCCAATTGTATTGTGACGTCACGTATTGTGCATTTGCGAATGCACCTTAGAATACGTGACGTCGTCGCATCGCCAGTGTTATCATTACCTATTTAAGTATTTATAAGTTAGTAATGAACGCACCCTTGTGCAGTGGCAGCACTAAGCTTCGATCAGGGGCGCTACCCATAGCCACCCTAAGTAGCGTCACCCTCTTGCTTGTCAACCGTCGCGGACGAATATATAATACGCACATGAATCCGAAAATTCAGAGGTGCGTGCCTTGGGTTCGAACTCGAGACCTATGACTTGTCAGTCTGACGGTCACACCACTAGGCTATCACTGCTCATTACCCCTTGAAAACTATGAAAACGACACCCATGACGAAAAATTTGTAAATTTTCGTAGCAGCCATCTTGGATTTACATTTTGACCTCATTATCGGCTTTAGAACCCTCGAAAACTATGAAAACGACACACATGACGAAAAATTTGGAAATTTTCGTCATGGGTGTCGTCAGACTGACAAGTCATAGGTCTCGAGTTCGAACCCAAGGCACGCACCTCTGAATTTTCGGATTCATGTGCGTATTATATAATTATCACTTGCTCAAAAAACGGTGAAGGAAAACATCGTGAGGAAACCGGCATGCCTGAGAGATATTTCTCGACGGCATGTGAAGCCAAGTCAGAGGCCCGTGGGCGGCTTTAAAACTCTGACACCAGGTTAGTTTATTAACCACACGAAAAGAAGAAGAAGGGTGCTAAAGCTGATAGTGAGGTCAAAATGTAAATCCAATAAGGCGCCTGTGAATATTTTCAAGTTTTTCGTCATGGGAGTCGTTTTCATAGTTTTCGAGGATGCTAAAGCTTTTATGCTTTTATTATATTTCTATTATGTTATTATTATTATTATGCCTATTTGTGATTCTTATGTGTGTGTATTGTGTTATTTTTATTATGACATTATTATGTTGTGATGTTTCCGATTATGTCATTTTTGTTATGAAGCCTTTGTAATTAATGAATGCTTATGTTTTGATGTTAATACTTCACTAATTCTATGGACTTTAACGTCTGCGAATAAATGATTATTTATTTATTTATTTATTTAAAGCCGATAGTAAAGTCAAAATGTAAATCCAAGATGGCAGCTGCGAACATTTTCAAATTTTTCATCATGAGTATCGTTTTTATAATTTTTAGAGCTACTAAAGTCGATAAAGAGGTCAAAACGTAAATCCAAGATGGCGGCTGCGAAAATTTTGTTTTGGTTTTAAATCATACGTGAGAGATGAGGGTCGGACTGCAAACGTTTTATTTTCTTATAGAGGTGATAAAAAGTGGAGTGTTTACCTCGGCAGCAACACTATTATAAGCTCGAGTGACATACTTTGAATCGCTCGCTGCGTTCAGGATTCGCGAGAGATTCAAAGAAACACTCGCCATAAAAATAGTTGTTTGCTCCCTCGGCAAACAATCTTCTATTAAATTATTAGTTTATTTTGTCCCTACTAGTTTAATTAGTTCCTTACTTTAAACTATAATAAGTGTGTGACAATTATAACAATGTTAATAATTTCAAGTTGGAGTTTAACTTTCGCTTTTCCATCCCTTCACCGGCAATACGCGTAAGAGGTGACAAGAAGAATACTTTCCACGGCTTCCACCTATTTCCCCAAAGTATTATGTTTGGCTGTGTCGATCGGTATCCAAGATATCGTATCGTACGTAATTATCAGCGATGCAGCCAAAATCTCGGTAAAAAATCTGTCTCCACTAGAAAATAATTAATTTTGGATAGGTATGCTATAGATTCCACGAAATAATATCGAATGCAATAATATTAACTCGTCTATCATAAGTGGCGCGATACCATCATTGCCTAATTAATATTTCGAGTGCTGATCGTTTATAAAAGCGTCGAAAATGTACGAAATTACGACATTTGTCATTCGAAAAACCATTAGCTGGTATAAATTTTCGCGATATAACAGCTTGACTCCCAAAATGAAGGCATTTATTGTGCTCTGCAGTGTAATTTCCATAGTTTATTGCAAAACTTTGGGGGCACGTTCTGGGTTTCACAAATGTAAGTTTACCAAAGCTTTATTTTTGTTTGACAATAATTTTGGCCTCCACTGTACCTAAACAAAAACGTGCTATTTAATTATATGGTACACATACATACTTAGTTCCTAATTTCTGTTTTACTTGCTTCTTTTTAGCCGGCCAAAGAATGTGTATGAACATGTGGGATGAAGGATGTAACAACGGTCAACTCGGAGGGGCTGGTAAGTACCTACCTACTTTCATTAAATAAAAATCACTATGGAAATGCGTGCAGGTATGCCTGGATCAGCCCACTCAGCTGATAGCTGCTCTGTCTCGCATAGGGTCTCAGCATTATGCTGAGTGATGGCCGTTTTGCGTGGATGTGACGCATATTTTCCACCAAATTGGTTTTTTAGGGTTTGTTCATTTGCTTGCGTCATATGTACCTACCGCAAATAAACGTATTTTCTTTCTTTAACAAGGTAGGTACAAAAGGTAGGTTCCTAATCGGGATCGAGAGGCCAAGCCCCCTCTGAGACGAAAGAATGAGGAAGGTACCTACTGCCTCGGTTGACATATGGTTGACATCCATGTGTGACATGGCGAATCCCTTTTCACCAAATGTAGCACACCTTTAAGATTGTGGACGTTAGGGGTGCAGGAGGAGACGCCCTGGGCGTCGGGAATCTATTGCCGATTCCCGGCCACCGTAGGCGCGGGCTTGCAGACGGTGAGCAATGGGTAGCTCGCCGTCCGGTAAGGACCAAGCCCGGGTCGACGGCGCGTTGTGTTCCACGCGCGCCTCAAAGAGTGTCAGCGAGTGAAGGGGTCCGATGAGACCATTGCCTGCCGGGGTTGCGGGAAAGTCCGAAAGGGATACCGTGGCCCCCTGGCATTGCACAGGCAACAGAAGGAACACGGGTGGGTTTTAGTCAGTAAGAGTCTGACACGCCCTCCCGCTCCACCCAGAGCGGGAGACGTCATTTGATGATTTCCCACCCAAAAAAAAAAAAGGGGTGCATATCCACCAGAGATGGGCGGGAGACGCATAGCGAGGAATGTTCTTAAAACTAACCAATAACAACGCTAACTACAACTACAATGACAGTGAAGCGGTGTTATTGGTTAGTTCCACACACATCCCTGGCATACGCATCCTCGCTCATCTCTGGTGGAAACTCAGCCTTCCCCCAACTATACCTACTCCTACATAAGAGCGAATAATTTCAGCAGAAAGTAACACTAACCTGAACCAGGGATACCTAATAAGGTATCTCTCGTAACCATGAATTCAGGGCACCACGCCATAAGTTTGGGCTAAGTGCGATTCTTTAAGTAGGTTGAAGGTATACCCTTACCTTCAACCTACTTAAAGAAACGCATGTAACTAAAAGAGTGACGAATATAAATGTTGAAAGATGGATCGGGAGAGGAAGGCCAAAGAAAATATGGATGGATTGTGTGTGGAATGATAATGAAAGAGAAGCGAGTAAATGATAGCGTGAGGGTTGACAGGGGAGATTGGAAAAAAAAAGTGTTGCGGTGACCCCAAGTAACATGGGACAAGGACAGGAAGATGGTGATGACCTACCTACTTAAAGCGAATGACTGGGGTTACAGTGAGCAACTCTTCTGGCCATTTTTTTTTTATTTCTCTACGGTCAAGTTCTTGGCCTGGCATCTCACATGCTTCTAATTCAAATTATTTTATTTTACATAAACCTACATGGACACTTATGAAACGTCAGAAGCTAGGTGCACGGCTCCAATTGGTCGTTTCCTACGGAGAAGAGCCGGCAAGAAACTCCACGGTTACTCTTTTAAAAAATAATTGGCTTTTACAATATTTTCAAATAACAGTATTATTAGGTATGAGAGGACAGTGTAGGCCTTTCAACAAGTATACTTAAGAAAATAATGATGGTCAACAAATGTACAGTCGACTAAGCCTACAGCATTCTCACATTAACAAAATAGAAAAGAATCTATAAAAAGATAAATAAATTAATACAAATAAAAACGTATTTTAAACGAAATGACGTGATTACTATTACAGCTGTAACAGATCTGAATAATTACGAGTATCATGTCTACAAAAGTCACTAATTAATCTGATTGTATGTGATCAGGCTGAAGGTGGAAGCGGGTTTCACCCGGTATCCCCAACCACAGAGGAACTGGCTATCTTACCTCTAACTGCCGAAACACAACACTACTGGTGACAATGTTGTTATGGCGACAGACTTAGATAACATGGTGGTACCTAGCCAGGTGGACTTAGAACAAGCCCTACCACCAGCCACACCGAGCAGAAAATGTAGTCTGACCACAGAGGTTAAAAATAATATAGTCCCCAAGCCACCGATTTCCTGGTGATGTTAGGTAAACTGTTTCAATTTTGTTTTAGGCAATGATGATGACTATCTGAACGGCGGCTTCAACCCAGGCAAGCGATGTGTCAATATGTGGGATGAGGGATGCGTCAACGGACAACTCGGAGGATCTGGTAAGTGAAACAAAAAATTACTTAGAAAAGTACACCCATTTTCTTTCTTCTCTTGTATTGGCATGAACTAAGTAAGTACCTACTTACTTAAGGCCGCATGTAGAATACTGGTAACCGGTGGTGCCCCGACGCCGATTCGGCATAAAGTACAAAACAAACTGCAAAAACACTAAACATAGGTACTACTACTATACTCTTTACTGTTTTAAAATTGTATTATGCAGATGGTACACCGCTGACTCTCCTGTTACCTTTAATCCATCCAAAGGTTGTCTGTAAAAGATCGCTTTAAGCGATAAGACCGCCCATTGTGTCATCCTAAGTAAAATTTCAAAATTGATGACCGTCATTTTTATGGTGTACAATAAAGAGTATTAGCGTGTAGTCGCTTTTTTTAAGTTTTAAACTCCTTGCTGGAGGCTTTAATTTATTGAGGCACCCACAGGAAAAAAGCGGAGATTCCATAAAGTGTATGTTAATTTGCATTAATACTCTGAAACAGTCACGCATACAATCAAAATGGAACTTTAGTATATGATTTATTGGATCTTTTTCTTTCCATGTACAAGTCAGTTACGTAATTGTAAAATTTTCGCTCGATTAAATTTTATTCGACAATCCTGTCTTTTTTTAAAGATTATTTAAATAAAATCAAGATTACTCGGCTTTTATGTCTAAAATAAGTATCCACAGTAAGAAAATATATTAAGTAAGAAAATTTATTATGCAGGCGCAAGATATTTTTTCTCTAGATCAATTATTACTTTAGTTATAAACGAAATAAGAATTGAGACTTTACGCCATTTAGTTACGTGCTCGATCAAAGAGAGCACGCGATATTCAACTTTATTACTGATGTGTTAGCGTTTAGCACTTATCGGAGTGGCGGGGTAGACGGAGGCGGAGCTTGCGTGAAAATTGTCTTTAGAGTACGTACCTGGTTCAGCAGCCGACAACCGCTGAGGGTGTAACTATAGGCACATTTCTGCATAACCCTTCGGGGAATTACAGGCGTAAAGATACATAAATGTATGTATTTCAGTGCATGACTGACAGTCTGTTAGGTAATTTCTGCGTTGTAATTTCTGTAGAGAGGCCATTTTAATCTACTCATTTATCGTGTTACTTAGGCAATGATGACAACTACCTGAACGGAGGCTTCAACCCAGGCAAGCGCTGCATCAACATGTGGGATGATGGATGCGCCAATGGACAACTCGGAGGGTCTGGTAAGTGAAACAAAACATTACAGCTATAATATTTCTTCATAACTCGAATTTTCATGAACTTGTGGCGGCCTCTACATCGCCACATGCGAACCACACATCACACTGACGATTACATCACGCAAAATCCTGCATCACGCAAGCACAGTTTACCGCGCGACTGGTTTATAGAATATACAATTTCCCGGAAATCAATTGTGGAACTTTACACCCTGTTCCAATAGGGTGAAAAGTTCCCTCATCCTCATGCCTTTTTAAAACTATCTACATAACGAATACATAGCTCCCAGTCCACAAGGAGTAGTGAGGTTGAGTACCCAGAGTAGGTAGGTACGCCAGACGTCTCTGATTTAACATAACATAACATCACGCCTTGTTTCCCCTAAGGGTTGGGCAGAGGTGTACCTATAGTAACACCCACATTTCGCCAGTTAGTTTTAAGTCCCATGTAATAGGGGGCGAGCCTATTGCCATCGACCGGGCACAAATCCAGACTCCGGACTGCTACTGAGCAATTCCAGAAAGAAAAACCCAATGACACTTTGCCCGACCTGGGAATCGAACCCAGGACCTCATATTCAGCAGTGGCGCTTGCGACCACTAGACCAACGAGGCAGTCTCTGATTTCTTAAAGTCTATTTAAATTAATCACTGTCTATAATCACATGGTCTCATGATGTCAAATGATTTGGTTGGCTGTTGGTGCATTGACTATATAGTTACAGTTAACATGACTTTGACAGTGTTAACAATTTTTGTGTTGATTACCCTTCAGTGTTTAAAATTGCGCAACACACGATCAATCGCAATCTGTTTCATTTTGACAGTTCAACAACATTCATTGCGTTATTTACATTGTTGATTAGATATATTTTTCGAACATATGAAGCAATGGATCAGCAATATCCTTCAAAATCATTCAGATTGTGGTTGATCGTGTGTTACGCAATTAGGATTCTGGTCGTTAGTACTAACGTAGGTAGGTACCTAATCGTAGACCAATGATACTCTCATTTTAAAACTCCTGTAGACAGGCGTGACGTGACGTAGAGCAATATCCGTGAAGTTTTCATAGAAATTAAACCACCGAAGTCGCGCCTGTCCGCGGGAGCCTTAACGTGCTAGAAGTAGAATAGAATATATGTATTTATTTGCTTTAAAATATGGTACATTAAAGTCTTAGATATTACATGTTTCGCCATGGACTGGCATATAAAAGATACTTAAACAAATGTTAAATGTAAAAAAATAGTAAAACACAATTAATTTGTTAAAATTACTTATAATTATACTTAGGAAACGATGACAACTACCTGAACGGAGGCTTCAATCCAGGCAAGCGTTGCGTCAACATGTGGGATGAAGGATGCGTCAATGGACAACTGAATGGTGCTGGTAAGTACCTTATAACTAGTACCTAATGCCAATATAAGGTAGGTACCTACCTACACGATTTAACCAGTCATTCACTTTGATTGAAAGACGTAGTATTGGAGGATAAGTAGGTACCTACCTACGCAGTGCCGGATTAACCACGTAGCAAGAGTAGCAATTGCTACGGGCCCCACGTATCCAAACCTAAAAAATTGATAGCAAATAAACGTATTGAAAATTGTTTTTTTTTACCCTTTATACTTAAGAACCCATAGCAAATCATCGACCCCTCGGTAAAATTTGCTACGGGCCCCGCGCTTCCTTAATCCGTCACTGTACCTACGACAGACTGAATAAATCACTTTTATGTTAGGACCTATAGGATTCAATTTAGTTGCCCTCTTCCTCATTATCATCATCGTTTCAGCCGAAAGACATGCTGCTGGATATAGGCAGTTGCCCGATGCCCTCTTGCTTCATCCGAGTTTAAGACAAAAGTCATGTCTGCCTCATTCATTATTTCCGGTGGACGCCTACTTAACAGTCGGAACTGTCTTTACCTTTGTTATTAGTCCAAAACATGTCTAACACAATAAAGCTTCGTGCAGACTAGTGCGACGCGACACCGGTTATTGTTACCTTTAGCGTAGTTTTCTGAGAAATTGTAGATATCTATTGTTCGAGTCGCGTCGCGCTAGTCTGCACGAGACTTAACACTACGACCAGACTGAAAACTGGTACCGGTAAACCGGGGTTACTTTGAATCGCGGGGCGCGCTTTGATAGAAACTTCCATTTCATATAAAATCGTGAATTACTTAAAACGAAACGCAAATAGGTAGTTTTTTTTCTGAGTTATGAACACAGAACAACTGTTTAATCCTTTCCTGAGGACACGCTGGGAATCCACCAATCATTTTAATTGAAAAAGGTAAATATATTGTCATTCAAACAATCAAATCAATTGTTAGATCAAAGTTACCCCATGCGACAATATTTATTTTTCTCGTTGATAGATTTTTATTTTTTAAATTGTATTAGCATTATAATTGGGTAATTATATTTAAATTGTATTGGCATTGTAATTGGGTTTATTTAATTGCGTAATTACTTTGCAATTATGCAATAATTACTTTGTAATTACGCAATAAAATAAGGGGTATCAAAGTAACCCCATCCTACGTATAACTTTGATCAGGCAGTTTAATTTTTTTTTCTCAAAATCAAGCCAATTTTTTTCACTTATTATTACAGGAATCGAGAGTATTATAAAAACCGATCACTAGATTTATTTAGTATTTTTTTACACCCACTAATTTAAAAGATATGAACCTTCAAAGTTTAATATTGATCAAAGTAACCCCGGTCTACGGTACCTACTTATCATTTAAATTCAAGTGATTCAGAAAAAGTGAAGTTTGATTCAGTGGCCAACTTTTTCCTTGATGAGTACCTATTACTTATCAAGCCGCAATTAAATCAAATTACGCATCAATACCGGAGTAGAATATTCTTATTGGTCGCATCCATTGATAAATATTTCTGTGGTCGCATCCCATCGAAACGAACTGAATTACCTATCTAGCCTTTGCCCAACAGACAACTTACATACCTTCAAGCTTTTTCCCAACTGGGGTTGGCAGAGATGTACCTATTTAGGTATTAGGTACACCTGTTTTTGTACCTAGGTACACCTGTTTCAATAACCTTAATAGCTACAGGTCTCGAGTAGGTAATACAGGTCGAACGAACCTATTGCAATAATTTACCGGGTTTCCAGACTCACGAGCATTTTTTGCATAAATAAAGCCGCAATTAGCACGGCGCGAAATGGGAATCGAAAAACACAAAAAAAATGTCGCTAATTAGTCGAAATTTGTCGCCAAATATCAATAAAAGTTGTAAGGTTGGAGCATCTCGCCAGCTTGGCCCAATTTCAAATCTCAATCTCAACCTCAAAAAGCTAGGGCACCTAGCGAAGATCTGTTTTCTCCCTAATTTTGTCGCTAATTAGTCGCAATTTTCGACGCTCCTGAAGATTACTTTTTTCTTTGTTTTAGGTAATGACGATAACTATTTGAATGGCGGTTTCAATCCGGGCAAGAGGTCCCTACAGAGCCTCCTACAAAAACTAAAGAATACCAAACACCATTAAGATTTCAAGACATGTAATTACCGAGGACAGTATTTTATTTTCCTATTTATTTTTAAACGTAGGTTTATTGGCTGTTTGTTTCTAAATAATGTAAGCTGGTCTCATCACTGGTAGCTTGAATAAATAATTATAAAAAGACAAATGCTTTTATTTTTATTACATGGTAAAAAAGCAACTGCGTAGCAGTCCGTGGATTCGACTCCCTAGTCGCGCAATTTTTTTGCACGAATAGAACGGAGGTAAGTACTTACTATGGTAAATAGATAGGGATAAAATTAGGACTAAAGTACCTAGTATATTGAAAAAAAACTTCAGTACTATAAAAACTTTATTAGTTCCAATAAACTGCTATGAGCACAACATGCTGACATAGGCACTTTATAAAAATAATTTTAGAACAATGTTCCAGTGCTCACACTGTTACTAAATCTAGATAATACTAAAATATATTTACAATACAGTGAAATAGCTACCGAATATTTTGTTACTGGACGAAAGCAATGGCAGTTAGTCTAAAATTTGCTTGGCAAGTAAGATAAGTCTTTTAGTGTACACATAGAAAACAGTAACATCTTAACTTCGTAAACATCAGTTACTTAATTCATTGATTATTATACAAAAAACTGACTAAATTTGGCCTCACATGTAACACGTGTCACATGCAAGCGTGACAAGCCTGCATGAACAATCATTTTGTGCAAGCGTGCACAACTTCCCTATAAGCTGCACACTGTACAAGCAAACTGGAGCAGCATCAGTTTTTGCTTGAGCGATGGACGACGACGACGCACTTGCTTTAGCTGCATTAATTGCGTGCAACTGGCGTGCGTATGATTCCGCAAGCTTAACGTGCGATAATGCTTGCACAAGCTTGGCTTGTTCAAAAATTAAAAAATTATATCATACTTCATGCCGTTGCACAAGCAAGATGCATGCACAAAATCATCATACAAACGCTCAAGCACGCTTGCACAAAATGATTGTTCATAAAGGCTTGTCATACTTGCAGTTACATGTGTGACCTTAAGATAAAAATGGCTAAATTCATGATAGCTTGAGTATAATTACTTTAAAAATAGCTGTCAAAACAATTTCACTTTTACTAACTAGTATTCAAAATATACATACTTATATAGATAGTGCAATCCACGACGACGCGCCCCACTCCGCTCCGCTCCGTACTAAAGTACAGTAATCGCGGAGTGGGGTGCGTCGTCGTGGATTGCACTATCTGTAGACAAAGGGACTCAAACATAATATTACAAAAAATGAGAAAAAATTATCACAAAAGCGGCGATGTTAAATAATGATAATGAAATATTTTTGTATTCCTAAAAGCGGTGGGCAAAGTATTGAAATTACTTAAAATTAGGGCAAATTGCAACAAGTGGTAATACTAAAGGCTTGTACTTGTAGCTATGTCAAACGGCAATCAAACGAGATCAGAATAAAAGAAGTCAAGATTCTCAGTGTATACAAACATAAAATACAGATTAAGACACAACATGTATATGATCTAATCTTATGTATTCTACTCTTTATTGTCACAATATAATTGAACGACTTGCACATTGTTATCACAGAGCTAATCTTATCAATATTTAAACATCTGGTTCCATTAATCTTTTACAGTCATTTCATCACAATAATCTTGTAAAATAGAAATATTTTTCCTTGCTTTTTGTTTGTGTCACACACATTATTTCATGATAAATATCAGACAAATGCTCAGATTCTCTTTACATTTACTTGCCACTTTATATATGAAGATAACAGTTTAATATAAGTACATACTATGAGCTAAGAGTTTAAAACTATTATAAATTCTCACACCAATTACAGTCAAAATAAGTTATTAGAAAATAAAAGCTAATTTTATAATTTACAGATTGTTTAGAAGATTCTTCAGTTAGTTTGTCCATGCCAATGTTCTTGAGCATATTGTGGCAACTCCATAGGCAATTTATTATAACCTGAATTTAAACTAGGACCAGGATTATTTGGGGCACTTTTTGGAACATTACCTTGTCTAAATTTAGTAGAATATTTATAAAAATCTGACATTTCAAAAGGCTTTGTTTCTTCTCTATAAGGTATACATTTTCCTTGCTCAATCACAGTGAGGTTTTTCGGTGACTCCAAAGAAACCGCACCTGGGGATAAAACAGGAGGACTTTGTGGCATCTGATTCGGACTTTGCATAGCTGAGTGTCGACCAGAAGAGATCATTATCTCATACGCCTGTGAGTTTCCTACACTAGAAGTCCGCTTCAAGCTTGAACTCTTTTTTAGAAGGGGCGCTTCAGATTTAGTTGGTGAATCCAATGATGTCTCGTACCATTGTTTCTCTTTCACTTTCATGTCTGCTTGAGAAAGTGGCGAGAACTTGTTCATGCCAATAGGGTCAAAATTGTAAGACTTTGTACTGACTGGAGTTAATTGATTGTGGTAGTGTCTCCTATCTTCCCTAATATAGTCATCAGTTGACACTTGCAATTGCATATGCATAGGATGTTTGATAGTGTTATGTTCTCGTAACGGTAATGTATTTGGTACAACTGCTGTCCTTTCTATCGGCATGTGAGGCTGTTCTTGAATGTCAGGTTGGGACCGATGCTGATAGACCATCATTGGTGCTTCATGCTTCATGTTTTCTAAGTGCAACTGATTGTAATCACTGTGAGATGTCAAATGGTATGTCTGAGTCCTTTGTAATGTGTTTCGACGAACACCTTCCGTGCGTCGCTTAGATTGCTGCATTTGATGCTGATGAGCTAATCCAGTCAAATGTTGGCTTTGAGCTTTCAAATGTGATGCATATTGGTACAATAATGGTGTATTACGCATACCATTTTGTACAGGATGTGGAGCCATAGTTCCGTGAGTATAATGTGTAGTTATATCAGGATGGCTAGAACTAAAATGAGTTTCTCGTAATCTAGATACATTATGGGCTTCTGAAGTATTGTTGCAGTAGAGTTTGTTCATATAATCACTTGTCATGGTATGGTGTCTGTAAATAGTTCCTTGCTGCATGTCATTTTGTAGATTTTCATTCATAGGTTCATGTCGGCCAGCCAGTGCTGGGTAAGTATGGGATGTATGTATGGAGAAAGTATCAGTGTTCCGCTCTTGAGGAGGAGAAGGGAAGAAGTTAGAACAGCTAGTTTCTGGACGTCGAACATGTCTTGAATGAGCACTTTTAGTCGAAATTCCTGATATTGATGGAGTTGATAATCTATGTGAAAGATTTTTACGTAAGTTCGCGTCTTGTTCCATCGTACGGTCACCTGTGGCGGCTCTGAGGCGCCTGGATGAGTTATCAGATCCATCTTGGACGTCATTACCGTCTGTTGACCTATCGACACTTTTGATACTACCTAATCTTTCTCTTTGAGGCACTTCAGGGCTAAGGGGCGCTTCGGGCGGCATGATGCCCGTTAACTGTACTTCTTGCACACATAATTTGTAGAGCTCCTCGTTTTTAGCTGCAAGGATCTGCTCCAATTCCTTCTTTCGAGCTTGTAGCTTGAGCAACTTGTCCTGCTTATCAGAATGCAAATCGCTACCCATTGTGCTCGTACCCATATTAACGTAACTTATAACACGCAAAACATAAGTCAAAATCACGTCCACGGAACTGAATAAAATTAGTTTATTAAAAGAGTCTAGTAGTTTATTCCTAGATAAAATAAACAAAGAAAATTATAAATTCTTGAGCGTTGACACATATTTTCACACGCACATCCGCACCCATGTTTGTTTGTAGAAAAAAAAATAAGTCGCGTTCAAATTTCAAATTACAATGACATAGTCTGTACAACACATTACGGGTGTATATTGTACAGACGCCACTTGACGCCAGCAGGTCAACATACCCGAAACTGTAAATTTTTCCCAATCAACTTTGAACCTTATAATATTGAAAATCTATTAGAAATTTGACAGATTGTAATAGGTTGATGTGCTGGCGTCTGTACATAAACTTATGTATTATTTTTATTTGAAATTATGTTTCATTAGGATAAAACAAAAACATTTCTGTAGGACTGTAGCGGAATTATGAGGGTGAATAAAACTGTCGCGTTGAAATCCGAAATGAACGCAGAATTCACAGTGAATTTTATCTGTCTGTGCCGAAGTTCGCGACGTTCGACAACGTTCGAGAGATGTTTACAAAGTAGGCTACGATTTTTAGTACTGCCTAAAAGCTGTAACAAACATTTACTTATTTACGTCTTTTTATAATGCTGGATTGTCTAGTAAAATACTTATTTTGTCGTTGGCCCCGTTTACCTCTATGACCATATTGGACGGCCATCGAAGTATATTCCATGCGTAGTCGACTCTAATAATTGAACGCACCCCAGAGTGACAACTGACAAAAAAGTCTTGACATTGTCAATTTGACTTTGACATCATTATCTTAATTCTTAGCAAACGAAACGGACTTTTCAGGGATTTCTTTCAGAGAGAGTATTGCCTCGGCTGCTATCAGTGCCATGTAAATTTTGAAAAATATAAAAAGTAACTCCGTAACTATCTTCCTTCCCGTACCTCCGCGTCCTGTAAATAAAGTCTTTCACTACACTACAATAAACACTAAAAAAGATGTCGAAAGTGTACAGGTCACTTATAACTGTCGCAGACAGGTTTGTCCCCGGAGCTATGCGTCCCATGTGGGAGCATCCAGCTGGTAATTATGATTATTATCTTTAGTATTAGTTTGAGAAAAAAAAAACGTAGTCTAATGAAAGATGATTTATCGTTTCAGGTCCCAAAACAATTTTCTTCTGGGCGCCTGCTTTCAAATGGGTAAGTAATGCGGAATTGCGAATTCAAGGTCATACTATTTATACTAAAAAGACCTTGCGTAAGGTCAAATCTGCTGCATATAAATATTATGAATAATATTAACGTGGTAATCATGTAGTTGAGATTTTAGAAAATAATTCAATTCGAATATTAACAACTAAATTCTCAAACGCAACTCAGTTTTAAATCGCCGTTAAGTGTCATGCTATCTCTATCACACTATGGTTTAGCGTAGAGACAAAAATATGTTTATGAATGTCTTGGTTAAGTGTTGTTTGAGTATTTGGGTTTAGTCTTACAACACCGACTGGTGACCATATCATTAACTAAGAGTCTGTAATACCTCAAATTGCTTGAGATGATCCTCTGTTATACTGAAAATACAGCAATTGTGAAATAAATATACAGTTAAGTTTAGGATTATTGTTAAGTACTATGTTTGATGAAAACATGATTCCATAAAATATTCTTAACAGAAAAAAACCAAAGTTACCTCCAAACCAAACAATATACTGCTGTAATTAAAAAAATACTTCAAATTAGATAATTACATAAAAACTGAACTAACTGTAAAGCAGACATAACGTTTTTTTTTTATTTTTTTAATTATCATTATTTTCGCCATAAAAAAAACCTAAACCATTGGTGCATTGGAGCCTTCTCCCTGCCGTTCAGTCTCGCTCTCACTCAGTCAGCAAGCAGTATTGTGCTAGCAAGATAAGACAAGCAGAGGTATTATGGACTCTAATAACTGGTCCACTATCAGTTGTTCTTATATTGGAACAGTTACATAAACTAGCAGCATAACTTATAAACTAAAAAACTAGCAGGATTATCAAATTAATCATTTCATAAATCTGAAAGACTTAGAGTTACTGTTTACAGTTAAACAGTAACTCTATTAAGTCACAGACATAGTACAGCTTTATTTTTATTTACTATACAGATAACACCCCAGTTCATACTAACTTAAATAGATAATAAAATGATAATACACAAGACATGAAATATCATGTTTCATGCCGAGACTACATGATCTTATCAATGGGACCAGTCCCACTATCTTTTTTTTTAATACCTACTGCAAAAGTATTAGAGGCAATTTAAGTACAGACGCCAGCACATCAACTTACTGCAATCTGTCAAATTTCTTTAATAGATTTTCAACATTATCACCTAAGTATAAGATTCAAAGTTGATTGGGAAAATTTGATAGTTTCGGGTAGGTTGACCTGCGATTACTTTTAAAACATGGAAATGATGAATTTAAAAAAATACTGAACATATAAAATATATTTTGAGCAATTATGTTAAATGACTGCACTTTTTTCAATAATACATGGACCATTTCTATTCATGATAAGTACTTACAAAATATCAAAATTCATTTTGTGATTGTATGTTCATCTTAATACTTCATTCATTTGGGTTATTGGATTGTCTGAATAAAACTGACTTCTGAAACATATAATAGCATGAATAAGGGTAGAATGTAACACTGAACTTAAGTGGTATTACAATGTTTTAATTTCACAACTGATTCTCAGATTAGTTATACAATGGTGCCGATTCTCTTGTACACCGAACTAAACTATCACTAAAATTCCTTACTTTTGGCTATGAGAATCTTAAAACTATTAAACAAAAAAAAATTAAAATATATTGACCCAACTAAAATCGAATTTATCAGTCGCGACTCCCCGTGGTACATATACTTGCTTGATTTTTTTATGCCCTACCACGTGATTTTTTTTCGCAACGTTGGCAGCCTCGACGTGTTTTATATGGAATTTTTCACTTTTTGTATGGAAAATATGAAAAATTATTTCCTAATTTTTGGGTTTATGGGTTTACTAAAAGGGGGTCGAAATTTTCATTATTTGATCTATAGGACACACTATTTTCGAGATATATTAAAAAATGATATAGCACTGTTTTTGCGCCTGAAGTAGAGTCGTATCTTTTTTTTAATATATTAATAACTTTTCATAGTTTTCCATACAAAAAGTGTAAAATTCCATATAAAACAAGGCTGCACGCCTCCAGCTCTAAAAAACTTCACGAGTTAGGGCAAACAAGTAGTACCTACAACGTGCCACATTGTCAAAATCGATTTTAATGTGTCAAAATTATTTTTAAATTTAGACTAATTTTTGCAAAATAGCTTTAAGAGTCTCATAGCCAAAAGTAAGGAATTTTAGTGATAGTTTAGTTCGGTGTACAAGAGAATCGGCACCATTGTCTAACAAGTAAAGTTGGTGTAAAACTAAATCACGTGCTTGTGTCATGTGACTAACATTGACATATGGTTTGAAGCACAAAGATTGACTGGAGCTTGTGAAATGGAATAACCACAAGGCCCTGCAGACTCAGACACTCGTCGAAGCGCAGCGTAACTTTACTCTCATATTAATATCAACTTACGAACCTTGAAATATAGACGAATATCCCTCTGTCCGCTTTGAAGCCTTTGCAGACTAATGGATTGTTTACTTATTTTCGACTTTATTTCAACTTTAGCAAGGTTGATATTTTTCTACCAGTAGAAACTACGCTTCACTTCGCTTCACATAATGTAAGCCAGCTCTAGACTTTGTAGAACCATTTGAGTCAGTGTATAAGTAGGTATCTAATATTATGACTGCATTAAGGCAAATCATGAACATATTAAACAATGGTCACATAGAACATGAACTTTAATAAATTCCATTGCGTAATAATAAAGAAGTCCGTGCTATTCATATAGCTGTACAAGGAACTTTTGGCGCTTGGGCAAAATCGGAAGTAAGCCGCCATCTTGTTTTTTCAATACATTTCACAAAAGAATTGTTCAAATGTTTACTAAAAGAGCGCCAAAAGATCCTTGTAGCAGTGTAACAAAGTGACTATGGCCTTGACTCACCACATTCTCACCACTTTCAGAGTTTGGTGATAGCTGGGTTGGGTGACTTGAATCGGCCTGTCGAGAGCTTGTCTATCCGCCAGTCCGCTTCGCTCGCGGCCACCGGCATTATCTGGTCACGATACTCCTTAGTTATTATACCTAAAAACTACAGCCTCTTTGCTGTCAATGTGTTTGTAGCCTGTACCAGTGTGTACCAGTTAAGCAGAGCATACATGTACAACAAGGAACAAAAACTAAAAGAAGCAGCAAAACAATAATAAGTTAAACCCCTCTTTTGTCTGAGTGATTTTTTTGCTGTTGTAAGAGTATATACAATAGCTTTAAAAATCGCTAATGAACAATTCTCTTGTCGGTTAGGTCGATAGTTACGGGATGTTACGCACTTTAGTAGTCTGGGCCTCTAGTAGTGGTAGTATTTTTAATGAGCGTCTTTTCACGCCTCTCTGATAGAATCTACTTCAACATTGACAGAAAGAAATATATTTAATGTTATTTACTGATAGATAGATGATAATATTAGCCAATTTATTTATTTTTTATATTATTTATTTCATGTGTAGTAGTTAGATTAAATTTAGCATATATTTTGGGGATGGTAGAATCATATTTTTTTAAAGTAAGTACTAAGCACTACTTTACTTTTATTTAGATTGTTCGTTGTTATTGTTATTAAATGCGATGCATTACAGAAAAAAGCTGTGTATTCAAGTGCAATGCAGTTACAAAATATAGATAGGTAGGTACCATTCAAATGATAAGATTGCTACAGCATTGTCTAGGCACGACAAATGTTTTCGTGTCCATGTCGCCTCAGTCGTTGTTAGATGACTGAGAACTGTTTTTTATTTAATCACACGACCCTATTCGTCGTAGACATTTATTTATCGATTTATGAGCTGGCAGCTTGGGGCACGGCAATTGATATAAAACCAAGCGGGCAATAGATTAAACTACGGTGACTATACTTCTCTCGTATCGGCGCGGCGGCGCGAACTATTAGATAAATCTGAATAGATCATTCCGTGGTAAAAATATGAACCAGTCAGCAATGGTGAGCATACTGACTGGCTAAAGCGAGACGTTTGATTGTAATCCTATCCTTTCTTATTTTGTGGCTGCATGGTACATTTAATTCGTAAGTATGACTTACGAATGAAATTTAGTCCTACGTACAATATCATTCATTTGTTAAAGCGCCTACAGATGGCGCCCCAAACAGTGGCGGATACAGGCAAGGCAGGCTAAATGTGGTTTGGGATTAATGGGCCTTGCACGGTCTATGCATACTTTGAACGATATGCATGCTATGTTAGATAAATCAAAAAGGCTTTTTCGATCTATTTATCATTTTTATTCATACGAAATCGATGCCAAGTAGAGTATATTTTTTTACTAAGATTTTGTGCCCTAATGGATATTTTTGTTCTCCTGTTACCAATTCAATCTGAATCCGCCACTAGATCGATTAGATCTAGCGCGTTATTGGTTTCTGTTACAGCTAGGTTATCATAGTGTAGTGTCCGTGATCTTGTGACCTTATGTCGGTGTTGCCCGTTTTTTTTAAAGATCCATTATCTCTCATAAGTTTTATCTACAAACGTACTGTGACAAAAATCAACAGTGCGTTAAGGAGTAGCTTAGCTAAATTAAGATAAATAGGTGCTTAAAGTTCTGATTAAATCATTTTTCTCAACTGTGATATAATTCTAAACGTAAATATGTGGTTATTGTTAACCAACCCATGTGTTAAGTATTGTTATGTATATCACACCGTTTTATGTAACATGGCGTTATTAAATCATAGTTTTGTAAAAGAACACTTTGTCTATTTTTGTAAAACCTTTTTGGATTATGGAAATATATATTTTATATTTCGGATCTTCTCTTGTTTCTTTTTACTTCTCAGTTCTTACTAATTTTCTTTCAGTCATCCACTATAACCGACTATTTTCTTATCATTCCGCCTTCTGTTGAAATGTTGCATGTGTCTTGTTTTGTGAGATTTTTATACATTCATACATACATACAAATGATATGAGAACAATCATTTGCATCGAAAATTCTGTCGTGTCGTTTTTTTTTTATACTCGAAATATTAACTGATTAGGGCTACTTCATCTTTAAGAAATTTTCTATGATTTGGTAATATTAATTTTTAATTTTATTTAGTTATTTTTGAAAGAGTCGTTTTTGATATTTAACTCTATCTACTTAATAGGTAAAGCACTTTTTGTGAGTGGATGCTTGATGCAGTTTTGCACAAATTAGTCTTTGAAAGCATGTTGCATTTTAGATTAATCTATGCAGGTTTAAAGCATGGGTAATAATTAGAGCTTTGGAAAACGGAATCTGTAGATATTATAACTCATTGCTGAAGTAAGTATATCAATTAAAAATATTATTCCAAGTATGTAAAGAAAGGTAACGACTATGTTAAAATATTTATATTAAAAGCATAATTTTGTTGTGCTAATTTCTTGCGGTTGTGGTCAGAGTGGTCAGCGCTGCACATATCAACGGTGAACGAAAACATTGTGAAGAAACCTTGACTCAAGAGCGCGGGGAGCGTAGCTAACAACTAAAAGTCGATTTGTTGTCAAAATTCGTTTGGAATATTGCTCTGTTTGACAAAACAAGGCGATCGGCGGACGCGGTGTGTTGCCGTGTGTGTGAATGAATAGATAGCTATTATTAGCTGTACTTGCGTCGGGCATGGCGGCATTTATATTTTTAATTAGTAATTAGGTATGTTCATTATTTGCTTTATTTTTGATTACTACTTTGGGGAATCGTTAATGAATGTACAGACTAGTAATGTTTTTTGGAAATTTCTTTACCATGACGATATCTCGACTAATCTCGAGATCTAGTCCAGCAGGCCTAACATGACACACGCGACAATTACTCGCTCTCGCGTGAGTAATTTTTGTCTATTTCGGTCACTTTCTCGTTTTCTGACAGCACTTCCATACAAAATAGTCGACTCCTCCTGTCAAAATTGATGTTTTCTCGACAAACCCTAACATGGCACCTTAGTTATCTCGATTTTTGACAATTCAACACGAGATAATCTCCGATTTTTCTATCATTTAGTCGTATTTACTCGTCGATTTTGACGACGAGAAGAGTAGACAAAATTATGATACAAAAAAAACTCCAAAATAACATGGCAGTTTCTTAATTGTACTTATTTTAGTCATCATTTTATTTTAAAATATATTAATAATGAAAATACTTCGTTTTAAACTACTATTTTTAGTGGAACGACGTGTTTTATATGGAATTTTTCGTTTTTTGTATGGAAAATATGAAAAAATATTACTTACATGTTGAGTGTTAGGGGTTTATGGGTTTCATATAGGGGGTCGAAATTTTCATTATTTTTGCGATAGGACACACCGTTTTCGAGATAAAAGCAAGAGAAAAGAAAAAAAGACAGTATTGTTTTTGCACCTTCGAGGTGTTGGTGTGAATTTTAGTTCATTTTGTAATCGCGATTAAATACTTAGACAATCAACATTTTAGGTGAAAAACGTAAAATTCTGAATAGCCATTTTCACTAAATTAATAGCTCAGTGCCGTCAAACTAAAATATAGTTAAGTTGTGTCACTTTAGTCTATTTCAGAATGGAAATCGTCGGTTGACAGGAATAATCTAAATTTTGGTGATTTTTAGTCTAGTATAGAGGCATTTGTGAAAAGAAAATCGGCAAAATTGAATGAATGAAACGGTTTCTCGTCGCGAGATAGAAGTGTCAAAGTGCCTTTTTCGAGATATCTCGTCGTTTACGGTCATGTTAGGGATTAGAATGACGTCAGAATTGTAGACAAATTTCGACAAATCGAGATAAAGAGCTTTCTCGTGCTTGTCATATGTTAGCCCTGCAGGACAAAAAATTTAAAATTTTCGCAGCTGTCATCTTGTATTTACATTTTGACCTCACTATCGGCTTTAGCAGCCTCGAAAACTATGAAAACGACACCCATGACGAAGCATTTGAAAATGTTCGTAGCCGCCATTTTGGAATTTCATGTTGACTTCACTATCGACTTCAGCACCTTCGAAAACCAAGAAATCGATACACATGAAGAAATAATTTACAATTTTCGCAGATTGGATTTTTATTTTGACCATATTCACACATAGAGAATGTCACATGGAGGGGCACGAGGGGAACGATTTCTACCAGTTTAGGTACTCCCGTTCAAATAAAAAGAAAATAATTCAATAGTGTCAGAAATATTACAGTACAATTTAGTAAACAAATAAGTATGTACGTACAACACAGTAAAGTATCTACCTAATCTTCTCTACTCGTATACCTACTGACAAAAAATACCTCGAACGAATTCCAACCAAGGACGCTGGTCGGAGCAATATACACCTACAGTTTGTACAGTATTGCTTGACGCGATAGCACTACTAGCTATCGAAAATTTATGATAAATTTGGATGTATTCCGTAATACCAAAAAATTATGAATGAAAACTAAGTTTTCCATATAATTTTTTTTCAATAATTTGTAACTTGATAATATACCTTAGATATGAAAACAAGTGATTTACGCTGTAAAAATGTGCGAAATTCAATTCGCAACATCATTTTAAGTAAATTTTAAGGTAGGTAAGTTATTTGGAAAAAAAATGTAGTAGCCTAGATAAATACTGTTTAAATCCGAATACCAACGTAATATGGTGGAAATACTTATGCTCAAATTGCAAATGATTTTGGTGTAACGTTTGTATGGACAATTTACCATTCGACGCATTCTTAAGACGCAGATATACCTACCTATGCTTGTCACCATGAGTGGTTAGGTTGCAAACTCAAACTCAAAGCATTTATTTCAATTAAACCATTTACAGGCACTTTTGAATTGTCAAAGAGTCAGTTAGTCAGAAAGTTGAAGCTAGTTGCCCATTCCAAAACGTACTAGATCTCTATGGAGAAGAACGGGCAAGAAACTCCAAGGACACTCTTTTAAATATAGAAATTACAAAATCCTGGGTACATTACTCTTGTTGATTCTATACGTGAGAACCATGTAAAAAAAATGTAAAAATCAAAAACGATTAAAAATATAAGATTAAGAATAAGCCCTGGCAGAGATGACCAGTCTCAACTGACGGCGCGGCGCCAGTTCACGAACATGACGCGTGGATCAGCACCATCCAGCTCAACCATTTTGTAGGGAACCGAATGATCCAACACCATCAGCGAGACATTTAAGTGAGCATGACATACTCTCAAACTCTCAACTACCCTGCTCTTTCAAGTCAACATACAACATAATAAAATAGTAAACGACCCCATGGTACTCACATTTACAGAAATTGAAAAAAAATGCGTCTAAATTATACATAACTGTAGTTTGCAATGTATTTGTAACATTTAAAGAATTATTAACTTATTTTCTATTGGAGTATTCAATAATTAAAACTTGGTTAAATAAAAAAACATTCAGTTCGTAAAGTCAGACAAAATAAAAAAGGGGAAGCAAATCTTCCATTTTTTTTAACTTATTATCCAAAGTGACTGGGAGCAGGACCAGCACTACGCCAAGCATTTTTATCTACGATATAATCATCCAACTTATACTTAGTCAGGCCATAAATACTGTTACAATTAAAAATAAGAAAGATATAAAAAAAAAGATAGTACATTTGAATTTGGAATCTGTCATTTTTATTCGATTGTTCATTGAGTTTTCTAATTTTGGCGCCAATACATTGTACAATATTTTGCGGTATTAAAATGGAGTGGGGTGATAAAGAGAACCGAATCGCTGTGATTGCATTACACAAAGTTGGTATGGAGCCAAATGCAATTTTTAAAACTCACCATACGCTTGGTATTAGTCAAATGTTTGTGTACCGGACTATTAATAGGTACAATGAGACCTCCTCTGTTTGTGACAGAAAAAGATCTGACCGTCCACGTAGTGTTCGTACGAAAAAGGTGGTCAAAGCAGTAAGGCAAAAAGAATTCGAAGAAATCCTGTCCGAAAGCAAAAGATTTTATCTCGGGAGATGAAGATAGCACCCAGAACCATGTCGCGTATTTTAAAATATGACTTAGGACTTGCAGCCTATAATAGACTCACTGGTCATTTTTTAACTGATAATTTAAAAAAGAATAGGGTGGTAAACTCGAAACAACTACTGAACCGGTACGCAAAGGGAGGTCACAGTTTTTTTTTTTTGTTTACGGATGAGAAAATCTTTACAATTGAGCAACATTTTAAGAAACAAATTGACCGTATTTATGCTCAAAGCTCTAAGGAAGCTTCTCAATTAGTGGACAGAGTGCAACGTGGGCATTATCCGACTTCAGTGATGGTTTGGTGAGCTATGAAGGAGTGACTGCCATATTTTTGTGAAAAAGGTATCAAAACATCGGCACAAGTGTATCAAGATACCATTCTTGAGAAGGTAGTTAAGCCCCTTAACAACACCATATTCAATAACCAAGTATGGTCCTTCCAACAAGACTCTGCGCCGGGTCATAAAGCTCGGTCCACGCAGTCTTGGTTGGAAGTGAACGTTTCGGACTTCATCAGAACTGAAGACTGGCCGTCGTCTAGTCCCGATCTTAATCCGCTGGATTATGATTTATCGTCAGTTTTAGAGAGTACGGCTTGCTCTAAACGCCATGATAATTTGGAGTCCCTAAAACAATCCATACGATTGGCAGTGAAGAATTTTCCCATGGAAAGAGTGCGTGCTTCTACTGATAACTGGCCTCAACGTTTAAAGGTCTGTATTGCAGGCAATGGAGACCACTTCGAATAAGCTTTTTATATTTTAAATTGTTTCATATTTATGTATTAAACTAACACACTGTTAAAGTAATAAATATTATTTACAATAAAATAAAAACGAATTCTTCGTGACAATTTATGGCAAGACTAGGTAGTATGCCTGTCTACATAGTGTGTAAAAAGGTGATAGTGTGCGTTTATTGCAAGTTTTAAATTTCTTCTCATTTAGTTTTTTTTTTTTCGTGTTCTGTACTGAGCTCACGCAACGCTGTATGTCCAGCCAGTAATAGGACTCTCCTTTCAAGGAGCGCTGTCCCAAATAAGACGCATTATTAATTTATCATACCAACACGCAATTAGCAAAAGTGACAATCATCATGCATCAAGCCTCGGACCAAAAGAGATCCACTATTAATAAATGAATGAGACGGAGGCCCGATTATGAGGAGGTAGAGTTTAGAGGAGGGACTAATATACCTACCCTAAAACCAGACGGTAATAACGACATCACATAATAGGTACCTAACTACAGAGAATGTAACTCTGGAGACCGTAAGAATACTTCCTTCTGTAAAATTACAAGAACATGTTCTAGCACGTTCATAAAAACTTCTTAATAGATCTTCTTAAAACCGAATATAGGTATCAGTATATTCGGTATCTAAGTACCTACTACCAAGTAAATCATCATCTCAATTGTATGCCTCTACAATTGTACGCCATTCAACTCAGGTCTCGGCAACTCTCATCCAGCTGTTACCAGCCACCCTGCGAAAATCTTCGCTCCACCTAGCCTGAGGGTGTACGTACTTTACGTTTGCCGATGCGCAGTCTCCACTCAAGAACACTGCTAACCCAACGGTCATTAGTTCAGCTTGCTTATTATGTAAGCTATATCGACAGCTTTGGTTCTCTGCCGGATCACCTCACTCCGGATTCGATCCCTCCGAGAGACTCGAAGCATAGGCCAAGCAAGCCTAGTTTATGATGAAGTTGAATTAATCAAAACTTCTTAATAAATCTCTATGCCTGTTTTCACTATGGCAGAAAGTCAGATTGACAAACCTTTATTCCGTACATGTTTCATGTAATTTTGAACTATCCAAATTCATGTTTTTTATTCATCAAATTAAAACAACCTAACAAAAAAAATACGACATAATAATGTCATCAATTTACAAGGCTCTCGTTAACACCGTGGACAAAGTCGTCCCGAAAGCCGTACGTCCTTTATGGGAACACCCAGCTGGTACTTATAGTTATTTTTACACGTATTTATCATATACGGTCTATCTATTCATACACGAAATCTCTTAAAGAGGTCATTGTACTCATCATTATGAACAACTTTTGCTATTGAACCAAACCTGAAATCACGAAAAAAAACAAGCTGTTCTCTACATAATAACTCGTCAGTGTAGGTTGAGAACAACGATTTTTTTTCTCGATTTCAAGTTTGGTCCCATAGTAATTTGTTCATAATGATGAGTACCCCATATGAGTTTTCGTGTATGAATAGAATAGACCTTATGTTTATGTTTAGAAAGTGTCTGATAAGTCAGTTTTTCCTTGTAGGTCCTAAAACGATATTCTTCTGGGCTCCCATCGGCAAATGGGTAAGTAAAAGCAGTGGTTCGTTTAGGCCGGTGACAATGCTTAAGACGTAGACATATGCCAAAGACCTTAAGTGGTTAGCTTGCGTGTTCTGTACTTGGGGCCAACCACCACCTCTTTAAGCAGTATTATTTTGAAATTACTTCAGTGCTAGAAAGAAGTGGAGCTATACAGGACGTCTAGCTCCATCTCTTTCCCACGCTCGAGTAAGATTAAAATAATACTGCGTATATGAGGTGGTGGTAGGGCCCCTGCTGAACTCACGCAACGCGTCGTACGTCCAGCCAGTATTATGACTCGCCCATCCAGGAGCACTGTCCCAAATTAGACGCAATAAACGCTTGATAGATTTTGCGTGATTCTCAGTTTTTTATCCGCGTTAAACACAACTTTACAAATTAATTTCACTATGTAATATAAAATATTCATTTAAGTTATTAATAAGAAAATGCTCTAATTTAACCTATTTTTTCTAAATCTCGACCAGTACTCGTTTAGACGTAATCTTCAGTATAAAATCATAAAAGTCGGTTATCGTCGCCTTACCGACCGTCGCACAGTGGTCTGAAAATCCAGCTCCATACTCATAGAAACTTAAAGTCAGGGGCCCAAGTCTCCTATTTTTATAAATTCGTCATTCCAACACGATCCCATTGTAATTTTGCTAAAAGTTCGTAATCTGCTAAATTCATAATGGTCGATCATTGGTTGATCATTGTATTCCACAAACACGATACTCGTAACGAAATAAAAGAAATGACTGAACAATGACGTTCTAATGGTAAGTCACTGATCAAAGGAACTGTCAACATTTTAGTAGATTACCGCCTCATCCATCAGTCATTCATTTTTCATTATGTACGAGATTACCAATAGATGCCATTTCTTTCAATGGAATGTCAGTGGCTGACCATTGGAAAGTCATAATGGCGCCAATATGTTAGTAGATTTCCAAACTTGTCAAAATCAACAATTATGAAATCAATGATAGACCATTCTGACACTATTGTAATAGACTTGGGCCCCAGGAATACAGTGCTTCACCGTCGTCGGGCCCTGACGTTAAGCATTGACCGAACGTCAGTTAATAGTATTCAGCGCTCTCCTGACCGAAAGAGCTATGAAAGCGCATGCGGCAGGCGCGTGACCCACGGTCCTCGTACGTACGTAGTGCGTAGCATCGTGTGCGTGCGTACGTTTAGTGTTGCATTGTAATAAATGATGATCGCGACCGTCGTCGTACGCATCCGCGCACATTGGTCTAAAAATCGAGCTCCATACTCATAGAAACTTAGTCAGGAATAATAAAATAAAAAATTGTTGTCTTTGGTATACCTCCCTTTAAGTGATATTAACGTATGGATGTTAATAGTAGGTAGGTGCACGCGTGAAAAAAAAGTTTTGTGTTTTTTTTTTTGTATGGGAGAAGAAAACTTAATGTATTTTTTTTTTATTGATCGGAACTGAAGGGCTTATGCTCACACGAACCGGTTCAGTCCTAGCGGCACCCGAAGGGGTCGGTTACCGTGCGCAACCGTTAGGGTCCGGTGACGCCTCCGGCCGTCGCACGCACTTCGACAGCTTAACCCCAAAATATTAATAAATTGAGGTCAAAATACCTAAAGCTTTATCAGCGGAATATATAGGCACAGTTTTTCTTTGGTTTTAACAATTCCTTTATCTTTGTAGCCTCTTCGGGATGCTCCGAGACCAGTTTAATTATTTCTGCTACATTCTTGTTTTGTGCTTTTAAAACATTTGCATGAGCAAGGCTTTCAGAGCTATGCGTTGGGATCTCATCCAATCTCCTTCTCTTCTGTAGCGGGCTTAGCTCCCCGAATAGTTTTGCTCGGACTCACAACTGATGTTCCAACACTGCACGTCTCTGGTCTGTAGGATGTTGATGCACCCTCATTTATACCAAAGTCATGTTTGCTGCTCTACTGAGACTAACAATCATCTTTTCCCTCACGACCTCAAGCCATTTATGTTCTGTTGCAGCCATGTCTCATACCTTTTTATGAATGTACGTCTCTTGCGATTAGACGAGATCCATTTGTTCCTCAACGTTACACAAAAGTCTGACAGAATTGTTTTATTTTCTTCTTTTTATTTTCAATGCAACACTAACGTACGTACGCGCTCGATGCTACACGTACGAGGACCGAGGGTCGTGCGCGTCGGCAGTGGCGCATGCGCTTTCATAGCTCTTTCGGTTAGGAGAGCGCTAAATACTATAAAGTGACGGTCGGTCAATGCATATCGTCAGGGCCCGACGACGGTGAAGCACTGTACCAGTTACAGTGCTTCATCTTAGTGGCAACGGACCGTGTATGCCACAAGCCACATCGCGTCGTCTACGCGACGCTTTTACACTCTGGAGCGGCATATTCCCATCCAAATTGTTTAGGATGAATTCCATTTGGTCGACACATGGCACCCATGGTACAGTCGCACTATGCTGATCCTGAATTCGTGACTTATTCACCACAGAGATGACATTGGACCTTGATTCATCACAGTTTTACCAATTTCAGAGTTTGGTGATCGCTGGGTTGGGTGACATAAATCGACCTGCCAATAGATTGTCTGTCAAACAGTCCGGATCCCTAGCTCTCACTGGTTCCATATGGGCGCGGTGGTCTCTCATTATAATACCGAAAAACTACAGTCTCTTTTTTGTCAATGTCTTCGTCGCTGCAACGGGGTTTTACCAACTAGGCAAAATATACTTCTACCAGCAAGCATTGGAAGCGGAAAAGAAAAAGAAGGGTGATAAGAAATAGATTTATTAAAAAATCCTTTGTATATGTAGCAATTAAGTAAGACACGGAAAATATTTATCTAAATCGTAATAGGCACTGGACTGTTTTCATTTAGTAGATTCGAGCAAATTCAAATTGACGTTCTTGTGTAGGTACCAATTCTAAAATTAATCGAGGATAAGGCTAGCTATCGACCATCGATCAAATATAAGAAAATAATGGTAAACAAACGGTCCTAACCATGAGTTCAAAATCGATTTAGGTAGCGAAACGTTATGTTTCTCAAGTCTGTGAACTGATCAGCCAAGGGCGTCGCCAGCCTATGGCCCAGGGGGGGCAAGTTGATATATGGAGGAAGTATGATTTGTAGGTACAGTCAAGAATCAAGAGCACAATGGGGCCAAAATCGACGCTTCCGATTGGAACAGAAAAATAATAATTTCCACTATCAATGTACCTATGGGTTGGAAACTGACCTTTCGGGTATTTTTTTCCAAAACTATACAGAAATGTAGAGCTGAAACCTAATAGGTATTATGACTGGGCCTACCACCAACACATAGATACGATTATTACTTCCCGGGACTCCGGATTAGACCCTGTTTTGGAGTTATGGAACTTTAAAAAACCAAATAAAATTCGTCCAAATAAACAAAATTGGCTTTATAAATATGTAGTTTCTTTACATTAAAATGCCTTCTATTTGACTAATTTTTAATCTCAGCTGCCCCCTATGTCCCTCTTGGCGACGTCATTGTGATCAGCCGGTCTATTCTGTATTAATCTCACGGTGAAAACGGTAGGTGATGTGAGCTGTCATTCTATCTGCTGCTAGGGACTGACAGCTCACTCCGAGCTCACTTCACCTAAGTTTTCACGGTGAGATGGTTACAGAATAGCACTGCAGCTATCTAATTGCGTAACTCATTTTCGTAAACGATTAATACTAATCTGTTTCATTTTGACAGTTCATTGCGATAATTACGTTGTCGAGCCGATTTTTTTTCGAACTTTTGAAGCAATGGATTAGCAATCTGCTTCAAAACGATTCAAATTCGTGTATTACTTAATTAGGGTACAATACTTAGCGTACATAATGGAAAATCGCATGTACAGAGAACCGCACATCAGTGGTAACCATTCGACCTTGACAGCACCTTTATGTCGTAGACGTGAAGGCGCCTTTTTGTAGTGCAGGTGTTGTCTACTCCCCGTCTACCTCTATGTAATATTTCAGTTATTGTTATTGAGTTAGTATTTTAATATAGGTTCCTAATCTAAACCTGTTAAAAAAATTATACTATGGCATTTCCAATAAGGTAATTGTTAATAAAGCATGAGTTTGAATATTTTTGTGTTTTTGTTGTTTTTCATACTGTAATACCTAGGTGTAATATCTAAGTAGGTAGGTATGCACTTTAAATATTTGCCTGATAGCCGACGCGCCCCACTCTGCGATCACTGCACTGTTAGCTGTACTTTAGTACGGAGCGGAGCGGAGTGGGGCGCGTCGTCGTGGATTGCACTATCTATAGTTTATTGCCTAAGTCCCGGGTTGTCAATGGTGCCGATTCTACTGTCACAAATGCCTCTAAACTATACCTAATAAAATTCACCAAAATTTAGTTTTAAGCTTCGTGCAGACTAGCGCAACGCCACAGCGCGACGCGACACCGGCTATTGTTATACCGTGAAGTTTTCTTAGAAATTGTATTGTTAGAGTCGCGTCGCGCCGCCGTCGCGTCGCGCTGGTCTGCACGAGCCTTTATTCCTGACAAACGACGATTACCCATTCTGAAATAAACTAAACTGACACAACTTAAGAACGTGGTACGATCGTTGAATTGTCCATACAAACGTAATACCTAAATCATTTGCAATTTGAGCACATTTGTACCATAATATGGTACAAATGTGCTCAAATTGCAAATTGCAATATTAACATTATAATATTATGTTAATATTGCAATTTGCAATTTCATTCAGATTTAGACCGTATTTATCTAGAAGTACATACATTTTTTTTTTTTTCAAAAATCTTAGGTAGGTATTACTTACCTAAAAGTTTAAGCGAATTGAATTTCGCACATTCTTAACGTCTTCGTGACAAAATTCAAAAGTCATTTAATCAAAGTAAAGTTAAGTCTCAAACTAGGCTGAGAATCAGCACTTTTCGAACGTTCGTAAGACAGTTTCTCAAAACGCCCACCACTTCCTAGTGCTTTAGCTGGGAAGAAGAAGTGGCGCAACAAACTCCCCAGCAGCACAGCTGTCTGTTCAGTTAGAAAAAAATGATTTTACATAGGTAATAATATGCAAGACAATTTACTTTACGCAAAACATTTTTTTTTTTCCGTTTTGGCAACTGAGCCGATGAACATAATTTAAATTATACAATTAATAGCCATATGACAGCTAGGTCCCGCCAATATACCAACCAAAAACATCGAGAACTATACTCAGGCAGAAATAAAAATAACTAAACGTAAACAATATCTAAAAAAGAAAAAAAAGCCTCCAGGCATAAAGGGCGTGCTCGCTTACATATAGCTGTAACTAGAAGTTATAATTGATAAACTAGGACCATCGAGGTAAAATAAATAATTGTCGAGGTCGCTAGCTAACCACCTACCTACGATATTTACGCAGTAAAATCGTTTGCAGTACAGTTTTTCGATGTAACGAAATATCGCAGTAACAAGACGTCGATTTAACAAGCCGTCGCAGTATACAGATGTCGTTGAAAGGTTTTCGAAGAAACAAAATTCGATGATACGGCTTTCGCACTCAAGTAGGTATTCCGTATAAAAAAGGTTTTACCAAGCCCAACAAATGAGTTATGGACCTTTTGAAACCGGTGAAATGGAGTACGTAGTTTATCCTTATTTCTAGTGCTAACATTGTGAATATCAGTGTTTTTAGTGTATAAGTGAATATTTTGCCTAATACATAAGATGTTGGCGAAGACGAATTGTGATGCCACTGTGAGGATACCGATATCTTTAAAAAAATCTCTCAGAGAAACTGGCACCTAGCTGGTAAATTGCTCGAACAGCTAGTTTTTGGACGACAAATATATTTTGAATATCAGCAGCTTTGCCCCACAGCAGAATACCGTAGGACATAACGCTATGAAAATAACTAAATTAGACTAACCTAGCTGTATCAACGTCAGTGTATTGTCTTACTTTCCTAACGGCGGAGGCGGCCGAACTGAGCCTTCCCGCTAGGCTAGATATATGTTGGCCTCACTAAGTTTGGCATCTACTGTTATGCCCAGAAAAACTGCTGAGTTTGCAGTTTCAAGCACCTCTTTATCTAAGACGATGTTGGGTCCTACATTTCTAACATTTGGAAGGGCAAACTTTACACATTTCGTTTTCTTGGCATTGAGAACTAGGTTATTTATTGTAAACCAATCCGTAACCATTGACAGTGCACTGTTTACATCGTTAAAATCTTGTCTATTCCTGTCTACTTTAAAAATAGACAGGAATAGACATGCGTTTTGTGGGACTGTCTTATGTAACTTTGACGTTCGAAAAGTGCTGATTCTCAGCCTAATTTGAATAAATGACTTTTTGAATTTTGAATTTTGAATTTTGAATAAGAGAAATATCATCTGCAAACAGTTCAACTTCACAGATACCCATTAAATATAATGGTAAGTCATTGATATATACTAAGAACAAGAATGGACCCAGTATTGGCCAGCCTTGAGGTACACCTAACTGAACTGGTAGCCCGGAAGATTTCACACCATCAACATCGACATGTTTTCATATTGCTTTTTCTGTATTATAAACAACAATATTTTTAATATTGTTTCAGCAGAATCATAGCTTATATTATCAAGATACAAACTTTCGAAAAAAAAAGGAAAAGCATTAAGTTATCATTCATCATTTTTGGTATTACGTAACACATCCAAATTTATCATAAACTTTCGATAGCTAGTAATGCTATCGTGTCAAGCAATAATTGTCAATGTGTGCGTGGTCTTATACTGCTCACTGTAGGTGTATCATATCGCTCCGACAGGCACTCACACTAGCGCAACGTGCTTCGTTGGAGTTCGTTCGGGGTATTTTTAAGTCAGTTAAATAATTTATTTCAATTAGGTATGCACAAAAAAGGCACATTGGAACGTCAAAATGTACAACAACAAAAAAAATTGTTCTAGTCGCCCCTAGGTAGGTTTTATGGGTAGTTTTCGTATGGAGAAGAATGGGCAAGAAACTCCACTCACTCAAACTCCGTTAGACGATTACGTACCTACTTTACTGTGCTGTACATGCGTACTTATTTGTTTGCTAAATTGTATTGTAATAATTCTGACACTATTGACCTATTTTATTTTCATTGGAACCGAAGTAAATTAGTAGAAATCGTCACATAACGTAAAAAGCATTACGCCCATGCGGCTTTTCTCTGAGAAAGTGTGAATTTGGGCAAAATGAAAATCCAAGATGGCGGCTGCGAAAATTTTCAAGTTTTTCATCATGGGTATCGTTTTCATAGTTTTCGATGGTGCTAAAACCGATAGTGAATTCAAAATGAAAATACAAAATGGCGGTTGCGAACATTTTCAAATTTTTGGTCATAGGTGTCGTTTTCATAGTTTTTGAGGGTGTTAAAGTCTATCAATAGTGAGGTCAAAATGTAAATCCAATAGGTCGTCTGCGAAAATTTTGTTTTTGTTTTAAATTATACGTGAAAAAGAACTTCGTCCTTGACGGGGGTCCCCAGACCGCACACGTTTTTTTTTTATTAATAACCAAATTATACTTACTGTTTGCACCACATTATATACAATATCAGCCAATACTAGTACATCTATACATATAAAATGCTTTGTCCTGAATGACTGACTGATCAACGCACAGCCAAAACCGCTGATCGAGAGACCCGAAACTTGGAGGGTGTGTTCTTTGTATGACGTAGGCATCCGATAAGAAAGGGATTTCCGAAATTCTACCCTAAGGGGGTGAAAAACGGGGGCAAAGTTTGTGTGGGACGTGATTCCTTGGTCCAATCTATGTACTTACTTCAAATTTTGCATAAATATTCTTTAACAGAATTGATGGAACATGAGTTTCGTATTTTATTGAAACTCATTGCCTAGCGGGGTTACAAAGGGGTAGAAAGTTATTTTGGGGGTGATTTGCATCGAAGTTGTTATCAATACTCCTTAGTGCTTTTAATTACATTTTATTTTGACACATGTTTGAAAACTCAATCCGATTTTATTGAAAAAACGTTGAACTCTCATAAAAGCTTGGTGCAATGCAAAACTCTTTAAAATTGGAATGTTGTATAAAAGAATATCTAATCGGATTAGAATTCGAAATTTCAATTTTATCAACAAAAAGTTGGCTTGGATGAATTCACGATAGTACTTATTTAAATGTTTGGAAAATCCACTGGAAAAGCAGGTAATTATAGGGTAGGTAGGTGTTACCCGAGCTTTACCCGGCAATTATAAATTACGTTAAATTACATAAAACTACAAAATTAGTTGAAATTAAACAAAATTAGATAAAAGAAGACAAAATTATATAAAATTGGAATTAGCTACAGTATTCAGGAATCTCAATCTATGCTATGAACTTAGATGTGTCTTGTGATTTGGTATCGAGTACCTAACCTACATTCTTACAAAATAAATATTTCAAAGTCCGTAAACAAAACAAGACCTTTGGTTTTGTTTACGGACTTGGATATATTTATTTACGATTTGGTTTCACTACCTCGTTGGTCTAGTGGTCGCAAGCACTACTGGAGCATGAGGTTCTGGGTTCGATTCCCGGGTCGGTCAAAGTGTTATTGGGATTTTCCATCTGGAATTTCTCAGTAGCAGCCTGGAGCCTGGATTTGTGCCCGGTTGATGGCAATAGGCTCGCCCCCTATTACATAGGACTTAACTGAAATAAGACAGAAGAAGATTTTGTTTTTTAACCGACTACGGCACAGCAAAAAGTAGGGTTCTTAAAGTTGAGACCACCCTAAAGGAAATAAATAAACATAAACAGGCATAAATAAAGACAATAATAATAACTATATAGGTAGGTACCTACCTTATTTGTATGACGTACCTATCTACTAGATTTTCTTTACAAGGCCTAGATCTCGAGATAACGTAATATGTTGAGATATCGGCATGGTAAAGATATTTCCAAAAAACGCATTACTAGTCTGTACATTCACTATCGGTTCCCCAAAGTAGTCAACAAAAATAAAGCAAATATTGAACATACCTAATTACTAATAAATAAAATGCCGTCGAGTCGTTAAGAATGAATGGCAAGTAGGTACAGCTAATAATACGACTCATACGCATACACACGGCTCCGCACCGCGTCCCCTGCTCGTCATCGCATTTCGCACGCGTCTCGATTTGCAGTTGCGAGCATTGTTCGTCTCCCTCTTAACTATATTTTAGTTTGACAGCACTAACATGGCACTGAGATTTTAATTTAGTGGATTTTTTATTCTAAATTTGACGTTTTTCACCTGAAATTTTGATTGTCACTTAATCTGACCATTTTTAATCGCGATTAAAAATGGTGTGGAATACAATTAGTTGTCATGAACTAAAATTCACACCAACACCTCGACTTCAGGTGTAAAAACAGTACTTACTGTATCTTTTACTTATATCTCGAAAATGGTGTGTCCTATAGCAAAAATAATGAAACCCCTAAAACTCGACATGTAGGTAATAATTTTTCATATTTTCCTTGCAAAAAGTGAAAAGTTTCATATAAAACATGTCGAGCCTGAGCACCATACGCGCCACCGGCTCTAAAAAAAATCACGGGGTAGGGCGAACAAGTATGTAGGTATGTAAGTATGTACGTGGAGTCGATGATGAGCATGACACACCCAATTCATTTCATTCAACCCACCTATTTTCAGTAAAAGACATATCATGGGCGTACCCAGGGGGGCAGGGGAGGGCAGCTGTCTCCCCCCCCCCCCCCCCGGCTTTTGAATGACTAAGTACCAACCTACTGTTATGTTAGGCCTGAAACTGCGTTAAACGGGCGCCCATACAAAAGTGCTCCGTCGCGGGGATCTGCGCGGGCGTGCGTCACGGGGAGGCGCGCCCCACACCCACGCAACGGGGCCCGCCTCCGTGCGACGGAACAAGACGCGGGGGCACGCGCGGTGTGCGCGTGCTTAACGCAGTTTCAGGCCTTAGAGTCACGTTACAATTAGAGAAAACCTAACCGAACCAGAAAAATCCTCTTCTTTCTGGTTTTTTCTTGTATCATGCAAAATACGCGTAGGTACGCAACTAGCAAGCATTTGGGCTCGGTCGCCAGCCACCGCGGCCGGTTTGGAAGGAGCCAAACATAGACGACGAAAAAAAACATTCTTTAACCATATCAAACTACGAGTAAGTTTGACCCGGCTTAAGAAATTTCTGATTTGCCATAAGTTGGGTACGCCTATGAGACAGATCGCTATTGATGGTAGACAGCCAGTAGGTATTATTCTATCTGTCTATCTGGATGTCGTCCCACAATTCCGTAAGGTCCATAATCTCTGACAGATTATTGGGATGTTAAAACAATAGTTAGATAGGTTTTTCTATCTCCAGCAGTCTCCAGTATGTCAAAACTAGTGACAGATAGGTTATTCCGAACCCAATGGAAAACTATGGAGAAAGATTCTAAAAATAAAGGATGTGGTTTGCAGAAGCAAAGAGGAACAAAATCGACGAACATTATACCTAAGTATTACCTACTGGCCTCGCCTGGCTATTGCATGCAATTTGATCTGTGTTTGCATGTTTTGCACGCTAATATTGCATGTTTCACTACAATATTTATTGGCAAAAAGCACATAACTAATATCTACTTAGACAACTAAAAATACCTATGTACCTAATATGAACATTGTGTTGTCTGCTTAGTAGTTTATTTGAACGAAATATAGACACTGCTGGTTTTCACCTATCCCTATTGATTTTTATCGTTCTTCTAAATCTGTACGGTACCCTAATTGCGTAACACGATTAATCGCAATCTGTTTCATTTTGACAGTTCAACAACATTAATTGCATTATTTACCGTACGTTGTTGAGCAGACAAATTTTTCGAACATTGAAGCAATGGATTTGCCTTCAAAATGAATCAGAATATGATTCGTCGTGTTACGCAAAGCAATTAGGGTGCGTCACTGACTTAATTCCCACCTAAAGCACAGATTAATAGAGATGGCTCACTCCACAAAATCAGTTATGTATATAAAAAGAGACTTGCTACGACACCATAAACTGTAATATTCAGAGGCTCTGTGAGTTTCTTTTCTTTTCTGCTGTGCAATCTGAGGCCCTAGTGTGAGTTTCTTTTTACCATCTCGAGTTAACGCATCGACCGCGTTCGGCGCTCCGATTAGATCTTCACTGATGAAGGCCGGCCGGCTGCCAATCGGAGCGCCGAACGCGGTCGATGCGTAAACTCGAGATGGTTAAAAGAAACTCACACTAGGGCCTCAGATTGCACAGCGCTAATCTACCTACAGTTATATTCACCTAGAAGTTGCCTCACTTTCTATCGCGTAACTTAGATTTTCTGACTAAATTACACTCACTGAATTGGCCCAACAAATCGAGCCCGCCGAGAACCTACATGTAGCTAGATTCATACTTAATATGCGGAGTGTAAAAATATGTATTAATCTGTGCCTAATGCCCCATCTACACGATGCAAGATTCTTGCCTGTGCCCTACTACATGATGCAACAAATGACTTGCACCGTCTAAAACACTGCAACTTTTATTTTTACTTCAACTTATTGCATACAATTGGCACCGTGTAGATCAGGCTTTATTCAATAAGCTAATACTGCTTATGAGCGTAAGCGTTGATGCACAATGTCGACAAGATGCAAACGGCAGCGGCACAGTTTAGATAAGTAACACAGTAATATATCTTCATAGAAAACGGCCGAAACGACTCGCTGTGCTCAATGTATCAATACGCAACAGTATCGAGTGCGCGGTAGTTATGCACGGACGCGGAAGGTTAAGGCAACTACCGACTCGGTAGTACCGAGTGGCTGTAGGTAATTATTTGAATGTCACTGCTGGTTACTTATTTGAATACTGTTACTTATTTATACTGTGGCAGCGGGGAGATAACGATTGTGGCACCGACCAGCCTGGGGCGGCAGTCTCGACATAGATCGCGATGGTTATACGACCGAATTCGATCGCAAAGTCGTAATGGCGTCCCCAGGCGGTCAAAATTACTTGACGAACTCGAAAAGTCAGAGATACAAATACAGAGATATTTTAATAATTTCCTTGCAATATTCACAGGCTCTAGTTCTGGCTTCGCTGGACGGATTCGCTCGGCCACTGGACAAGGTGTCGACCACACAATCCGCCACGCTCTCGGCCACTGGCCTGGTCTGGACTAGATACTGCCTGGTCATTACTCCCATCAACTATTCTCTATCTATATGCAACTTCATGTTAGGGGTCGCCAATGGAGTGCAGACTGTCCGCGCTTACCGGTTCCAGAATAAGAAAGTTATTGCATAAGTTGTAGGAAGGGAATTCTTAACGCGTTTGCTGCCACTTATACACAAAAAAAAAACCTACAATACGGCCGATATTATTTGGCAGGTCTGAACTTGTGCACTTCGAACTTTCGCACATGTTCTCTCACTCACACTAGCCTATAGATGTCACCATTTGGTTCTTAAACATTTTTACTGCGCTGCCTTCTGCGCGAAGTTCGGAACTGTCCAGTTATATCGGCCGTATTGTATATACCTACTCACTTCCCGTATTCTGAAAGCTAGATCAAGTCTGTGATCATTAGGTAGTCTATTGGCAAATCTCATTATAGCTGATTTGTTAATAATAGCTGTTGCTGTGTGATACCTAATAGGCAGGTAAATTGATTAGCTTGCTCTCAATAACATTAGCCAATCAAATTGCGTTACATGAGATTTGATAATTATCTACCTATATAGCAGATTAAATTGTGTAGGCTTTGAAGGAAAAACCTAACTTAATTGGTACCTACTAGGTACTACAGGGCGGTAGCAAACGCGATAAATTCAAAGAAAACCGTCGAACATAAATGTCGGAACAGGATTGTCACAAAAAAGTCTCGATTTTTAAGAAGAGGGCTAGCAATGAAGCCTATTTCTTAATTGTAGTTTTTAGAAACCGATATATAGGCTCTTATAATACCTACTAGATACTCCTTTGAGTGCCATGGCCATTTACAGGCCACTAAAACACGCTGAAACTTTATAATAAGGTAATGGGTAACTTTATCGATTTTATTATTTTTACATGTGTTGTCCAAATATTGTTAATTGACTAGTCACAATTAAAAAGCATTTCTTGCCAAAAATCTACCCACCTGGCAGCACAGCAGTACTAAACTGCATTAGTTTATAGTGTTCTGTCACAAAATTGGCTAAACTGAACATTATTTTTAAAAACAGATATTTTTGTTATATTTTAAATAGATATCTGATTCTATTACTAACATCAAATTCAACTGATTAATCGGATAGATATGCAGCCACAATCGTTCATAGCAAAATGTACTTCATGTGGCTGCAGATCCATTCCATATTTGTTTGGCCCTCGCAGATGGCGCCACCAGCGTAAGTTGGCTCCAACTAACATGAATTAACTGCGCTAACGAGGCTCAAGGCCAACTATATTATAATAATTAACAAACCACGATGTGTCGCCACGTCGAATCGCATTGTACTTAGTAATAACATAGTAATAATGTCACTAACTACCTCAATAATACTTGTCTGTTGAACTAACAAACGCCAGGAATGTTAATTGTTTTTGTTTCCTGTTGACGCTCGCGTTGGTTTATTTTTAGCCGTTATGCTAGAAGTAATAGAGTCGAACTTTAAAGATGAAGAAGTTAGATGGTCTTGGCTACAACGGAATGCAAGGAGTTTAAAAAAATGAACAGGGTGGAAAGTCCGAAAGGCCTCTGGATCCCTCCAGGAACCATTCGAAGTGACTTAAATTGAAGCTAACTAATTTTAATAATTTCAATATTTAGAATACTTTCCCTCTAGCGTCCAGTGTCTATTTGAACTTTACTATCCCGTATTTCACGAAACCGGATTTAAAAAATATCAAACGAGACTGGTAACATGTAACAAGAAAAAAAATACATTTCAAGCAACTAACAGTTAGTACTTACCAGTTTTTGAAATTTAAGTTATAACATACTCCACAAACTACTAACATTATCTAAGTGCTAATCCAAGTGGAAACCTAGTGCCATTGATTGCCAGAGCAAAATGTAATGAAGCAATTTTTTTTTTAAACTAATATTTTCTTATTTTAATAACATATTTATATTATTATATTATTGCATAACATATATTTTATCTTATATTATTTTAATATTTTGTTGAAAGTAGTTGTAGTTTGTAGAAAGTAGTCGCAGATACATGGATTGCTAAGTTAGACCCGTTTCATAATAGAAAAGTGGTATGTAATTATCTTCAATATTGTAGGTATGGATAATTATAAGCACCTTACTAAGTTATTAATATGTGCATGCCAAAATATGGCGAAATGTGTCCTCAAGAATATTATTTTGTTTATCACCTTTTCTATTACCACATTTAAAGCAAATAAATCACATTGATAGATCATATTATTTAACTGTCTTGCTTTAATCTCGAGATGTTACGGGAAGTACTCTTTAAACTTTTAAATGTTTTACCACTAATGCGATTAATATGACGTTTTACCGGTTATTACGCAAAAAAAAAAACTTTAAAAAAAATTATAGGATTATGGCAACACCTCCATGCTTTGCCATATTAAATTGATGTGAATTATTTGATTTATTCAGTGGAGCACTGTATGGGTACTTCTTGCACTCCATGTATTTATGTTGAAAGTAGCTTATAGTATGCATGCACGTATGTAATTGTGTTGTTCAATATTGCACGTAGTGTTAATAAAATTAAATCTTGCCGCACTTATTTTTTTTTTATTCATGTATTAAAATACTCTGCTTTAACACCCAAGCTTTTTATCAGCGTTTTTTTTTTAATCCCAGTTTTCTTGATAAAATATCTACGTCAGAAATGGTTCTACACAGAAAGGTACTCCATTTATTATGAATTGTAAAACTGTGGAATCAAAGTCTTCGGAACGAGACAAGGAGAAAACTCGTATCAGAAAGCGGAACTTGACAGTCGTCCAATACAATTGACGCAACGGGAGAACAAGCACGTCTGATGCAATAGGATTTATAATCGTGCCAACTGGGAAACACCTTGGCATTGATTATTGAGGTGATTGTTCGTTTGTTGACTGCCTCGCTTTATGTAGTTATTACAAACAGAGGTGTATAGGTACCTACTTGGGGAGTCTGTTTACAAGGGATGGGAAGATTGATGAAGATGTGGAAAGGAGAGTAAATGCGGGAAATAAAGTGAATGGTGCTATACATGCGTTTGTGACCAACCAGATGATGTCCAAAAAGGCTCGACTGGCTGTTCACAGTGGTGTGCTGGTGCCCACGCTTATGTATGGAAGTGAATGCTGGGTGTGGCAAAAGAAGCATGAAAGTAGGATAAATGCTGTGGAAATGCGTTCCTTGCGAAGCATGTGTGGTCTAACTATGAATGATAGGCTGAGAAATGATGTGATAAGACAACGGTGTGAGTTAAAAGAAGATGTAGTGACAACAATTGAAAAGGGTATGCTGAGATGGTTTGGTCATGTTGAGAGGATGAATGAAAGGCGACTAACAAAATGTATTTACAAGGCAGATGTGAATGGAAACGCCGGGAGGGGACGCCCTAGGAGGACATATACTGACCTTATTGGTGATGTTCTTCAGAAAGGACAGGTGCGTAGTACTCGCAACCGGCGTGCGTGTATGACCAGATGTATGAACGTAAACGAGGCAAAAGGAGTATGTAAGGATCGTAGCAGGTGGCATTCTGTAGTTTCTGCCTACCCCCATGGGAAGAAGGCGTGAGTTTATGTATGTATGTATGTACAAACAGAGCGGCCTAGGTCCAATTCCCAGGTCAATTAGTTTTCGAACGGTAAATAGCATAAGCTCGCCCCCTATTACAAGAGGTTGGCGAAGTGTGCTTATTTTACACCACCTTTCTCGAAGCACTCAGGTGTAGTTATGTTAAAATAAAACATCAAAGTAAATACTAATCAAAATAATTTTATTACTTAATCCTCAACCATATTCAACAACTTATCCATACTAATAGGGTTGAAACTCCTACCACTATCATTGGAAAACATGATCACATTTCTTATAACATAACACTGCAGATCGCCAATTTTATACAGCGGCCTACCTTCCCTGGTTTTGCCCGCTATAGGTACAAAAGTGATCCCTTTTTCGATACACCTAGTTTCAAGTAACTCTGAGAAGCTTTTCGCTTGTGTAGCAGATGCTAAAACTTCAGTTATACGGGATGTTTCCTTCGGTTCGGGCATGGTGAAGCGCGGTGGCGGGGGAGGTTCCACTGAGTCGATGTCTGCGCTTCGATTCATCATGTCTAAAGCTTTGCGGAAGGCGTCTCGTACGGCAGGCTCTTTGAGGACTTCTTCCGGGAACATTTTCTGAGGAGAATAAATTGGTTGTTGAGAATTGCTGCCCACGTGGTCCCTAATTATTTTTCTAAAATGAAAGTAGCCTAAGTTACTCCTTAAAACATCAACTATCTGCCAGTGAAAGAACAAACTGACAGACAACAACAAAAAACTTTTTTTTCTAAGTACTACCCGTACATACTTTCATATGCATTTAGTAAAAAGCTGTTATTTTGGTATTAAAAACAGACACTTCAATTTTATTTATTTGTATGTGCCGATGAAATCCTTCATTTAGATAAACGCATATCTGGCAGAGAACAGTGCGGTGTACACTGGCAATCAAATCAATTTTGTAAATATTGAAATAAAGACAGAAATAAACTAATTGAACCGTGTGCATGTGTCTCTTTGATGCTCTCGTGGATTAGACCATCTCCGGCTTCGTTTCAATTTTCAAAACCCCTATTTTCGACTTTCGAAAAGTAACTTGTGAGTGTCGTTCAAAACGGTGAAGGAAAACATCGTGAGGAAACCGGCATGTCCTAGAACCAAAAATTCGAAGACATGTGACATCTACCAATCCGCACTGGGCACGCGTGGTGGATTATAGCCCACTCTCTCTCACTGAGAGGAGGCCGTGTCCCTGCAGTGGGAACGTTATAGGCCGATGATGATGAGTGTCGTTCACATTTAACTAATTTTAAGGCCATATACGAGCAGGATCCCTACTTCCACCTCTTTTAGCAGTATTATTTTAATATTACTTGAGCGTGGGAAAGAGATGGAGCTAGATGTCCTGTATAGCTCCACTTCTTTCTCGCACTGAAGTAACATCAAAATAATACTGCTTCCAGTGGTAATGGCCGCGACTTGTAGGTCGTAGGACGAGTTGTAGGTCGTAGGACGAGTTGTAGGTCGTAGGTTCGAACCCTGACCGGCGCTTTACTTCGTGTATTTATTTCATCGCCACTGCTCTCAAAACGGTGAAGGAAAACATCGTGAGGAAATCGCCAAGTCCAAGAAACAAAAATTCGAAGACATCTGACATCTACCAACCCGCGTGGTGGATTACGGCCCACTCCTTCTCACCGAGAAGAGGCTTCTGTCCCAGTAGTGGTAACATTATAGACTGATTATGCTGAGGCTATATGGAGAAATGCTAAAGTCATCATTGTTCCAGCGTGGAAAAGAGATGGAGCTTGTACGGTCTTACACTAACGTGTTTTGTTGACTGACACTGGCTTGCACCAGACGTGCGACATTTTACATAGCATAACATCACGCCTTGTTGCCCCGAAGAGTTGGGCAGAGGTGTACAAGTACACCCACATTTCGTTTAAGTCCCATGTAATAGGGGGTGAGCCTATTGCCATCAACCGGGCACAAATCCAAACTCCGGGCTGCTACTGACAAATTCCAGAAAGAAAAACCCAATAACACTGCTCGACCTGGGAATCGAACCCAGGACCTCCTGTTCAGCAGTAGCGCCTGTGACCACTAGACTAACGAGGCAGTCTATTAGTGTGTCATTTTATTACTATAAGACCCGATTTCACCAAACTATTCTTAACGAGCCATCAGCAAATGCTCTGTTAAAATTGACGTAGACGTCAAAAAGTTTTACGTTCTATGGAGGGATCTTAACAAGGCGTTGCTAAATCAAACATCAAGCAGATATTATTTATTATCGAGTGAACAAAAACGACCGGTCTGACTTTTCATTCACTCTCGTTTTTATGCAACCAAATTAAAATGTCATGGCGTCTAAGCAAAACGTTCTATAAACAGTGTAATTCTCTATTAGTCGTTTTAAACGTCAAATTTGTAAAAATGTTTTTAAATTATTTTGTTTTGTGGTATTTTTTGCTGGCTGAGCTTGCTAACAATGAAACTAAGATATCATTGTAACACAGTGGTTTAATAAAGTACATTTTATTTTATCACAAATTAACTTCATTTGTAAAACACAGGATGACAGAAACAACAGTTGCTAGGCAACAACTAAAGAAGACTACTCTTAATTCATAGTGCATTATATATAACCTTTACGGTACTTACAACAATTTTTGATTCTTCTAAATTGTAATTTTTACTTATTTTGTGTGTTAAAATGTCGAAAAAAAGTCGCCGACCCAATTTCAGCGCTAGTGAAAAAGAAATGTTAATAGGACTCATTACAAAACATAAAAATGTAGTTGAAAACAAAAAAACAGATGCAGTGACGATTGCTCATAAAAATGAGGGTTGGAAGGTGCTCTCTGTGAAGATGGGGCGGTCCTATTACTAGTGGGAACCACTGTGAGCTTTTACACTACGTTAGGTAACAAACATTTCTAATAATATTAAACATCATGGATGGGTACCTACTTACGTAAGAAGTTGTAAGTCGAATCATAGGCATATTTTTATTACAATTCACATACCTAATAAGGCAATTTTAAGGTAGGTACTAACCGATTTGATGGATATTGAAGTTTATCTTCAATCATTTGCAAGACCTCTATATGTACAAGATTCTTTCGATAAACGAAACCTTGTCCTGAAATCTAGATCGTCATATTCTTCAAAATATAAGTCACGTCGATCTTTGTATGTTTTAGGACGTTGAACTTTATTGTCTAAAAGTTGTAAATTTTCTAAAATATCATCATTTCCGTGTTCAAAAATAAAATTTTACGCTGCTTCCATTTTATTTGACCAACTGACAACCAATTGACAGCCGTTAAAAGCATTAACGGACCTTTGGAGCAGTGATTAAGTTTGACGCCTTGTTAAGAGGATTAACCATTCGTTAGTACTTGGTGAAACACTCACTACGCTTAACGGGCCGTTGTCTATTTAACGGGACGTTAAAACTAACTAACATTGTATGGTGAAACTAGGTCTAAATATACATAATGTCGCAGTGATCTGGTTGAATTAGCCAGCTAATTGGACGCCTAGGCCGTTCATTAAAAGCCGGCATCCAATTGGATGCCTCGGCCGATAGTTAGTATCATTCAACGTTTAACAACTTGGCGTATTGAAAGTCAGCCCTTTGAAGATGACTGACCAAGACTCAGCCAAGTGATTCAAATGGTGAAAAAATGTCTGCGAGCAACTTGAAAATAGCGCGGTTGGTCATAGTTCTAACCTAACCTATTTCGTCCAGTTTAACTAAATGACTACACGACATTCAGCCATCTGGGGCCCAAGTCTGCTATTTTTATAAATTCGTCATTCCAACACGATCCCATTGTCATTTTGCCAAAAGTTCGTAATCTGCTAAATTCTTAATGGTCGATCATTGGTTTGTTGTATTCCACAAAAACGATACTCGTAACGAATTAAAAGCAACGATTGCACAGTGACGGTAGATTACTAGACTGGTAGGTCACTGATCAAAGGAACTGTCAAAATTTTAGCAGATTACCGCCTAAGTCAGTCATCCATTGGTCATTATGTACGAGATTACCAATAGATCCCATTTCTTTCAATGGAGTGTCAGTGGCTGGTCATTGGAAAGTCATAATGACGCCAATATATTAGTAGATTACCAAACTGGTCAAAATCAACAATTATGAAATCAATGATAGACCATTCTCACACTATTGTAATAGCAGACATGAGGCCCTGGTTAAACGTTGTGCTTAATGACTTGGCTAGTTGTCTTTCAGCTATTTAATTGGATTTAATGAACGCGCTAGTCATTCAATCAAATAGCAGATTCAACCAGATGACTGCGATACATACATTACAATAAATCAGCGAGTTCGATTTCTACTAGGCGGTGACTTGAAAGGAATCGTCAACAGTATTACTTGTAAACACTATTTATACGTAATAAACCTATGAGAACTAAGTGATCTTTTCTCTACGCGCTTCAACCTAAACCACAACAACTCTGCGAGTGTAACCGTACAGAGCTATACAGGTTGTTGAGCGCCCTTTGACACTTCCCCAATGTATTTTTCGCTGATATTTGTGAACTAGAAAAATAACAAACGAAAACCCAATGAGTTACCTTAAAGTCAGTGTACGAGTTAAGCACGGTGGCGTGCGGCGGGTTGGTGTTGAGCCACGCCGCCAGCGCCGCCAGCCAGCGCGGCAGCAGCGCGCGCGCCGCCAGCGCCGCCACCGTGGGCGCGCCCAGCAGCTCCAGCCACTCCACGCACCACAGCCACGCCGCTGTGGGATGTGATAGGGACTTAAATAATAGGTACCTTTGTAATTGGAGATTCTATAACCAGCATTTTCAGATTTAATTATCTGTGGATTGGCACGCAATTCGAAATTCAAATGAATTTTATTCGAAAAACGTGTTAATTTAATTTCAAATTCAGTCATTTATTTTTAGATAGTTCTTTTGTTTTTGTGACATTGTGGTAGTTTTTGGCGCCATAGATAAACTGAAAATTCGTACAATTTTCGAATATGAGTGCCTACGTGGAAATACCGCTGCGCAAACAACACGAAATATTAACGACGTGTACGGGCCTGCTTGCATAAACACGGTCCTTTATTGGTTCAATCGTTTTAAATCTGGAAATTTTGAGTTGAAGAACGAGCCTCGCGGTCGGCCGGTAACCATTATCGACAACGACGACTTGAAGGCGATAGTGGAAGCGGATCCAACTCAATCTACGGCTGAGCTTGCTGCGGGCCTTGGAGTTTGTGTCGAAACAACATTAAAGCACTTGCGTCAAATCGGAAAGATAACAAAGCTAGATAAGCGGGTGTCACACGAACTAAGCGACCAACAGCGAGATTTACGCGTCGAAGCATGCATAGAACTACTGAATCGGCATAGAAACGAGGGAATTCTTAATCGAATTGTTACCTGCGATGAAAAGTGGATCCTGTACGACAACCGTATGCGTTCGTCTCAGTGGGTGGACCCGGGTACAGCACCTAATCACTGCGCTACAAAAAAGATTACTCATAGGAAGATGATGGTGACTATCTGGTGGGCGTCCAGTGCCGGACTTGTACATCACAGCTTCTTACCGAATGGCACAACAGTGACGGCAAATGTCTATTGCCAAGAATTGCAAACAATGATGGAGAAGCTTGTAATTCAACAACCAAGACTAGTCAATCGCTCTTCCCCAATGCTTCTCAACGACAACGCGCGAGCTCACACTTCACGACAGACCATCGCAAAGCTACAAGAGTTACAGCTGGAAGCTCTCCGTCAGCCACCGTACTCACCGGACCCTGCCCCAACAGATTTCTACTTTTTCAAAATTTAGAAAAAAAAATAAGTAGGGAAAAATTCAACACCCGAGCGGCAGTACAAAACGCTTTCGCTGACTTCGTCGCCTCCCGTCCGGCAGACTTCTACAGTAAAGGGATAAACAAACTGCCATCAAAATGGCAAAATTGTATAGATAATTTGGGCCAGTACTTTGATTAGATGAAATAAAAAAAAATACCAAAATTTTCAAATTTAAAATTATCTTATCAGACAAATCTCCAATTTCATAGGTAAAGACCTAATATAAAAATAAATAAAATAAAAATCATTTATTTCGGACATCAAGATCCATAGCAATTCGATAGTACATATCATAAAAATTAGAACAACACAAAAAAGAAAATACAAAAAAATAAATAAATAAGATCAAATTACCCGTAGGCATAACGACCTCCAAATTGGTGACGAGATCCTACCCGACACAGTCTTCAAGATTTTATTGCGGCTGCCACGCATTCTGCAGATCAGGGATGCCGTTTTTTTGCGAATTATGGCGTGAAAGCCGTCCGTACGGTGTAGCGCAAACATCCCCGATGCACTACAGAATCGAGGCAGCCCCAGCAACATCCTGAAGATATTGTTATACTGGACGCGCAGGCCATCCAGCGACCTTTTGGTATGCTTGACCCACAGATTCCCCGTGTAAAAGCTCTGACAATATGCCTTAAAAAGCGTGATCTTTACCTGCTCAGAGCAACGGTAGAATCTGCGGGCCAGCATGTTACCTCTGACCGCTAGAGCCCTACGCTCCCTCTCAATGTCTACATCGTCCTCAAGGCCATCGGTAAGGAAATGCCCCAGATATTTAAATTTCGCGACGCGGTTTACGTTCAAGCCATTTAGGGTAATGTTATGTGAAAAATCGGGACATCTACCAGCGGCCCTGAAGACCATGTATTCACTCTTCTGTACATTATATAAAAGACCATGTACACCGGCATAGGTCTCACATACTTTTAACAACTCTCTAAGACCTCCCGCCGTCGGGCTCAGTAGCGCCATATCATCTGCGTAGCTTATGTTGTTGATACAAACGCCATCTATCGAGCAACCGACGCGCTTGCTACTGAGCTCGACGATGAGGTCATTTACATATAGGTTGAAGAGCTTGGGAGATGTCAAACCCCCCTGTCTCACCCCGCTCTCCAACCTATATGCTTCAGAGAGTGTGTTAGCCCACCTCACAAAATTGGTTTGGTTTGCATACCAATATTTTAATAAATTGAGCACGTCCTCCGGCACACCCCTGTCCCCCAGCTTTCCCCAGAGCACATCGTACGACACGAGATCAAACGCCCTGGAGAGATCAAGGAAACAGGCATATACCGTCGTCCTGCGGTCAGCATAGTATTGGACAGTATGCTTGAGACTTAAGATAGCGCTTTCAGTGGATAGCCCGGGCCGAAACCCGAACTGAGCGTCATGCAACATTATATATTTATCCAAATATGAATCAAGCAAACTGTCCAATACCTTAGCAATTGTTGTTGCTAGCGATATGGGGCGGTAATTCCCCTTGTCCGAGATATCCCCGGTCCTGTTCTTCACAATAGGCACTACGATGGTTTTCATTAAGTCGTGTGGTAGGTAAGAGTGACTCATGCACATTGTAAAGAACATGGCCAGGACCCTCGGCAGGTGAACCCCCGCGTGCCGCAAATGCTCAACACTAAGCCCGTCATGACCGGGAGATTTACCACCTGCCATTTTTTTCAAGACACATCTTACCTGACTAGCAGTAAAATGTACAGACGGCTCTCCCTCACATCCGGACTTAAAACCAAGAGATGACGCTGAAGGGCCCAGCGGGGACCGCACCTTAAAATGCTCCTTGAACATATTGGCAATATGTACCGGTTCGCTATTTCCATTCACACTCACCGGGAGGCCAGGCCTAATATCATGCTTTCCAGTAGCCTTCCAGAATTTACTGAATTCTTTTGCCGACCTGTGTTTGGCTAGAATGTCCATTTTAAGTTGTTCTTGATTGGATTGACACCACTTCAGACGACTTTTAAAAATTTTACGTTTTCAATCATTTCGTCATAAATGATGCCAGCAGTAGGCCGCTTACATGATACCCAGATTTCAAACTTAAGCCTGGCCGCTCGATGAGCTTCACGCACATTTTTATTCCAACCGCATAAGTGCCTGCTTTTGTTTCGCTTGTTGCCGCGCTTCCCGCTAGACCCAACAGCGGCGTCACTCATAATGCGCACAATACTCTCATACAACCTGTCGAGTACAATTTTGTGGTCGCCCAGGCTACATGCCCCCCGACTGCATTCCGTGAACTCGGTGGGAAAATCTAAGACGCGAAACCCATTGTTACATATTTTATGATAGGTATTTACTTGTGGTTCGTCTCTCTCACCCCATACAATCGAGCTACGGTGAATATCGCTTGTCACCAGTTTGGGTCTCACAACACTTATGTCACATTTTACAAGTAAAGGTAAGTGATCTGACATAAACACATCCTCTATAACTTGTACCTCAATAATGGTTTGCCATGCCGACAATGACACGACACAGTGGTCTAACCACCGTCTGCACCCGTGAGCCTCACTAACAAAGGTATAGCTGTTAGACTGTGCGCCTAATTTTTCTAAGTCGGCACAAATCCAAGACTGATCTGAGCAAACATTTATCATCTCGTTATAAAACAATTCATGAGGGTGAGCATTAAAATCACCTAAAATAAATAAATTCTCCACATCCTCGCTAGCTACTATTGCACTTATTTCACCTAATACCTCTGTTAGAATCGGTAGGTTGTCCGGTGAGTCAGTCGGCATATACACAGAGAATACAATAATCGAGCGGTCATCAACAGCAGCCCGTATAGCTGTCAGTCGGGCGCTGGTACAATGCAACACAGCAACATTATCAAACATACCTTTTCTCCAAAGTATGGCTACCCCCCCATAAGGTCTCCCCTTCAGCAGGCCCACAGACGTGTCTACAGCGGACTTACCCGTGTATTCAAAATTATCTGAAATAGTTCCCAGCAAAGGTATGTCATGGGGAAGCAACCATGTCTCCTGAAGTGCTACTAAATCTGACATTTCACAAATGTCTCTTACACTGTCAATAGACCGCTTGACCGATTTACAATTAAAGCTAGTGAAATTAAAATATTGTTTACAGTTTAAATCCATACTGACATTATATTTAACTTGCGTCTTGCTCAGATTCTGATATAAAGAAAGAAAATAAATTTATTTGACTCAGGTTACACACAATATTCCAAAAAAAAAAAAAAAAAATACCGGAAAAAAATAATATTTAGAATAGTAGGTACTGTGTGCCTCATGGCTGCGCCAAATAGGCCCAGTTCAGCATAAATGCCAGACAACTAATGTCTGACGCTGGTTTTCAACTGCACCTTATGTTACGAAGACGTCTTACGGATATAAATCAGTTTTATAGTATAGTATTTTATATTTAAATAAACATAGATATATATGTGTAAGAAATACAATATTAAACTCGATTAGATATTTGTTTAAAAACAATTATAGATAATTATATAGTGTTGTCTAAGGCAAGAAATAAACAGGTATGGTTGCACAAGAAACAATGGACGGTCATCAATAACGATTAATTTAAAATAAAATGTAGTACCAGGCCCGTATATATACAGTATATACAGAACCTCACTCAAAAAACTCAAGCATTACTTAAAACTCGTTTAAAGCCTTTTCATTGGTTGAAACTAGTTTTAAGTAATTCTGTATTGAGTGAGGTTCTGTAATACGGGTCTTGTTTCAAATAAAATAGTTATCGATCACCGGGATACCCCAGTATCCTCATTGTTAAGTATTGTAATGACAGAAGTGTATCAATGTTAAAAATGACGCCTTACAGTAGTCGCATATGATGTGTAACATCTGACATCTCACCTTGTTATAAGCAACATTAAAGGGGCGCGTCAAGGTCGTTTCTGACGGCCAACTCGAGCACCGCTCATTGACCAAATCAAATAGAGCGCGGCTTCCTGTAATACACTTCCATCCCTTTTCACGAATTTATTTTATTTCGGATAAAATTTCCATTATGGGCGGATAATTTCCATTATGGGCCGTCGAATTGGAAGTTATTTTTTTTTTTGTAGATAGCACTCATAAACAGAAAAGGCTTTTTACAAATTTTTAAGTAGCAGATACTCACGGTTTACGAGATATAATTTTTTAAATTTTCCATTGAAAGTGAAAAATAACACGCAATTTAGATAGATATCAATGTCATGGTAGATGTCAAATTTGACGTTTTACGTTCCGTTGACGGTGGAGGTGTGTAACAATCAATTTTATCATATTCTAACTTTAAATATATTTATATTTTCACATATAAAATTAAATTTAAAAAAAAATGTCAATTTGATACGTAATTAATGTGAACAAAAACACGCTGTACTATGCAATTAAATTGACTTTTTTACATAAAAAATAACTTTTTTTTTTTTTACACTGGAACGGAACGTGAAGCGACGCTATTTTGTTGTTTATTCGTCAGTGTCAGTCATCGTTCGTTTGTTGCATTAGCAAGTTCCGTTCGTATGACTACCATGGCGTCTCCGAAGCCCCATGCTTCTGTCGACCTCCATAGCGATGCGAAGGTCGAGTGTATTGTAGCGACACTCAGGGGTGACCGAGAGCTTTTGGCGGGAGCACACCCGGAGTCCGACTCAGTACACAGTACAACATCCACACTGTACACTGGGCACTGTAGACTGTAGCCGATCTTATTAATTTATGAACATCTTATACCTGTACCTACATTCATAGCAAATAAAGTTCTGATTCTGAAAAAAAATATACAAATAACTACCCAGAAGTAATTACTAATTTAAATCATTTTTTATATTTGTTTCAGACCTATGTGAAACTGGAGAAAGATTTTCTCCAAACTTGGAACAAATGACCAATGTATTCAGTTTGCGGAGGAGAGAGAACTCATCCCTAGAGCAAAATTATGCTCATACCATAGATCACCAATGACATTGTCCAAGCAATCTGGGCAAGTTGGAAAATTTAGATGCCGAAAAAGCAACTGCCGGGCAAAACAAGTCTCCCGTTCTATTGGAACATGGTTTGAGAACGCACGGTTGTCCCTTACAGCCATTTTCCAAATGATGTATGCTTTTAGTGAGGGACTGACATACCATCAAACTCGAAAGGAATTGACATGCGATGATGGTCCGGTAGTCTCTAGTAGAACTGTGGCGGACTGGTTCAGTTATTGCCGGGACACTGTCACAATTTATGAGCCGGAAAACCAAAGAGCCCAAGGGAAGATAGGCGGCCCCAATAAAGTTGTCCAAATTGACGAATCCAAATTTGGAAAAAGAAAATATAATCGTGGTCGACATATCGAGGGCTATTGGGTTATTGGCATGATAGAAGACGGCAGTGATGATTTGCGGCTGGAGGTGTGTCCCGATAATGATAGGTCTGCGGAAATGTTGGTGCCACTAATAAAAAAACATGTTGAGGAAGGTTCCATCATTCATACAGACTATTGGAGAGCATATCTAAGCCTTCCTCAGCATGGCTATATACATAAACGGGTCAACCATAGCGACCCGACTAATAAGTTTGTGGCACCAGATGGGACACACACTCAACGTATAGAGAGCCAGTGGGGACTTAAACAAAAATTCAGACAGAAACAAAACAAACAAAATTTTACACAATATTTGGATCCATTTGAGGAATTAATGAATGCTATTAAACATGTTTATAAATATGATTAATATAAGAATAATAATATTCCTTGTGTTTTATTCTAACTATCCACCCTAACCTAACCTCAAAATTTAAACCACGAATATCTCCGTAACCATGAGGTTCCGCGGGGTGGGGTTGGTACAGGTGGGTAGGCACCTCCCACCCTCGCCCTCCCCGCCCCATAAATCTTTGGAAATTAGAGTTCAAATTGATGGAAATTAGTGTTTTAACCTAACCTAACCTCAAAACTTTGACCATGGATATCTCCATAACCATGGGGTTGTGCGGGGTGGGAATGGGACAGGGGGTAGCCCTTCCCCCCACCCGTCCCCAACCCTTAAATCGACGGCCCATAATGGAAATTTTAACCGGATTTATGGTTAAATGCCAAGTTTGAGAAATGCACAGATAAACAATATTGACGTGCATAAATGAGCATGACGTAACATTAAGGTTTATTCAATTTATATGAGCATATCAGACTAGTTAGTCGATGAACAAATAAAATAATAATACAGACACGCAAATTTGATCTTTAACACGTAACGTTAAGGTAAACCCACCCAACATTGTCGGAGCCACCGGCATTATGTATCATTTTGTTATGCTATTTTAATCATTATCTCGTTGACATTAAAGTTGAAAAGCTTTTAAGTCACACTACATAATTACAACCCAATCTTTAATTTCGCACGTTTCTATCAAGTGCTTGTGGCTTAGCGGTTTGATGCTGGATTGGCGACGAACAACATGTCGGTTCAAAAACAGAGTCCACCTATTATCAGTTCCTTTTTTAATAAATAAAAACACACATGATAATAAAAAAACTACATAAAACAGAAAATAAAAAATTCTAAAGAGACGTTAAATGATAAATGATAAATGATTTATTTCTTCAAGTAGGTTTGTACAAACACTTTTACACGTCAATCATATTTTAAAAACTAGATGAGGTCGTTGTTTTTGCAATATAGTAAGACAAGGTAAAATATGTTTGCGCGTAGTCACTGCATACCCTTAGGTTTTATAATGAATACGAATATTTATTTTTCAACTACCCACTTATTACAAATTATGCGAAAATATTACCATTTTAGAAAGTTTATATTTGAAGGTTATCCGTCTATAGTTCTTTACAATAAACAAGAAATGGTTTTGTAATAAATTCTAAATTAAAAGCAAAACAATTATTTTGTCGCAGGATTTGATCTCGCAACTTGTTTTTCCCAGTCTTATATTCAGACCACGAGACCAGAATTACTTGAAGATAGTTATTAAAATAAGTTATTACACTAATTATATTATAACAAGTAGTTATAACATATAACCTAACGCTAACGTTTTAAAGATTAAATTTGCGTGTCTGTATTATTATTGTATTTGTTCATCAAGCCGTCGCGTCGCTTGTCTGTTAAGCTCATTTAAATTGAATAAACCTTATTGTTAATGTCAGAGGGTCCAAATTCGTTTGTTTTTAGGGTGGGTCAGATAATATTGACAACAGACTGTACAAACTACCACAAAAGTTTAATGTACGGCGCGTACTATTACTTGCATAATAAATTATATTTATTACTGTAAGTTGTATCCAAAAAACACTTACACGTTAAAAATAAGTTAAGTTTCAAAGCTAGATGAGACAGAAACCATAGAATAGTACAGAAGGCGCACTCCGCATTTTAGGTATGAAGCTAAAAATACGCGGCGGCTTCGTCTTGTCGAGCCAATTGAATGAGCATTAAGTAGTCAGAACAGAAGATATAAGAGTTACGCGATAGAAGGAGAGGCAACTTCTAGATGGATATAACTGTAGGTAATTAGCGCTGTGCGATCTGAATTGCACCGACACGCATGGTGTCGTAGCAACAGAATTACCGCAGATGGCCAATTCTATATTCAAATCCATCTGAACTGATCAAAATCCGTACAGTGCGTAGTTCGCCTGTTCAGATTGACCACTTCATACTTGGCCTTAAGGACACTCTCGCTGGGTACGTACTGTTCTCCCTGCCCACCAGCTCCAGCGGCGCGTGCTGCAGACAGTGGTCCAGCTTGGGCACGATGTGCTGCTGCAGCAGCGCGCCCAGCGCCACGCCCCACGCGCCGCGCCACGCGCGCAGCACGCCGCGCGCAGACCTTAAGGACACTCTCGCTGGGTACGTACTGTTCTCCCTGCCCACCAGCTCCAGCGGCGCGTGCTGCAGACAGTGGTCCAGCTTGGGCACGATGTGCTGCTGAAGCAGCGCGCCCAGCGCCGCGCCCCACGCGCCGCGCCACGCGCGCAGCACGCCGCGCGCCGACCCGTCCGCCGGGTGCCACGCCGCCAGCGCCGCCGCCAGGCGCGAGCGGATCAGCGGGTACACTGAGCTGGCCAGGGCTTCTCCTGCGGAGACATTGAGATATTTAGTGCGCACGACAGAAATACCGCAACACATAAGAGCACAATTAAACGATAACAACATGAATCATATTGGGTCTCTTAGACACAAAGAGTGCAGTCTTTCAATACATAGCTCCTCATCTTAGTTACATAATCAATCTTAGCATTGAGAATGGTATCTTCCCGGATAAGCTCAAAACCTCCATAGTTACTTCTCTATACAAAAAACAAGAAAAATGTGTCATGAAAAATTATAGACCTATCGTTTTGATATTTGCAAAGATATTCGAAAGGGTCATATGTAAAGCACTTTATACTTACTTAGAGAAATCAGACATTCTAGTTAATGAACAGAAAGGATTTCGCAAGAACAGGAACATTAACAGCAATCCATCATCTGATATCTTATCGAATGGGGTTAAAAGAAATGGCATATGTCCTATATATATGGACCTTACAAAGACTTTTGACTATGTAGATTATAAGATACACTCGAGAGCAATGAATCCGGGTCACTTAAAGAATGTTAAAAATCTCGGAAACTAAAAATGATAGGTTAATGCAATAAATTGTATTTAATAGACAATGTAATACTCCTTAAATGAAAGTAAAAAAAATATGAGTCACCATACATTTTATTAACACAAAATTACATAAAGAAAAAAACTGCTGATCTCTCCTTAAAACAAAAATAGGAAACATGAAATTTTTGAACTTTATTACGATTTTCTTGAATTTTAATACTTCGTATTGCCTCCTCGTGCTTCCATTACTGCGTTTACGCGGTTTGGCATGCTGTACACCAAGTTCCTTATACGATTTTGGGGAATATTCTCCCATTCCTCTGTGAGAGCAATTTTGAGCTCACGAAGCGTGATTGGGGGAGGGTTTCGTTGTTTTACGCATCTGCCTAGCTCGTCCCAAGCATGCTCGATCGGGTTGATATCCGGGCTGCACGCTGGCCACTCCATACGAGTAATGTTCATCTCTTGAAGGTAGTCATTCACAATCCTACCTGTATGAGGTCGGGCATTGTCATGCATAAATATAGCATCCTCACCTAAATTGACCATAAATGGACCAACGTGATCATTGAGGATTTCTTCCACATATCTTTCGCTAGTTAAAGAGCCGTTTTCTATGATCACCAGCTCTGTGCGACTTTCAGAAGAAATTCCGGCCCACACAAGTACAGACCCACCACCGTAGGCTACTTTTTCTTCGATGCATGCTTGCTTGAATCTTTCCCCTGGTCTTCGATACACTCTGTGTCTTCCATCGTGCTTGTAGAGCATAAATTTTGATTCGTCGGAGAACATAACTTTTGACCAATCTTCAATACTCCAATTTACGTGGCTCTGGGCATATCTTAGTCTTGAAATACGATGCCCACGCTCCAGTTTAGGGCCGTTTGCAGGTCTAAGGGGTTTTAAGTTAGATTCAGCAAGCCGACGTCTTACTGTCCATGCACTTGGATTACTTCCTCCGAGGCGTCGAAACTGATTTGTGAGTTCAGTTCCTGTAAGAAAGCGATTTCGAAGCATGGTGTTCACCAAGTATCGGTCTTCTCGTGCTGTGGTACACCTGGTTCTGCCCGTTCCTGGTCTGCGTAGGTTAGAACCAGTTTCTTCGTAACGTCGGAGAACTCTTTGTACTGTTGACAGCGACACAACGACAGTCCTGGCTGTATCGCGCTGACTCCGGCCGGTTTCCAGCATTGTAAGCATTCTGGTGCATTCTTCAGGCGTAAGCGACATAATTTCAGCTTGAATAATGAATATAGAGCACTATCAACATGGTTTATGTACCCACATAAATGACAGATTACAAACAAAAGCAAAACCAAATGCTGTAATTTCGTAGTTCCATCTTCGAAAGTGGCCCTTTTTCAAATTTGTTTTTTTTTATGATATAACTTTACAATAACTAAGAAGTTTTAATACCTTCATTTAAGGAGTATTACATTGTCTATTAAATACAATTTATTGCATTAACCTAGCATTTTTAGTTTCCGAGATTTTTAGGATTCTTTAAGTGACCCGGATTGATTGCTCTCGAGTGTATTATTAAATAAATTAGAGAAATATGGTATAAGAGGCCATATTTTGAATCTTACTTAGCCAACAGAAAGCAGATTTTAGAAATAACACGAATATGCCCGCGCACTGGAAACGAGTAAAAATATAGATCTAGTAGTAGAATAATTAAATACGGAGTCCCAAAAGGCAGTGTGTTAGGACCTCCACTATTCTTGACTTATATAAATGATCTGCCTAGAGAAATACTGGAACTGGCCAGTTACAGAACAATATCAAAAAGGTAATTATAAATTTGGTACTTATCTCACTTTTATCATTTTGAGATATATAGTTTTTGAAAAAAGAAAAAGTGGTGAGTCATTTTTTGTGTCATGGAGCGACGCTATTTGACTGCTGATGAAATGCAGAGAGCTGTAGGAATGCTACAAGCGGGAAGAAATCAGTCCCAGGTATCTCGGCATCTTCGTGTCAATAGGAGCGTGATTTGTCGTCTTTGGCAGAGTTACGTTAATACAGGAGATCCTGCTGAGCAGCACCCAGGCCGTGGAAGGAGTACAACTGCTCGACAGGACCGATACATACAACTGACTGCAAGACGTCAGCCGATGTTAATCACCCGGGAGATAGGTTTAAGGCTACAATTCTCAAGCGGAGTTGTTGTTAGCCACCAAGCCGTGAGAAATAGGCTGCATGAATATGGTCTACGAGCACGAAGCCCAGTTAGGTGCCCACCTATACGCCATGGGAATCGCGCCCGTCGAAACGAATGGTGTAGGGAACACTTGACATGGACACAGAAGCTATGGGATACAATTATATTTTGCGATGAGTCTCGGTTTGGATTTAGGCCTGATATGAGAAGGGTACAGTGGTACTCAACTGATACGGCGCGTCGTGAATCGTTCGCACAGAAAAGAAAGTATGACCCCGATGATTAGCGAAAGAATGCTTAAAACTTACGATCAGCCTTAGATCGCTACTATAAGGTTCATAATACACTGCAGCTAGTTCCGTCTCATTCGCAAGTCACGCCCCTCCGCACAATTACACTTCGTGCCAATTTTATCAAATATATATTTAATTGAAAATACAGGTTATTTAAAATGTACGATTTGTTTATTAAACAAATAGGTATTAATTTAGTAAACAATAGAAAAAAACTTAATCTAAAATCCGCACTCCTGCTATTCCAGTATCACTCTGAGAGTCGCTATTACCATCACTATCACGACTCGAACTATCCGATGAGGATGATGTATCTTCGTTGGTGTATATTACAAATTGGTCCAATCTAATCAATCAACGTTATAAATTCGTCTTCGCATTTGATGGCATGTTCTACAACTCTTTGCCACTCGTCTGGCCCGATGGATGCGAATTTTTCAGACAAAAGACGCTGCACTTCGGTCAAATTCATGGCAACATTGAATTTGCTTACGTCACTTTTCACCTGCGACCAAATGTATTCTATCGGATTGAAGTCTGGATGATATGGAGGGAGACTGTGTGGCCGTGAGCTTCCATTATGGTGTCAAGCGAGTACTTTACATAGAGATGCTTTAATTATATTAATTATATTAATTTTAAATAATTTTAAAAATTAGGAGTTTAATTATATCGTACTATTCCGGTTTCTACGCTTTGATATTGAAAGGTATGTTTTTATCTTTTAATCAATCCTGCATAATCTTTTTTACAGAGTTACTGTTCGGTGCCCTGTCCTCTAATGTGCTACGGTATGACGCATTGTCAATGACAAACACAGAATTCGGTTGGAGGTTAGGAATTAATTTCTCATGCAACCATTTCTCGTAATTTTCTTTGTTCATCTCACTGTGATAGCAGTCTATAAACCAATACAGTCGTTCGACGAAGCCGTCTAGACAGGGCAATCGTGCGGGGTGTGAGGGGCGAGGGGCGGGTAGGGCGAGCCCGAGCTGCATACGTCGCTATTGTTAGTAGCTCGGGACATGACTTTCAGGGCTATCACGTGTCTTGTTTCAAATGTTTACTTGTTACTAAAATGGTGCATACGACATGTACTGTGCAAGAATGCGAGTTGTCATCTCGCATTAATAAAGAACTGCGATTTCATCAATTTCCACACCCAGGAGAAAGGTGAATATATAGGTATAATTGGATAGTGCTTAATTTGTAACATTTTTTTCATGTCATGCCAACGTAAACAAAATGGCGGATGTAAAAGCGTGATGCCTGCCAGCAAAAATTGAAACACCGCAAAAAAAAATCCGATAAAAAATTCGCAATTTTTTTGTTTCTGCGTAAACAAAAATTTTACAATTATTTTCAAATTGAAAATGGTAGACATTATTTTTTTCAACAATGATATGGTTGTCATTATCTAGGTTTTTGGGGGTGCTGATTACGAAAAAGATATCCACGTTGGAATCTAAGATGGCGGACGTTCATTTTTATTAAAAATCGATATGGGTGTCATCTTCGAGGTACCTCGGAGAGGAAAATTACATTATTTTTGGAATCCAAGATGGCGGACTTATTTTTTAAATATAAATGATATGGGTGTCATTTTCGAGGTTCCTTGGGGTGCTCATTACGAAAATGTCATTAATTTTGAAATCAAAGATGGCATTTACTGTAAACAATATTGGAAACAAACTATTTCAGCATTTGAGCACAATCGAATTCAAGACCAAACCATGTGCATGCTTTGCAATAGATTTTTTGCTAAAATAGGAAGAGAATTTTTTATATAGTTAAGTTCAACAACAGAAGTTTAAAATCTAGTAAATCTAAAAGCCGAAAATATTTGTCAGTTACCCATTTATAATATGTGTATATTATTAATAGTAGCCAATCTGTACATTAATATGAATTAATGAATGATTAATGAGAAAACGGAAACTGATTCAATAGGTAAAGTACACTGAATATTAAAATTGTATTTTATTTGTATTGTTAACCAGCAAACTGTTGAGGCATTTAGAAGTTATGGCGGAACAAAGAAACGTACATACATACATAAAACCTAAACACATTACCTTCCTTTTTTTGGGCAGTTGTGTAAAGTCTGTGACAACCCTAAGTAAGTACTGTGGCCTTGTGCGGTGTCGGCATTTACGCAAACATCAAAGGCGTCGGTCCACTGTTGCTCTTTACACTGTGGTGATAGTCTCCTGTGGTCTGAGCCAATTTTTACATGAGCAAAGCATTTGGTATGAATCCATTAGCACCACCAGCATGCACTATAATCAACCTCGGTCCCTTCGAAATTGGTTTTTTATGCCATTGCCTTGACCGTCAGACCAGGCTTGTTCCTTGGTGGAATGAACATGACAAGTCTCAGTCGCCATCACGGATATCGAGGGATATGCCTTGGAGGCGTGGCACTTGGCGCCTCGACATTGCTAAATTGGGCTTATGTTCGAACGGCGGCTGTACGCTTCATTCAGTCGCTTTGCAACTGCGTACAGTGTACTATTGATACGTAAAAAACCAAAATGCCGAGCTGTACAGTAATAATTTGTAAAAATAGGTCTAGTACCATCAACTTGAAGGCAAATGTCGTGTTCTATGACCGGTAAGAAAACATTTAAGTCACTGTTTAATATTTTAAATCAATTTTTAAATCATTTACTAACTTACGTCCGGAGCGATACGAACTAGCCCGAATCTTTCCGAACGGAACGAACGTTTTGGATTTAGAGTGCAATCGAGTGCGTACGGCTGATTTTATCGACATGCGTATTATTGCAGTCGAATCTTTTTTTACAGAAGTCAATGGATATTCTCGTATTACATGTATAGTATAAGAGTTAAATTTGTTATTAATTTAATTTTGTTTGAAGCAAATAAAGACATTGTTATTTCAATACAGCTACTCGTGTATAGCATAATATTTAACAGAGGGGTTCCCTTTACCCGGTAATACAATATTTAAAAAAAACTCATTTTATTTTTAGTAAAAATAACCCATATTTTCGGATAGGTATATAAAAACAAAATAATTGAGGAGCTCGTGGCTAAGTAGTAACTGCCGCACGGGTCGATCCGTCAGGTTAAGCTACGCTTGCCGGGGTTGGACTGTTGATGGGTGACCATCTTTACATACCGAGACTCCTCCGTGCCTCGGAAAGCACGTTAAGCCGTTGGTCCCGGTTGTCATTCGTGGATCTTTGACAGTCGTTACGGGTCGTCAGAAGCCCGAAAGTGTGTCTTACCAAGGGGTATCGTATTACCCAGTTACTGGGTTGTGGAGGTCAGATAGGCAGTCGCTCCATGTAAAATACTGGTATTCAGCTGCATCCGGTTAGACTGGAAGCCGACCCCAATATAGTTGGGAAAAGGCTAGGCAGATTGATTTTTATATAAAAACAAAATAAATTATATAAAGAAAATTAAACGAAGTTATAATAATACAAGAATGTGCTAAAGTAAATATCGATAAAAATTATCGACCATCGCTTTCGACTCCCTAATTGCATGCGTGTGCATTGAATGTTCGCAAATAGCAAGTGTTTACAAGTGAATGCCCCGCCCATTCTATGTATGTGTGCTATTAGAAATTGATTTAGTGTAGCTGCTTTCTTCTTAGTGTAGCTGCTTTCTTCTTAGTGTGCGAGTTCAAATATATTTATTTCTATTTGTTAATGTTGTAATTATTTTGGTGGGAGATAAGCGGTCGCACTAGGATTCCTTACTATTCCGCAATGCGGGCATATCTCTGAATATCTATGGTCGCCATACACAAATAGGTCTCCCATCATGCATTTTTTTTTCTTTAAAATCGTATTCTTAATAGCCTTACTTCGTCCGTAAGTAACGGTTCGTTTGCATTTTCCTGAACTTAAATCCTATCTTTTTTACTATTCGGCGCAGTTTCTCTGCCCCCTTCGAAGTCGATATCTTTTTAATTTGTCCAATACCGCTCTCATTGTGACTACCAGTTTTTCTTCGCGGTGAAAGTCATACATTTTCCTGCGTATGGCTTGGAATGAAAAATTACTACGTATGTTACGGTACACATATTGTTAATTATTGTGATTAAATAAAAAATGAAATGATTGAATGAAGGATTTTGTTGCTTTAGTTACTAATACATAAAAAATGCTTAGTTATTATTTATAAAAATATATATATATATATTACACTAGTAAAAATCGTTCAAAAGTTCAAAACCGTACATGTTGCTTGTGTGTTGTTTCGGGGATATCACATCCCTCTGAGCAGTGGGATGGGGTTGATTTTAGGATGGCGTACGGTACGCAGCGTCTACGCGTCGTGTACGCATCATCTACGCGATGTCTGTGCGTTGTGTGTGGTATTACGAATGTCTTGTAGAACTTCCGGCAAATTCATAGATTAATTTAGTGTGCGTGTGCGTACCTGCCAGGTCATGCCAGGGCAGCACCCACTGGTGCAGCGGCTGCGTGTCGTGCGTGGGGTCCCAGGCGCGCACGGCCGCCAGCACGCGCGGCAGCACCACGCGCGCCACGGCCGAGCGCGCCAGCCACGCGGGCGTCGCGGCCATGTGTGTGCGTGTGCGTACCTGCCAGGTCATGCCAGGGCAGCACCCACTGGTGCAGCGGCTGCGTGTCGTGCGTGGGGTCCCAGGCGCGCACGGCCGCCAGCACGCGCGGCAGCACCACGCGCGCCACGGCCGAGCGCGCCAGCCACGCGGGCGTCGCGGCCATGTGTGTGCGTGAGCGTACCTGCCAGGTCATGCCAGGGCAGCACCCACTGGTGCAGCGGCTGCGTGTCGTGCGTGGGGTCCCAGGCGCGCACGGCCGCCAGCACGCGCGGCAGCACCACGCGCGCCACGGCCGCGCGCGCCAGCCACGCGGGCGTCGCGGCCATGTGTGTGCGTGAGCGTACCTGCCAGGTCATGCCAGGGCAGCACCCACTGGTGCAGCGGCTGCGTGTCGTGCGTGGGGTCCCAGGCGCGCACGGCCGCCAGCACGCGCGGCAGCACCACGCGCGCCACGGCCGAGCGCGCCAGCCACGCGGGCGTCGCGGCCATGTGTGTGCGTGAGCGTACCTGCCAGGTCATGCCAGGGCAGCACCCACTGGTGCAGCGGCTGCGTGTCGTGCGTGGGGTCCCAGGCGCGCACGGCCGCCAGCACGCGCGGCAGCACCACGCGCGCCACGGCCGCGCGCGCCAGCCACGCGGGCGTCGCGGCCATGTGTGTGCGTGAGCGTACCTGCCAGGTCATGCCAGGGCAGCACCCACTGGTGCAGCGGCTGCGTGTCGTGCGTGGGGTCCCAGGCGCGCACGGCCGCCAGCACGCGCGGCAGCACCACGCGCGCCACGGCCGAGCGCGCCAGCCACGCGGGCGCCGCGCCCTGCCACGCCGTCACCGCACGGAGCATCGGAGTCGGCGTGCGTGGGTTCCACGCTCTGATGACAACAAATAGGCACATTCAAAAACACTTCATTACTCGCAGGTAAACCAGAAAAGGTATGGCACTTCGGTAATTTTTGTGTTTCCGAATAAGGACGAACGTCTCGTGCCACACAGTAAACCTCCACAGAGGCAATGCTTCAAAGTTTCGTATTGTAGCGTTTGTAGTAGAGCACCTTTTATTGCATGTTTGTATGAAATTTTCTCTCTGTCGGGTCACAGATCAGCAGCACTCAAAAGTTTTGAAAAGTTTAAAAATTAAAAGTTTAAAAAATGGGCAAGTACTTCCATAGTCGTAACAGTTCTATGTTCGATCTTATCATCGCGCGTTCGTATTTCCGTAAAAATATGGTACGTCGTAACACTTTAAAAAAATATTTTGCTTATAATTACGGCCTTAAGATTAAGAGCCCTTAGACGAAATTTTGCCGATTTCGCCGATTTACGTGATTTTACAGTTAAAATACTCTATTTCTGTAAATTTTAATGCACAATATAAAAGATCATTTCAAATATGATCTAATGTCTGAGCTCCTTTTTTTTATTATTTAGTTTTGATTAATCGACTTTAACTGTTTTGTGAATTTTTGCTGTAAGAGGTTAAGAATATCATATTTACGAATCGTTTTGACGTCTTAAGGGTATGAAAAAATTACAATGTATTGTTATGAAAGCCTTCTATACAATGTATGAATCACTTTTTACCACTTTCATATAAAATGTTTGAGTAAAAAAATATTTAACTTACTCAAATTTTGGCGAAAAAGGGCAACGAATTGCTTTTGATTTCGGCTACATGGAACTCTTATTCATAAAATTAAAACAACAGAAATAAACTTCAGTTCAATATCTATCCATTTCCTGAAAAAAAATCTTATAATTAAAAACAATTGGCATACAATTAATAATTAAAACAACCTAAATCGCGCTTTATAATACTCGACGCAAGCTAAGCAAGCTTCGAGTCAGCAGTCCGCGCCGAGCGCTTCCAGAGAGTGGACGTATCGCTTGCGCTCCGAAAATCGCAACGCGTCTACACGCAACCCACGACGCGCCGCGCCGCTGGCTACAGACAAATATAGCGCCACGTGAGTTTTTGATACTTTGGTAAGTTATTATTTTAAAATATTTTGTGATGATTTTAACATACTTTTTATATACCTACAACAAGTAATAGTGTAGAATGTAGATAAGGTGTTGATAACATTATAATAATAATTTTAAGTAGGTATCTTACGAGTATTTCGTTTCATGTATTTTAATAAGTATCTACAAAACGTACATTCGTACTGTTTTTCAATAATAATATTATAAATATATATAATATTATTAGAAAATGATAATCAGGTCAAAATGAAGATCCAAGATGGCGGCTTCGAAAATTTTCAAATTTTTTGTCATGGGTGTCGTTTCCGTGGTTTTCGTGGGCGCTGAAAATGATAATGAGGTCAAAATGATAATCCAAGATGGCGGCTTCGAAAATTAAAACAACATTTCGTCATGGGTGTCATTTTCATGGTTTTTGAGGGCGCTGAAAATGATAATGAGTTCAAAATGAAAAACCAAAATGGTGGCTTCGAAAATTTTCGAATTTTTCGTTTTCATGGCAGCAAGCATGACATCTGCAAATATCATATTTGCTGGAAATCGAAATTGTGAGCTCTCCCTAGGAAACCATGGAAACGACATCATATTATTATTTTTCTTTATATTACTAATAGGAATTTCGTTCCAAAAGAGTTTTCTACGACACTCACACATTTTTCTGTTTGTTTATTAGCTTTCCACGCAACAAATGTTATCATTTACTATTATATTTTGTAACATTTTATATAAATGTCTGAAATGAAGAACTTAATATTCACAGATTCAATTATAGTCGGAAAGAGCAAGAACTTTATATACAGGGTGTAAAAAGACACATCACAAAGCCGTCGACTACGCATACTGTACATCAAACTAAGTAGCTTTGCGCTAAAATTATTGCTGGGAACTGACTTTTATTTTTACGTATAAAAAAAAGCAATTTTTTATTGCGCGCAATGTAACGCGAACCCAGGCAGACGGCGGCGGCGCCGTGTTGATGTGTGAGTTAAGCCCCGCCCCTTCGCTATACGCGGCACGCGTCGTATCGTAGATACTTGTCGGGTAATCGCGGGTAAGAACGAAATGAAGTAAATGTTTCCGAGATTGTACCTACAACTAAGTATCTACTACATGCACGATTTTCTTAAATTTAAACTCATAAAAACACTAGTTTTTAGATAGCCTGTGTAGGTACTTACCTACTGTCCATCGCTGTCATCATCTAACATCGGTGGCCTCTCGACACTCACGAGCTGTGGTTCAAACTGCCGACCCTAGTCAGCGTATTATCATGAACCCGCTCCAGGATTCCTTCTCGCTCTGACAGCTGCTTGAGTTCATCAAAAACATCAATGATTTTCTGACGCATCTCCGCAGCGGTCTCGCAGGGACGGTCAAACACCCTATCCTTGACATAGCCCCACAAAAAGAAATCCAGAAGGGTTAAAACTGGTGATCGTGCAGGCCATGCGTGGGGCCCATACCGCCAAATCCAATGGTCGCCGAACAGCTGCGTCAGCTGCTCGCGAACCGGTCTCACGATTTGTGGCGGCGCGCCGTCATGCTGGTACCACACAACTCGCCGCTGGAGCATTGGCATGTCTTCCAACGTGTCGGTCAGGTAACCATTAAAGAGGTCGAGGTAAGTAGGTCCAGTCATTATGGGAGGCAAGAAAACGGGCCCCAGGATCTGGTTTCCCACAATGCTTGCCCACACATTATGTTTCCACCATGTCTGGAAGCCAGTTTCCTGGGTTTGATTGGGGTTCACAGAGCACCAATAGTGTGAGTTTCGGCGGTTCTACATGCCATTATTTGTAAAGGTACTTTCGTCCGTGAAAATAATGTTGTTCACAAATCCTCGGTCCTGCCTTAGCAGCCAACTGCAGTACGCCATACGGCGTGTTGTGTCGCCCGGCACGAGCGCTTGCACGCGATGAATTTTGTAAGGCCGTTGCCTATCCCGTTTTAAAACTTTGTGCACAGTGGAATGAGAGACCACGTAGGTACCTACCGCGATGGCCATGCCGTCTCCGCAATACTTTAGCCGCTGTACGGACTCCCAAACGTGGGTTTTCCCGCATCACGGATAGGATGTCCATTTCTGCCGCTGGTCTAATTTGCCTGCCGCCTCCCTGTGAAACTGGCACGATCGGCTGGTTGTCCAACAACCGTTGCACTGCCCGAGTGAAAATACGCGAATCAGAGGGCTGAAACGCGGTAGGATATTCAGTACCGTAAAGTCGTAGGGCTGCGGCAGCATTTCCACAGGCCATGCCGTAGCATTACACACCATTTTAACATACTCGCACGCAGAATAATCATGAAACGGAATCTTAGCAACTAAAACACAACACAGCACAAAACCACTAACAAAAAAACTCGGGTAAGTACTCAAATCACACAACACAAGACACTTTGTGTGTCAGCGAGTACGGATAAGCAGTCACAGTATCTACACTACACGTAATGTTTTTCGGAAAAACAACACAAACGCATTCGATAACGTAAGAAACCGAACTAATAAAGTAACAATACTAAAAAACTTGCTAAATTTCTTTGCGTTTTGCTAAATTTAAAAGCGGCGGCTTTCTTTGATCTATGCGAAGCGCGCGCGTACGGCGCGTTAGGTATTCTAAATCATTGTGTTATTAGGATATAAGGAGGACCGTCTTGGGTTACGTAATTATTTCAATTCTAACACAGATAGGTACCCTACCTAAATGACGAAAACAAACTACAAGAAGTCTCCCAGACTTAATTGCAGTTACGTAGGTAATTATTGCCGGGAATAACCGTTTATCTACAATGAAAAAATACCCTATTGACAGTATGGCTTTGTGTGAATAAAGTGGTATGAATCCGGTAAAGCTCCGCCTTACGCCGCCGCTCGCTACACCCGCATCCCAAATGCGTCAAATGGCGTCGAGCCCCGATGGGACGCCAGTAACCCGAAGGCCCCACCCCGCTGCCCGCATGATTCGAGGCACATACATCCATAACATCACGCCTGTATTCCCCGAAGGGTTAGGCAGAGGTGTGCCTATAGTACACCCACATTTCGCCAGTTATGTTTTTAAGTCCCATGTAATAGGGGGCGAGCCTATTGCCATCAACCGGGCACAAATCCAGACTCCGGGCTGCTACTGAGAAATTCGAGATGGAAAATCCCAATAACACTGCCCGACCCGGGAATCGAACCCAGGACCTCATGCTCAGCAGTAGCGCTTGCGACCACTAGACCAACGAGGCAGTCCATGTCTATTATTATTGCTTATAATAAGTAAGGGCTAATATCCTGTTTTTTTTTTTGCAATAAGTCTTAGTAAATAAATAGCTCAAACTAAAAGGTGGTTTTGATAGCTAGGTAGGTGTGCAGTAATAATAAAATAAATTCTTCATTATTTGCCAGTACCTTGAATGTAGTTAGCAACTAGTAGTTCACTTTTATTGTAAAAATGTCACGAATGAGGAGGACAAACTTCGTCAACATTTTTAATTAAATCTGCAAAAAGTTTAAGATAATATTTTTAGTTTTTACCAGGACGTGCTCTTCGACATTAGATACAGACAACGAACTGCAACTCATAATCAACGTCTTTGAAATCATAAACTGCAAAAAATCTCAAAACAACCGATGAGCTGTTACAAACACGGGTCGTCGTAACGTTCGTTAACGTTCGTGCGCTTGTTGTCGTAGAGGCAATCGTGACATGGTAGTGTGCGTTTGATTTTCACTGCGTTTTTGTAACTTCAAATGCGTAATTTGTTAAGAAAAATCTAAAATTCAGGTAATGTTTGTTTGGAGAAAAGTTTAGTAATAACACCTGGAATTCGTTTAAGAAAAAAAAAAAATATGACTTTGACCTTCAATATCTCCAGAACCAATGGATTCCCAGGTATGGTCTAGTGGAAAAAAATGATCCAAATAATGGGTAGAATATGTGGCTTTCGGCTTCGGAAAGGGTCTTTTTACACCCGATATGGTGCTGCAGAGCAAGAACTTTAAATATGCTGCTGTTTGCTGTGTGGACTGGCCCAGACTTTCCATTGAAAACTGAGATCATCAAGAGGGACGTCCATTTCTGGGAAACAAAAATTAAAAAATCGGCTTGTAGATTTTTACTTCAAGTGCAGCTGCCAGAAATTATCGACCCTCAAAAATGTCGTTCTATGGAACTCAGAAGTTCAGAACTTTATATGAACATATTAAAAAGAAATTAACTTAAAATTATGAAATACTTAACTTAAAATTATGTTGAACGTTGTACCACTGAAGCCGGTGTTACCTTATTAAGACACATTTTTAACACGTGGGAAGAGGCCCAAGACGCAATAGGAATTTTTTGTGACCTCTCTAAGGCGTTTGATTGCGTCGATCACGAAACCTTACTTTTGAAACTTGAGCATTACGGACTTTGAAAACTTGCACTCAATTTAGTAAAATCTTATTTAAATGATAGACAACAGCAAGTTCAAATAAACGGTATCAATTCACTAGGTTTAAAAGTAAAAATGGGTGTGCCACAAGGCTCGATATTGGGTCCATTCCTCTTTTTAGTGTATATTAATGATCTACTCCATTTATTTAAAAATCAACCACAAATGGTGTTATTTGCTGACGATACTTCCTTAATTTTTAAGGTAGATAGACGTGCTACAAATTTTGACGACGTAAATAACGCCCTACTGCAGGTCCAAAATTGGTTCACTGCTAATAATTTAGTATTAAATGGAAAAAAAAACTAAGTGCATAAAATTTTCTTTACCAAATGTCAAAAGTAGAGATTTTGAGATAGTATTGAATCAAGAGAAACTAGAATTTGTCGATAAAACTGTTTTCCTGGGGATCACGCTCGACTCAAGGCTACAATGGGGTCCTCATTTAACATCTCTTGCAGGACGGCTAAGTTCAGCAGCATATGCTGTCAGAAACATCCGTCAATTTACTGATGTAGATACCGCGAGGCTAGTCTATTTCAGTTATTTTCATAGTATCATGTCTTACGGTATTTTACTTTGGGGACGGGCTGCAGACATCGGGTCTATTTTTATTCTGCAGAAAAGAGCGATCAGAGCCATTTATTAGCTCCGCAGGCGCGACTCTATTAGGGAACTGTTTAAGGATATTAACATCATGACGGTACCTTGTCAATATATCTATGAAAACATCATGTACGTTAGAAAAAAATTACATCTTTTTAGTAAAAGAGGTGATAGACATAATTATAGTACAAGAAATAGGGACCTATTAGTACAACCAGGTTTCAGACTGGCTAAGGTAGACTCATCTTTCATGGGGTACTGTTTAAAATGTTACAATAAAATTCCTCCCCACATACTTCAACTTAATGAGACGAAATTCAAATCTTGTATAAAACGTACACTATCTAGGCAGGCATATTATAAGTTGGGGGATTACATCTCTGATAAAAATGCTTGGCTCATTGCTGGTCCTGCTCCACAACTAATTGAAATACACACTAATTAACATTTTGAAAATACTGTTGGAGCTGCTGAAGATTGTAAGACCTTGTATTGTATAAACTCAATTTCCTTTGTATTATATAATTGCATAGCACAGGTGTGAGTACTATGTACTAAAGAGCTACCATTTACCGGGTAATATGTAGTATTTCATTGACTTGAATGTGCCCTGGCGGCTGTGAGTATGTCATGCTCACTCAAATGTCTCGCTGATGGCGGCGCGTGTGTTGGATCATTTAGCTCCCTTCAAAATGGTTGAGCTGAATGGTGCTGATCCATGCGTCATGTTCGTGAACGGGCGCCGTCAGTTGGGACTGGTCATCTCTTAGCTGCCATGGCTTATTTAAATTAATTTTAAGTTTTTGAATGATTCTTTATTTTTTCTTTTTATTACGGACGCTTTTACGAACGTGCACGTCTTTCTACATTGTTCTCTCATGCATAATTTCAAAATGAATGATGTAACCAATATTTTGTATCAATTTTTTTATTTAAAAGAGTGTCCGTGGAGTTTCTTGCCCGTTCTTCTCCATAGGTACCTACTACGCTTTGGAATGGGCAACTAGCTTCATATTTTTTTTGACTGACCGACCCCTTGACAGTTCCAAAGTGCCTGTAAATGGTTTAATTGAAATAAATGCTTTGAGTTTGAGTTTGATTTGGGAAGTCGGTGTCTTGGGATCTGTATTTTAGTTTTTTGCGACCGACTTCCGAAATTAAAGTTATTTCATTATTTTGAGTTAAATTATTTTGAAGTCGATTTTTAAATTATTTTTTTTATTTCGTAATTTTTATGAAAAAAGATTGCGTGCAGCGGAGATGAGAATGTCGAGATGGATGTGTGGAGTGACGAGAATGGGTAAAGTAAGAAATGAGTATATAAGAGGAAGTTTGAAAGTGGCGCCAGTGACAGAAAAGTTGAAAGATATACATGTTGATGGATGGAGAGGCAGAGGAAGGCCAAAGAAAAGATGGATGGATTGTATGAGTATTATATTATAGTATTATATTCTCTTTCATATATTGTATTATATGAAAGAGAAGGGAGTGAATGATAGCGTGACGGTTGACAGGAGAGAATGGAAGAAGAAAACATGTTGCGCCGACCCTAAGTAACATGGGCAGGAAGATGATGATTTCGTAATTTTTAGTTTTGAGTAAAATCTGGAATATTTGTTTGTAATAAGTAGTAACTGAATAGTTATTTTTTTTATAAATATGGCACTGTAAAAGCTGGAATATTTGTTTGTATTAAGTAGTTAATAGTTTTTTTTTTATATGTCCAAATATGGCGAGAGGAGGTAATGGCTGATCTTTGGGTTATGCTCGAGAATGGGTGCTGCTTGTGGTGACTGGTCGTCTTGCTGTTCATGGTTTTGTTATTGTTATTAGTAATTAACTGTTTATTTATTTTACTTCATTGGTCCTAGTTTATCATTTATGACTTAGAGTTACAGCTATATACATAATATAGCTATATGTAGGTGGGCAAGCCTTTTATACCTGGAGGCTGGAATCTTTATAAGATAGATATGTGTATAAGATGATATGATATAAGATACTATGGACCCCGAAGAAATACATAGATTACCAAATTTTTAATGCGGGAACATGTCTAATTACCATACCCGTCCATCCCATCCATACGTTGATTTTTCAACTGTCTTTTGGATACTACATTAATTTCAGTCAATGAAAGGTTCAAACAGTTAAATGAGTACTCGGAATCTTGGTCTTTTTTGTACAATATTAAACAGATTTCGCAAAAGCCCGATCTTGTTAACTGTAGACTCTAAATCAGACATAGATGGTTGTAAGTTGTGTGATGAACTCGTAAGTCTGAAATCCTTTTTGCCTGATCAGAATGTGGTTACTCCTATTTTTGTTTTAAATGTTATCAAAGATTGCAACTTACAAGAACTGTATCCAAATGTATGGATAGCATTGCGAATATTATTGACTTTACCTGTAACGGTTGCTAGTGGGGAGAGGAGTTTTTCAAAGCTGAAGCTGATAAAAACCTATCTTCGATCAACAATATCTCAATCTAGATTGACAAATTTAGCAACTTTGTCAATTGAAAACGAAATTGCTGAAAACATCGACTTTGATAACCTGATAAAAGAGTTCGCTGATAGAAAGGCCAGAAAAGTAAAATTTTTGTCGTTTTTCCTAATAAACGGTTATTTTTTATAATAAACAATTATTTCTTTTAATAAATGGTTATTTCATTATATCCTTTCCCTTTTCTCGTATGGGTTTAAACTGCAGTTGGGGGGCGCCGTAGAAATCTCGCCCAGGGCGCTGGTAGTGTTAAAACCGGCACTGGGAAGTGGTGAAGGGCGGGCGTTTTTGGTGACTGCCATAATTATGTAATTTTGTCGTTTGAAAAGTGCTAATTCTCAGCCTAGTTTGAATAAATGACTTTTGATTTAATAAATATGACACTAGAATTTGACCAAGATTTTGATATGTTTTCCTTTTAACGCCACACCCGTTACTGGTATCAATAAGCCAGGCTGTCACACTTACACGTCCATATCTTGACACTACTAAACTGATTTTAATGAAACTTACACTGTTCCCTAAGCTGAAGTAAATGTAAGCCAATAAAAATGGTCACGATCCAAAAGTTTCGGAGAAATGCTTGGACAAACATACATACACATATAAAATTTTGTACATTTGTAAGGAAGCCCTAATAGATAATCTTATGTGAATACAGGGTGTAAGGGACAGCCCTCCGCAAACTAAGAGGGTGCATTCAGCTCCTTATTTTGAATCATATTCCACTGAAAATTTTCCCAGGTTTTTCCTTTTTATCTTGTTTTCAGTTTCTAGTCCTATATTTCAATTTAAAATGACATTATCTATGTTAAAAAAAGTTAAAATATTAAAAAAAAACAGCAATGGATGTTGAAATTCTCTAACGAACTACGCGTGAAATCAGCTGTTCAACCACCGTGGGGTGGCGGGGAGGGAAGGGGTCCGAAAGCTCGCTGCGCTGCCGTTCGCTACGTACGTAAGTTAATAAAACAAATCAGGTATATTGGATTCCCATAACGTTCCTGAAATAATGTCATGTACAGTCACGAGCAATAACATGTAAACACTTGGCAAAATGCAAAAGCGATTTACTCGGGGAATTACGATTGCAACTTCGAAATACGACTTATTCCATAATAGTACGGGTTCCAATATACTATGTTCGTAATAACACAAAATTACAATCAACACAGGATGAGAAAATCACTTTTAAAAGTTATTATACAGGGTGTTAAAGTAATTGCGTGCCATAGCTTAGGGGTAGGTTCACTATCACTATAGGCAAAGGAAGCCAGAAAAAAAAAAAAAAAAACTTGGAATACGTACGTACCTACCTAGTTACCTATCCTTCACCCGGCGTTATCGAAGTGTTCGGGTGTAGGTATTTCATTGCGTTCGATTGTATGTAGGTAACTCTAGGAAATTATTAATTAGCATTTAAACAAAATAAAATAGCGTTAGTTCGATTCGCGTTCGATAGTAGGTAAGTAATTAAAGCATTTAATCAAATCTTTTTAACTTTTTTTTTCTTTTCTTTTCTGGCTTCTTTTATGATACTGAACCTACCCCTAAGCTATGGCACGCAATTACTTTAACACCCCGTACAAGTGTATACATATTGGTGCTCGTGAATGTACCGGTCATCATAAAAAATAATGTTATACTCAATTCACCCCATCAGTCTGCAGAGGGCTGTCCCTTACACCCTGTATATTGCAGTTCCATTAGTATTACATACATAAGTGTCGAATTGGTAACCTCCTTTTTTTGAAGTCGGTTAATTAATAAAAGACTTTTTATTTCAATGGGCAAAAATCACGAGAGTAAAAGACACCATATCAAAGGATCAAAACCATTTAATCGCCGTACTGGCCATCGACGACTCCGGACTCACGCACACACGCGTTCGTCTGCTCGCGCATGTGTGCGTGTGCGCGTCTAATACCTAATTCGGCCCGTCGAGATTTCGTATACGGGCTCTTAAGGCGACGTTTTCCTGGCCTGCGGGCCTTTGAAACCCTACCTCCGCCTCCCCCAAATGCAGAAAGACGTATTTATTTATGATTCACTGCCGATCATTTCGCGAAAAATCCATGCCACAGCATAAAATATTTGCAGTTGACCAACTGAACTAGTTTTTCTTAGGTTCGATTTTTTTCAATAAGTTTACATTTTATGGGACTTAGGTACGGTGTAGTGAACTAAAATGATTACTTAAAATGTCCTGTGTACCTAATGGGCGTTTTCACATTAACAGATAACGACACCAGCCCGATACCGATAATATGTCGGCAGCTATTACATCGACATCGATAATTATAATTATTATCGGCCCAATGATATTGGTAACCATCGCGACGCACCAAACAATGTGGTTGTTTGGTGCATCGTGATGGTTACCTACTAAGTATCGCCGTCTTGAAGTCGGCAGTGCGAAAAAATGTGTTCAAGTGATAAAATGCCGCTACTCTCACCGCACTGTGTCTTCGCCGATAGATATCGTACCTATATCGGTGTCGGTCGCTGTCTGCGACGATATAGGTGACAATAGCAAGACAATGTAAAAGCGTTTGGTAGGCACTAAACGTATCCGATCATCAGACCTCCGATATCGTGTCGATGTCGGGTCGGTGTCGTCATCGGCTAATGTGCTGTGTTGTGACAGTCAATTCATTTTATTAATTAAAGAAACAACATTTTTACCTTTTGATATAGTGTTATGGGATAGTTCGTAGAACGTACACAGAAAAACATGAAGTTTAGGCCTCTTCTGTCATCTATGGTTTTAATAAAAATCAATATTTATGGTTAGGTGACTGTTAATGAGAAATCCCGTGTACAAACTGCACACGGGATTTTTTTAGTGATAGTTAGGTAGTCATGAATAATCTGTAAGAATCCATTAGTGTATCAGTGTTGTGCCATTAGGTATTATAAATGAAGGAACGCAGGCGTTTAACAATTCACTTAAAATGAAAAACTTCGCAAGGAATGGGAAATTTCTACTGAAGGCTGCGCGTTTAGACCTCAGGAGGAGCTGCTTCTCACACGGACAACTCTGTCGCTTTCTCGCTAGTCCAGCCAGCCAGCCAGTCGCGTCACCAGTCCTAACTCTCTGTATATTTTGGTGGGCGAGACCAAAACTACAAACCTATTGTACTTACAGTGAAGATTTATAAAATATGTCTGTTATTTTAATATATTGTGGTATCTTACGACTGCCACGTGAATGAAGACGACGCGGACAGAAACTAGTTTCAGATAAACATGATTTTGCGGTAGTAAGGTGAAAGTTTAAAATTGCAATGGTTCTACTGCGTATCTCAACGGGTCCCGCAAAATGTAATTTTGATAGAAAATATCAAAGTCGTAATTTCGTTCGTTATAAAAGGAAATCATCTGCAAAATTGCATGCTTCTATACCCAGCGTGGCTTAGGTTGTGTATTGTATGTCAGTGAATTTAAGAAAAAAAAAAACCATACAAACTTTCATCTTTATTTCTTCAGGATTTTTATTAAGTTGAATGGGCTAAAAATGTTCTTACTGTTTCGCTTATACTGTGCCCATATTTTTTTGTTTTGGATGTTTCCCACCACTCATGAAGATTCGTAAATATTGACAGCTCTATATGAAGTAACAATTGCCGTACTTTATTGCCAAGTGACGTACCTACTGCTACTGCTATAAATTATCGAATCTATTATTTTAGGACATCGACATTTTAGAACGACATTTTATCTTATACAGAAGTGTCGTATTCGATATCGTAACCAGTGACTTTTTGTATTCAAAACTGAAAATGATTCATACTGAGTCAATACGATACAATCACGGATTCAAGAAAAAACTGTGTTGCTGGCTCAGCTATTCGAAAAATATAATTACGATTTTTATCGTGTTCTATATATTTGGTCATGTTAGTATAGCACTTTTGTTCGAAACAGCATTTTTTTTTCTAATTTTAATTGTTCTTGCCAGAGTGAAAGTTGTTTTAAATATTTTTTATACAACCGACAACCGGACCAATTTTATATTATATGTTTATTAATATAGAATATGATATTAGCAAAGACAGTTCGATGGAGAGTAAATATAGTAACATGGATGAATCTGATAAAAAATCTTTAAAAAAACTTCTTTATATACGACGATAAAAAATTATATAAGACTCGCACTTGACTATAATTTTATCGATAATAATTTGTAGTGTATCTAACACTATTGTAAGATGACAATTAAACGTCATCATATCGCATATAAATAATCACACTTTCGAAAACAATATTATGAATTAAAACTATAATAAAATTACGAAATATTTTTTCTGAGTTGTCGCAATTTTATATCTAATGTGTTCTTCTTTTATTTGTTTTTTTTTTTTTTAACAACTGCAGAGAGCGTATTTTTTAAAAAATTGACACAGGTCCACCTTCGATGACGTCCCGCAGGACTCTGAGCGCGAGCCGATTTAGCCCGATTTACTATATTTGGGTTTATTTTAAGATTCTATTTGCTGTTACATTAAAATAAATCCATAATCCCCTAAAGTCTTTTATGGTGAACGTATAGACGAAATTTTATTGAAATTGCTTTAATTACAATCGAATAAAACCATTTTTTCTCATAAAAACTAAATTTTTTGGAAACTTTGCGATTTTTTTGTATCGAGCCAAATTATGTTAATCGTGTTTTGGCCCTCATAATTCACTAAAAAATATCTTCAATTGAATAATCATGAAAAAAAATAAGGCAAATTTGTAGTTTTTGAGGACAAAAATTGATTTTGCGTGCAGCCGAAATGCGTCAAAACCTCGTCTTTGGGACCCATTTCGCCTTAATAGACTTGAATAATACATATTTTTGTGGAATTTCACTTAAAAAATATTGAATTTCTTCTGAAAAACGGTTTTTTGCATTTAAGGGCATGCAAATGTTGGGTTGTTTTAACAACACTCATATAAAATTTTGACTGTAAAATCTTGGGATTACCTATTTCTACAAGTTATTTACAAGGGCCTATAAGTATTTTTTTTTTTTCATAAATATCAATAAAAAAATGATCACTCACTCAGCAGCCGCAGTAAGTTGCGGCACAAAGTGTTGCCACAGCAGACTATTGTACGCCTCTTCAGTGAGCAATTTCCTCCATTTCCGGAAGGTGGGTATGTGCTCGTCGGGGGCTGAGAGAGGTTCCCACGTAGCGAGCAAGGAACTAAGCAGCGGGCTCACGATGTTACCCGCTATTGTGCCTAAGCCGAACATCTCGTATTCTACGGCGTAGGAGTCCTGGAAGAGAGATAATTAAGTATTAATTTGTGAAGTGGTTTTAACTGTATTTTTTTTTTAAATTTGTCAAAGTTTACGAAAACTCCGCGCATAGAGTGGATAAAAGTAATTCGAATTTTAATATTTTCCGTTTGTTTTGGTTTGTTTGTTTTTTTTTACTACGGGGAAGCTCTTAGCTTGCATCTGACCTGATGGTAAGTGATGATCAGGTCGCAGGAGGAAGCGAGCTTCACCCGGAATCCAAAACCACAGAGGAACTGGCTATCTTACCTCTAACTGCCAAAACATAACAATGCTTTTAACATTGTTGTTATGGCGACAGACTTAGATAAGATGGTAGTAGCTAGCCAGGCGGACTTAGAACAAGCCATTATTTAATTATGAAAAGTTTACTTTAAATTACTAGTTTCATTGATTGTTGTAGTAGTATTTAGTAGTTCAGATTACTCTATTGAATTTATTTCTTCTCTTCTCTTCAAAATCTTGACATTTTAGGTAAATTCTTACTTAGAGAGTTGTATTGATGATTTTAATGATTTTAATTCGATAAATACACATTTGTTACGGTCGTGAATCGTATTTTGATCAACTTACATCCTGACACTAAACTGCAAATTGCTAAAAACGTAAGACAATTTGAATTTCGCGGACTACCTCAGCACGTCCCCTTTAAATAATTGCGACAAGCAGAACAAGTACCATCGAAGAAGGTCATATCTATACACCGTAAGAACTATTTCTGCTTGAAGCGCTCGGCCGCTATAGAACCGGGGCCCACTGGTAAACGTCGGCCGCAAACTCAGTCTGACAATTTAATTAATGAGGTCGCCATTGTAATAATGGTTTTCTTCTTAGGTGGCACACCCCTCAATAAAGAAGCACCTACTAGATCTCCTTTACCAAGGGTTCCTAGTCCCCGTCATGGGCCCCGCGCTTCTGCAGGTAACTACCTCATACACACTGGTTGCGGGATGAGTGAGCCATTGTATGCGTTGCGGATGTGACTTTTTGCAACTGTCTTTTGTTATGAACACGTATGACTGTGTGATACACGCGACGAAATTGATAAGTTGTGTTCTGGCGTTTCTTTAAGCTTCGTATTAATGAGAAACAAAAGTTTAACAACATTGTTTCAGCAACATTTCATCTATGTTTGGTAACTGTTTTAAATGTTGTTTCGCAGAAAACAGGGCTGAAGTCTTTGGCTTATATTGTGATGGAGACAGAGTCGGCGCGCGACTGCTAGTCACCGCTTGAGGTATGCTCGCGGTGAGACGGGGAGGTGGCCGTCGGCCGCTAACTCAGTCTGACAATTTAGCCAATTTCACCTTCCCCCGTGTCACCGCTCACATACCTCAAGCGGTGACTAGCAGTCGCGTGGCGACTACAGCTTATTTACGGTACACAACATATCTATACATATAAAAAAATATCAGATTACCTAAACCAACTGCATAAAACCCACCTTCAACTCAGCCAACACATTGTGGGCCCTTTCTAACCCTGGCCCTGACACATCGGACTTGTTGAGGATCTCCACCTGTCATGCTCTAGTGTACCTTCCACCTTGCAGATCACCTTGTCTTGTTCAGGCAGGTTAATGATGCATACCTCTAGGTCTGGCTAGGACCACATCATCTACCTGACTTTTCCCAACCATGTAGGCTTCGGCTTCAAGTCTAACCAGCCAGATGCCAGCTGAATACAAGTATTTTACATGAAGCGACTGCCTATCCGACCTCCACAACCCAGTTACTAAATAACACGATATCTCTTAGTAAGACTGGTTGTCAGGCTTCTGACTACAGTGCTACAAGGATCTTTTGGCGCCTGAATGACATTGACAGGGGGGCGTTGTTCGTAAACATTTGTGAACTGTCACAGAGACTGTATTAAAAAACAAGATGGCGGATTCAGTTACGATTTTGACCACGCGCCAAATGATCCTTGTGCTGTTTAACCCTGTGTTTGTACCCGTAACAACTGTGGAAGATGTACGAATGGCAACCGGGACACTTTTCAAGGTAAAGCGTCCCGTACCTTGAAAATCTTAAGACTCATCATCATCGTCTGCCCAGCCTTTTCGCAACTATGTTGGGGTCGGCTTCCAGTCTAACCGATACCCCTTGGTAAGACTGGTTGTCAGACTTTCGGGATTCTGACTACAGTGCTACAAGGATCTTTTGGCGCCTGAATGACATTGACAGGGGGGCGTTGTTCGTAAACATTTGTGAAACTGTCACAGAGACTGTATTAAAAAACAAGATGGCGGCTTTAGTTGCGATTTTAGGACTATGTTTGTATATAACTATATCAACCTATTGACCACTTGGTTTTATATCAATTGCCGTGCTCCCAGCGCCCTGCTAATAAATCGACAAATAAATATCTACGACGAACAGGGTCATGCAATGAAATAAAAAACAAAAAACGAATCATATAATATCCCTATGCTGCATTACTTATGCTGCATTGCATTTATTAACATTTAGATCTATTAATATTTATTTTCATCACATCTATTCAAAAGAGCTAGTTTGTTCTTCGTAAAAAGGGACTAAAATAGCACTTTGATCCCTAGGGAGCAAAGTAGATTTGAATTTGGAATGTGGATATTGTTAGAAAAAGTTCCAATCACCAAGGAGATCAATCACGAACATTGTATGAACAAGTAACAGGCTGGCAAGAAAGAGAGAAAGTGTGAATTCTTTGATAAGCCTGGTCAAAATGAAAATCCAAGATGGCGGCTACGGAAATTTTCAAATTTTTCGTCATGGGTGTCGTTTTCATAGTTTTCGGGGGTTCTAAAGCCGATAGTGAAGTCAAAATGTAAATCCAAGATGGCGGCTGCGATAATTTTGTTTTGGTGTTAAATCATGCGTGAGAGATGAGAGTAGGACCGTACACGTTTTTTTTTCTCATAGAGGGTGATGAAAAGTAGAGTGTTCACCTCGGGAGCAACACTATTTTAAGCTCGAGTGACGTACTTTGAATCCCTCGCTGCGTTTAGGATTCTACTTTAGAATCCTTCACTCCTCCACTTTTAAATGTATTTACAAGGCAGATGTGACTGGAAACGCCGGGAGGGGACGCCCTAGGAGGATATACTGACCTTATTGATGAGGTTCTTCAGAAAGGACAGGTGCGTAGTACTCGCAACCACCGTGCGCGTATGACCAGATGTATGATCGTAAACGAGGCAAAATGAGTATGTAAGGACCGTAGCAGGTGGCATTCTGTAGTTTCTGCCTACCCCCATGGGAAGAAGGCGTGAGTATATTTACATAGATATTTAGAACGAAACATACCTTCAACTCAGCCAGCACATCGTGGGCCTTTTCTAGCGACACATCTGGCTTGTTGAGCATCTCCACGCGCTCCAGTATACCTTCCACCTTGCAGATCACTTTGTCTTGTTCTGACAGCTTTATGTTGCATTCCTCTAGGTCTCTCTCTAGGACAACTATCTCGTCTTCCGCTGTTTGAAGCTCGCGGGCGTTTTGGATTATGTCCTGTGAAGAAAAAAATCGTACGTTCATAGGGATATTGAAAAGGTAATGAAAAGGTTGATTTTATCGTAAATTGCGCTTATGGTGGAGAAAGGCATATTATAGATGTGGACAAGGAAAAATTGTGGTGAGCGTACGTATGTGTGTGATGTGGTGGCACGGAGTAAATACAAAGAGATGTTCTAATTAGATTTCCTTAGGAATCAACGCGTGACACTTTGCGGGGTGAGGGGATGTTAGATCCCGCCCACTTCTTTATTTTCCATCTACCGGTCAGTAGCAAAACTATCCGCTCGTTCTGTAGATTTTATTTTGTAGTTACGTAACTATCTCACACTAGCTGTCACTAAGTGCAGGACGTAACAGGGCCGCACTCAGATTAAAAAAAAAAAAAATGCGTTCTATCTTGATACGTATTTTAAACCGACTTCCAAAAAGGAGGAGGTTATAATGTTCGACTTTATGTATGTTTTTTTTTATTGTTATTATTTATGTTCACCGATTTCTCCGTCCAATACCTATTTATTTATTTTTTGTTTTTTTTTAAAGGTTGTACTCTTGAGGTGGTCCCATTGTCATCAAGTTAGAAACTGATGAGAAGATCCCATGGAAATCGAGGGAAACCCTCAAATTTTATAGGCAAACTTATAGCGATTTGGGTATGTTTTAAAGTAACTTGAGCATTTACTCTCGGAAATCATCATTTGGTAAAGTGGAGCTGATGATGAAGACCACAGATGGCTCTCGGAACTACTCTATGATAAATATTCCATTTTTTTTTGTCACTATGAAGTCTTCATAATTAAAATGGCAAGAACAAATTTTCGTATATTTAGTCGGTGACCAGTCTTGTTTATAAATTTTTGTAATCCATTGCTGTCTTAGATTATCTTCGGATGGAAATCTAAAACATACATCATTTAAAATTTAACTAAATAAACTAGGTGGGCTTTAAGTACTTTAAATAAATCAAATAATTGTAGATAGAATATTCTTCTTAGCGATTAGCGATAGCAATCTAAATAGACTCGGCCCAGAATTCGGCGACTTGTTTGGCGCCATCACCAACGTCCATTAGTTCCTATAGAAATTTTAAAATAAGTTTTCTATAGAAATTTTAAATTCCTCATATCTCGTATTTATATCAGTGTCCATTCAAAATATATATTTGGAAGCCTAGATATTCTGTAATCCAATCGGAATAAATACACACTACCTTAAGAATATGTTTGATTTACAAATTATTTTGGTATTACGTTTGTATGAACAACGCGTGCTCCGCAGGCCCCTTAACTCTGACACCAGGTTAGTCGCTAACCACACGAAAAGAAGAAGATTGTTTAAATAAATACATTAAATTGTAATTGAAAAATCATCAACGAAAGTGAAGGTTATAAAATTAATGTCAAATGTCAAATGAAAAACATTTTTAAGGTGTTTTGAAAATAGCCCATTCAACTAGTACCTTTTTTTCATTTAGATTTTTAAACCAATTTTTTGTTTTGTTTGTTTCTCTCCTTCGCAATTTTTCTCATAACACATCTGACATTGGCAGAATTGGCGACATCGGCACCATTGCCATAGAGAAAAAATAGAATAAAATAGAAAATAGTCCAGGCAATAACAACATCAATAATCGCAAACGCCATGTTACTACGATTTATTAATATGTTGTTAGCAGGGACCGAAACACCGGTATGATCAAAACGGGTATTTTTTCGGTTTCTTTATATTTTTACAGTTATTTTTAAATGTTACCCTAAATTGAATACAACCAGTTTTAATACCCGTTACCGAAATAAAAATTACCTCTATCTTACACGTGCCGTCGGCATTAGTCCAAGGGCGTGCATAGAATGTGTGAGTGTACCCGATATTAAAACAGTAACCTAAACAGGGTAACATGTTTCTTCTTCTTGGTTACCCAGATAGCGGTAACTTTAGTCGTAGAAGTAACCAAAATTCTTCACGTAATTTACAACTAGTCAAAGATGGGCATTTTATTTCAAACACTGTTTTTTTTTCGATATAATTATTATGATTAGAATTTCGGGTTTAATAACTCAAATAATCAAATTAAATGCCCTCAATTTGTAAGTGGCACTACAAACGGGTACATTTTCTGATTCATTTGTTTACACTTCCATCAAAAATAATTGGGACAGACCATGGGCCGTATTAAGACGTATTAATGCCACCATTATTACTGTGTGAGTGAGAGACGGAGCTATATAATGCCGCTAGCATCATCCTTTTTTCGCAGTGGTATAATGATGGCATTAATACTTCATAATAAGGACACACAAACCCTGGTAATTTAGCCACATTACCTGTTCACAGCATTCCACCATCAGTTCAAGGTTGTGCACCAGCTGTGGCGCGGCGAAGTTGTCGCACTTGCGGCGCGGCTCGTGCTCGAAGCGCGGCGCAGCGGCTCGCAGCGCGTGGTAGCCGCTCAGTACTCGCTTCTCTTTGCCTGTCATGTCTATTACGGGCACGCGGGAGAGCTCGTTGCTGTGGAATAATAAATAAGGGGATTAATAAATGTTCCCCTAACATAAATAGCAATAGCGTTGTTGATGTTGAACATATGCCTCGCTTTTCTGCAATCTGTGGGAGTTATTTCGTGAAAAGGGATGGAAGTGTATTACAGGAAGCCGGGGAAGCGCACGCTATTGGATTTGACCAATGAGCGCGCGCGGTTCTGGCGACCTTGACGAGGCTCCGCCCCTTTATTGTTGCTTATTACCAAGGTGAGATGTCAGATGTTACACATCATATGCGACTACTGTAATTTAATATATTTTTTTTACATTGTTCTCACATATAGAATCAACAAGAGTAATGTACCCAGGATTTTGTAATTTCTATATTTAAAAGAGTGTCCTTGGAGTTTCTTGCCCGTTCTTCTCCATAGAGATCTACGTTTTGGAATGGGCAACTAGCTTCAACTTTCTGACTAACTGACTCTTTGACAATTCAAAAGTGCCTGTAAAGGGTTTAATTGAAATAAATAGTTTGAGTTTGAGTTTAAGGCACGCTCCTTTTTTTTGTATTTGCGTTATTTTTTTTTGTAATTCATGACAGATACCAACGACCTAATTACATAACACACAATCCCAGAGTTTTGAAGGATATTACTCATCCATTGCTTCACAGGTTTGAAAAAGTTCGTCTGCTCAGCAAAGTAAATAACGCAATGGAAGTGGGAGAACTGTCAAAATGAAACCCCATTGCGATCAATTGTAATTTTGTGTGTCATGTAATTACCCCTCTGATGCAACTAACCATTATTTCTTATAAGTAAAGGAGTTTGAGGAAGGAAAATAATAAGATAATTACGACAAGAAAACACTGGGAAGTAAGTTCCTTTCGAATTTCAGCCTGTGGGTGGGATTGATTTAAATTAAACTAACTTGCAAGTTTGATCTCTATAGCCTTTTCCCAATTTTATTGGGGTCAACTTCCAGTCTAACTAATTTATTGTTAAATGATAAATGATAAATGATTTATTTCTGCAAGTAGGTTTGTACAAACACTTTTACACGTCAATCATATTTTAAAAACTAGATGAGGTCGGCGTTTCCTATCTGACTACTCTGAGAAGAAAGGCCGAAACAAACTCAGAGGTCACAGTCTCTTTTAAAGTCCAGACATAATCTTGGTCAGATCATGTGAAGACGATGTAGATTGATGTCTGAAATGGTCTTTTGAGGAAATTACCATTCAGATTGAGAAGACCTGTCCAGTCAGTGCACGCATTTGTCAGTTATCGTGCAGCTCAACTCAGAATTTAAGGAGCTCAACGATTCGACGAACAATACCAAAGAAAGGACGTTTGGGTAGGCCACATAAATTACTCAAACTGCCAGACCATGATAAAAACTAACTGACCACAAAAAAAAAAAAAAAAAACAAAACAAAAGGGAATATCTGCATAGTCTTCACATTCACAATAATTAAAATAATATAATACTTTAAAGTAAATATTCATGTCAATGAATATATAACATTCATTAATGTCAATGTGTATATAATAACCCGGAAATAATCTTGGTCAGAGCATTTCAATTTGAGGACCATGTAGATTTGTGTCTGAAATGGTCTTTTGAGGAAAGAACCATACAGATTTGAGTGGACCTGGCCAGTCAGTGCACGCATTTGTCAGTAATCGTGTAGCTCAACTCAGAACTTAAAAAGAGCTCAACGAATCGACGAACAATACCAAAGAAAGGATATTTGGGTAGGCCGCATAAAGTACTCAAACTGAAAACTGAAAACAAAAAGTAAAATATAGCTAAATATATGACCCACATGGTCCTCACATCATAATAAAAGGAAAAAATATTATACTTCACAAAGTAAATATTCATGTCATTTTGTATATAATTTAAAGTTAGTAGAAAAACAAACAAAAATCAAAATGAAAAAAAAAATATATATATAATAAATTGGAGCAGCTCAATCCCAAGCCTTTTTGTCCTCAATGAAATCTTTAACGGTATAAAACGCTTTCTGGCACAACTTACAACACATAATCATTCATCATTAATCATTAATCATCATTTGTTGACATAATCTATAGTGACTTTTAAATTTTTTTGACTGAATGCAGCTGAATACCAGTATTTTACATGGAGCGACTGCCTATCTGACCTCCACAACCCAGTTACTGGGTAATACGATACCCCTTGGTAAGAAGACTGGTTGCCAGACTTTCGGGCTTCTGACGACCCGTAACAACTGTCAAAGATCCAAGTATGACAGCCGGGACCAACGGTTTAACGTGCTCTCCGAGGCACGGAGGAGTCTCGGTATGTAAAGATGTTCACCCATCCACGGACCGACTCCGGCAAGCGTAGCTTAACCTGACCGACCGACCCGTGCGCTGTTATAACTTAGCCACGAGCCCCTCTTCTTAACTTGCAAGTTGAAAGTGTAAAACCAACTACTAACAGGCAATTCAGTCTATAGATAATTATGTAGGATATTATAGTGACGGAAGACCATTTAGGAGTATGATCATAGCCAAGATAAAACATGATGTTTGTTTGCAGGGAAAATAGCAGGCATGGGAAAAAATCTTGCATATCTTTAACAAGAAAATGTATGATTATCACAACCCCAAATATTAATTTCTCCCCAACAATATCCAAATCCTGTATACCTGGTGATAGTATGGATGGTGGGTTTACCCTCTTGTATGACGTCTGCGGCATCGCGGTAGAAGTAGCGACCCTTGTGCGACTTCTTCCAGTTGTAGTTCTTTTCTTTTGTCTCTTTCTCATCTCCCTTCTCTTTCAGACGACGGAGTTCCTCTTCTTTTTTGGCTTTTTGCTGGAAGATTATATTAAATGGGATACAAGTTAATGTGTACACGTACAGGAAAATTGTCTGACTGTTTTAAATAGGTTGCTGATATTTGATAAGTTTTTGTTTTTTTTTAAATAGGTTGCTGATATTTGATAAGTTTTTGGGGTTTGGTACCTGAAGGGCAATGTCAAACGGCACCCTATTGGTCTGTCTGTCAGCGGGCTGTATCTCATGAACCGGTTTTTTTTTTCTTTTTAGGGGGTCCCCGTACAAGAATCGTGTTTTTTTTGTCGGCCTTGATTGCTCGATCTTAATACGGTACGGAACCCTTCGTGTGGTCGGTTTTTTTTACATAGTGCACTTCCTGGATATGGAAGATAGTTAATAAAAAAAAAAAAAAAAAATCTTTATTGAAATAATTTAAGTTACAAAACCTATGAAACCTCTGAAACCCAAACTAGGTAAAAACCTGTATGTCAGATTTCAGCTCCTTCTCCCAAATTAATTACATTATATTTTTTTATACAAATTTAGGATTTTTAAATGATAATTTTGAGCATGCAGAAATTACAAATAGTACTTTAGGGTATTGAAAATGAATTGTGAAAGTAGTGTGTGGATGTGTAGTATGGGTTTGTGTGTGGGTGTGTGAGGGTGTGTTCACTTTACCGAATAAAATATTTTTCTGTTTCTTCGTAGTTAAGAGTAAGAAGCCAGTTCTTAACCTTAGACTTGCATTCATGAAAAGAGAGAGTTGAAATCATGGTACCTATTTTTTTTAAAATTCTTTTACGTTTATTTTTTATATTCTAGCCAGGGCAATTTGTTGAAGTATTTCTACTCTCGACGCATTTTCTAGTTGCGATTCTGGTTTTCAGGAGTTGCAGTGGATGGAAATAGTATCGCGGAAATGTCAAAAGCCGGTTGTGGCAAAAACTATGGTTCTTCTTAAAGGAAAACAAAGGAATTGAACAAGTACTTACAGCTGCTTTCTCAGGTCCATAGGCACCAATAGCTCCCCTTCCTCTCCTGACAGTGGCCTCCACAGGTGCTGAGATACCCTGCAGGTCTTTACCCAGACCCATGCCTGGTTGGTACCCCATCTGTAAAGAAATATTTATTTATTTTTGTTGTTAGAAACATTGTTATTTACTAAGGGCACAAATAGTAGAGAACATAAAAAGTTGGGTTGAAAACCTGTTATATTTGTTGTAAAAATAGCCAATTTTAACCTAAAACTATTGCTTCATAGTTTTTTGTTCACTGTGTGTGTGCATGTAATTTCACTGAGAACCATTTCCTATTTGAATCCAAATAGGATCGCGGTTTATTTTTTGTATAGTAGTATATGGTAGTCCTTAACTAGAATAATTCTACCACAATCTACCGTACATTATAACAGCGAATCAATTTTCACCCTTAAGACCTAGACCAAATATTTTTTGATATTCGGATAGCTCATGCATGACCTAAAGAATGAAAGAAATGCATGAATAAATCTTTAATTAGTCGAGTAGTAATTCTATATGAATTAAAAACCAAAAAATAATAATTAAAAGGGTAGGCAACAACGCGAAATTTCCCGGGTATTCTATACTCAATTTGAAATAAGATTAGATATTTAAACAAACCTCTTTCAAAGTCCGTTTCTGACTTCTATACCGTAGGCATAAGGATGGCATTAAAAGCAAAAAAGTGGTTACAATACCAACTGTTTACTGCAGCTGCCATTTGACATGCCACCAACGCAATAGAAGTCAAAATTGGTTGAACGGACTGTATTGTATTTTAATTTATTTTGTTTTGATTTGTATTTTAAGTTTTTGAATGATTCTTTATTTTTTCTTTTATATTACGGACGCTTTTACGAACGTGCACGTCTTTCTCACATGCATAATTTCAAAATTAATGATGTAACCAATATTTTGTATCACATTTTTGATTTAAAAGAGTGTCCGCGGAGTTTCTTGCCCGTTCTTCTCCATAGGTACCTACTACGCTTTGGAATGGGCAACTAGCTTCATATTTTTAACTAACCGACCCCTTGACAATTCAAAAGTGCCTGTAAATGGTTTAATTAAAATAAATTCTTTGAGTTTGATTTTGTAAAAAAGGTTTAGTTAAATGTCTAATCTTATTTCAAATGGAGTTTAATTACATACAAACCCTGATGATTTTTTTCTTAAATTCCTGAAGTAGCCTGAAAAATACTGACCTTCAACAGAAGTTTAGCTCCAATACCCTTAGTATGCCTCTCCCAAGTCCCCACATTGCCTCCAAGGTTGACCGACTTCATCCCTTGCCCCTGTCTTCTAATACCAGCAGTCTCGCTAGCATCCGGGGCATTCTGTTCATCTTCATCAGAGCTGTCAGCAAACTTTGGACGAGAGGTGGAAGCTTCTGATGATTCTATTTCTGTAAAATCATTTATAAAAATTAAAATCCACAAGTAAATTTAAATATTTTATATTATATATATATAGCTACTGCCCGCGTCTTCGTTCACGTGGAAGTCGTAAGACACAACAATATACTTCGCTTAGCGTTCTTTCTGATTTGTTTCTTCGCGAAGAATTGGGCTATCAAATGCATAAAGATTTTTTAAATCCGACTGGTAGTTCCAGAAATAAGCGCGTTAAAAAAACAAACAAATTCTTCAGCTATATTATATTATTATATAGATATCTTATGATTATCATCTGCCATAGATATATGATATAGAGATATACACACTGGCCTCGAGTGGTGGGCAACCATTATAGGCTGATCATGTATCTTGCTGGACTTGTCTCCAATGAAAACTATGTTATCCCATAATATATCTTCATTGTTTTTTTCTAAATCAATCAGATATATTATTCTTTTTCTACTATAGTTTGACAGATACCTCAGTACCGCTCCTTGGGAATGCGCGGCGAAGCGTCGACGAATGAGCGGCCTGCATAGCAGCACATCTCGCCGCACATATACCTAAGGTGCGGTACAGCGGTAACCTACACACGCAACCTTGATTGCAAGCTTGCGACAATAAACAACCCGTCGACATGTACGGACACGACACAGATTGAAGTACAAGTAAGTCATCTTACTAAGTCAATAATAGACAGCTATCAGACTGCATGCCCAGAGACCTCGCCGCGGAACACACCGGGTAAAGAACCCTGGTGGCGCGCTGATCTGGAACGCAAGCGCAGCAAGGTAAGAACTGCTCTGAATAGAGCCATGAACACATGTGCGGATGAGGACTGGGACAACTACTATGCGGCCAAATCCAGCTACAAAAAATGCATCAGATTAAGGAGCACCTCGGGATGGCGCGAGTTCTGTGGCAGCATTGAATCCTGTCAGCAAGCAAACAGGGTAAGGAAGGTGCTGGCGCAATAGAATACACCTGGGCCCACCACCCTCCGCAAACCGGATAACACCTTCACGACGTCACCTGAAGAAACAAGACGCGTCCTAATTGAGACTCACTTCCCAGGTTGCGTCTTCCCGCAGGTAATTGACTGGCAAGATGAAACCCAAACACCATAAGACAATGATTGGCGCTACACACACAGGGTGATCACGTTGGAGAAACTCCAATGGGCCATCCGAATCTTCCACCCTTTTAAGGCAGTTGGTCCATACGGTGTGTTCCCCGCCTTATTAAAGTGGGGGAGCTGCTGTTGCAACAAGACTGGTGCGCTTAATGAGAGCGTGCCTGGCCTTTAGATACGTTCCCAAAGGATGGAGGGAAGTGAAAGTCATATTCATCCCAAAGCCAGGTAAGGGTGACTATAAAGACGCTAAATCCCACCGACCAATCAGCCTGACCTCCTTTCTACTAAAGACTCTGGAAAGGCTTTGAGATAGGGAACTGAGGGACGGCGCTCTGAAAACAATACCGCTACATAATAATCAGCACGCATACAGCTCAGATAAGTCGACCGAATCTGCTCTTCATCTAGTGGTCAGCCAGATAGAGGAAGCGATTCATCTATAGATAGGGTCTGAAATGGTAATGGGCGTTCCTCAAGGTTCGATATTGGGTCCATTCCTCTTTTAAGTACATATGAATGATTTACCCAAATTATTTCTAAATTAACCATATATGGTGTTATTTGCAGATGACACGCCATTGATCTTTAAAATCTTGACGACGTGAATAGCAGTATTGTTCAGGTCCAACATTGGTTTACGGTAAATAATTTGGTACTAAATAATAAAAAAACCAAATTGCATTAGATTTAAATAAAGAAAGTATTTAAAAGAAGAGTGAAAGAACACTATCTGTCCACTTCGTCATAGTTGCGTAGGTATTTATGTTGTATTTTATTTATTTTAGAAGTATGTATGTATGTTCGTAAGTATATTGTCGTATAATTTGTTTTATTTTATTGAGTGAATTGTTTTGATTTTATGTATTTTACTTTCTCTCTACTCTTACACACGGTGTCTACATCTCTTTTTACCCTCTGTCCTATCGCAGGTATGCTGGAAGAGATTTCATTAGAAATAAGCATCACCTTTGTACGTATTTTTCTGTTCTTTTAATCTTGTCTGTATATTTTTGTGTGTACATAAATGGTTAAATAAATAATAATAAATAAAATAAATTACCTAAAGTTAGAAGCAGCAAATGTGACATCATATTGAATGGAGGAAAACTGGAATTTATTAATCAAACAGCTTTCCTAGGAATCACGCTAGACGAGAAATTACAATGGGGACCACATATAACATCTCTCGCGGGGCGGCTAAGCTCGGCCGCTTATGCTGTTAGAAAGATAAGACAGTTAACAGATGTAGAAACCGCGCGTTTGGTCTACGAGGGCTGCACTAAAAGTATCGGGAATGGAATATTTCCACTGTTCCTGTCATATTAAAATCTTGTTAATTGAAAACTCCTTGGTTTTAAAAATCGATTACCATTTATTTATTTAAAAAAAGATTCTCGGTCTTGTCACAAGGTTTTGTTAAACTTGTTTAGTCGTTGAGAAAATGGAATTGACTCGAGAAAATTCAAGAGCGATGATTTATTATGACTTTAGTGTGTTGACCGGATGATTTCTGCATTTGGTGATGAAGCCCCATCCAAAACCACAATTTATCGCTGGTTTGCTGAATTTCAACGTGGACGTGTCAACCTCAGTGATGATCCCCGTCAAGGTCGTCCAAAAACTGCAGTCACCCAAGAAAACGTTGATGCTGTGCGTAAGCTGATTGAGGAAGATCGACATGTGACATACCGCGAAATTCAGGCAACTTTAGACATTGGCATGAGTCAAATACAAATAATCTTGCATGAACAATTAGGTGTAAAAAAGTTGTTTTCCCGATGGAAACCGCATTCGCTCTGTGAAGAGCAAAAAGCGGCTCGCGTTACTTGGTGCGTCAGAACTCTCGAAAGATTCCACGCAGGATCCTCAAATGCTGTATACAACATCGTATCAGGTGACGAATCCTGAATATACGCGTACGAACCCGAAACAAAAAACCAGTCACGAGTTTGGGTGTTCGAAAATGAGTTAAATCCAACAAAAATTGTTCGTTCACGGAGTGTTGCAAAAAAAATGGTGGCCACGTTTGTCTCCAAAACCGGCCATGTTACGACTATTCCTCTTGAGGGACAAAGAACGGTTAATGCAGAATGGTATGCTAGCATTTGTTTGCCACAGGTCGTTTCTGAACTCCGTAAAGAGAACTGCAACCACCGCATCATCCTCCATCACGACAATGCGAGTTCTCACACCGCGCACAGAACAAAAGAGTTGTTAGAGCAAGAAAACATAGAATTATTAGACCATCCGCCGTACAGCGCGGACCTAAGCCCTAATGATTTCTATACTTTCCCAAAAATAAAGAATAAATTGCGTGGACAGAGATTTTCATCACCTGAAGAAGCTGTGGACGCCTACAAAACGGCCATTTTGGAGACCCCAACTTCCGAATGGAATGGTTGCTGCAATGATTGGTTCCATCGTATGGAAAAATGTGTCAAATTTCGCGGAGAATACTTCGAAAAGCAATAAATACATTTTTAAATAGTAATGTTGTGTCACTTCCTTGATTCCCGAAATTTTCAGTGCCGCCCACTTCCACAGTATTATGTCGTATGGCATTTTACTGTGGGGTCGGGCTGCTGACATTGAATCAATCTTTATTTTACAAAAGAGAGCTGTCAGAGCCATTTATAATCTAAGTCGTCGCGAATCTCTCAGGGAACTATTTAAGAGGCCGTGGCTGCCGCAATCAAGGCATTGGTTTTGAAGAGGACTCAGTCCTCTAAAGACAAAGCCATGCGGCCGCGGCCATGGCCTCTATTTTGGCGGCAGCGGAGGCCTATCACCTCAGGCCTCCGTCGGACGGCATGTCCGAGATGCGGGCGGAGGTCGCCCGCTTGACAGCCGCAATGGAGCTTCTCCGAAAGGAGAATGAGGAGCTCCGAGCGGACCTGGCCGGAATCCGTGGAGCCGGCCCCCGCGAGGTGCCACAGGGGAGGGAGCAGCATGGGCAGGGACGGCCCGTGCCTGCGGAGGACCGGGTTTTGACCCTGGTGAGGCAGGAGATGGCTTCTTTGCGGTCTCGTTTCTCTGCACTAGAAGCCATCGTCCTGCGCCCTCCTCTGGCGGCGAGCACGCCACCGGTCTCTGGCCAGCGGAAGGCGGCATCATATGCTGTCACAGCGGCTGCCTCAGCCAACCCAGGTTCCTTTGGTGGTCTGTGGTCTGCCACCAAGAGCGGGGCGGCTACTCAGGCGGCGAGGGCCCCAGCCCTGACGGCGAAGGCCCCAGCCCTAGCGGCGGGGGCCTCGGCCCTAGCGGCGAAGGCCCCAGCCCTAGCGGCAAAGGCCGCGGCCCTAGCGGCGAAAGAGCCGCCCCCGCCTCCTCATAAAGCTACACCGGCAGACGCCGAATGGCAAGTAGCCGGGGAGAAGAGGAAGGCGGGGAAGAAGAACAGGACGGCCCAAAGAAAGGCGAGGCGGCAGCGACGCAAGGAGCAAAGCGTCGCGGCTAGGCTCCGCGCCCCGAAGTCCGCAGCTGTAGTGATTACGCTACAGCCAGAGGCGGAGAAGAGGGGCGTGTCCTACCGTGACGTGCTCGCCAAGGTGGGGGCGGCGGTGGACCTCAACGAGATCGGTGCCACTGAGGGCATCCGGGTGAGGGTCACTGCGACTGGGGCCCGGATGCTGGAGGTCCCCGGTGCGGCAAGCGGCCCGGCCGCTGACGCTCTGGCCGAACGGCTTAGGGCGTCCCTAAATGCGGACGAGGCACGAGTGTCCAGGCCTACCAAATGCGCTGACATGCGTATTTTGGGCTTGGACGACTCAGTGACGGAGGGACAGGTGGTGGCCGCTGTCGTTAGGACTGGGGGGTGCTCTGCCGAGCAGGTTAGGGCAGGCGCCATCCGTCCTGACTTCACGGGGATGCGAGCCGTTACGGTGAGCTGCCCCGTGTCGGCGGCCAAAAAAATTGCCGGGGAAGGCCAAAGGCTATTGGTGGGCTGGGTTTCGGCGCAGGTAAAACTGCTGGAACCCAGACCTCTGAGGTGTTTCCGCTGCCATGTGGGTAACCACGTGGGAGCTAAATGCACCTCGGAGGTGGACCGCAGCAGTCATTGTTACCGCTGTGGTCAGCCCGGTCACAAGGCCGGCTCGTGCGAAGCCACGCCGCATTGCGTCGTATGTGCGGCGGCTGGCAAGCCAGCCGGCCACCGGATTGGGAGCAAGGCCTGCGCTCCACCCGCCAAGGCTAGAGGCAAACCACCTGCCACCGCCGTCACAGCCGCAACCGCCGCCACCGCCGCCATTGCCGCCTCAACAGCCGTCGTCGCCGCCGCAGCCGCCGCGGCAGGGCCCTCACAGGGGGCTAAGGAGGGTGCTGCAATGGAGTGCCAATAATGGCCCCATTTCGCCTCCTCCAGGCGAACATCAACCACTGCGCCGCAGCTCAGCATCTGTTGCTCCAGAGCATGGCGCAGTGGTCGCTGAGCCGTACTTTGTCCCACCCAGGGATGACTGGGTGGAGGACCTGAGCGGCTCAGTGGCCCTAATTTCGTCGGCCGCCGCCGGTACCCCGTCCCTCGAGGCTGTTAAGAGAGGACGGGGTTGCGTTGCAGCACGGTTCGGGGAGATTGTCGTGGTAGGGGCATACTTCTCCCCGAACCGAACTCTCGCCGAGTTCCACAACTCCCTTGCTGAGTTGGGAGTCGTCGTCGTCGGGTTCTGTTCCCTCCCCGTGCTCGTCCTCGGGGACTTCAATGCCAAGAATGTGGCTTGGGGTTCCCGGTATACGGACACACGGGGCAGGATGGTGGAGGACTGGGCGCTGGAAACAGGCCTGGTCGTCCTAAACCGGGGTTCTGTCCCCACGTGTGTGCGGATGCGGGGTGAATCAGTGGTGGACATCTCGTTCGCCAGCCCCGCTCTGTCGCCACGTGTCATTGACTGGCGCGTCATGGAGGGGGTGGAGACGTATTCCGATCACCGGTACATCCGGTTTGACGTCTCCGCCCAGACCTCGAGCGCGCCGGTCCGACAGGCCCCGAGTGGTCCGCGGTGGGCGCTGAAGCAGCTGGACCGGGAGCTCCTCCTGGAAGCCTCGATCGTGCAGGCCTGGGTGTCATCACCGGACAGGCCTGCCGACATCAACGACGAGGCGGAGTGGTTCCGGGAGGCCATGTCCGAAATATGTGACGTGGCAATGCCCCGGGTCCAGCCCGGACGTGCTTCGCGCCAGGTGTACTGGTGGTCGCGACAGCTGACGACACTGCGCAATGCGTGCGTTGCTGCGCGACGCCGGTACACCAGGAACCGCAGGCTCCGTATTCGACCTCCGGATACGGAAGCCATTCAGGCGGAGCTGTACGAGGGGTACAGAGCGGCGAAGACCGCCCTCCAAGCGGAGATCCTGCGGGCCAGGGCACTGGCCCGCGAGGAGTCGCTGGAGACTCTGAACAGAGACCCGTGGGGACGCCCATACAAGATGGTGCGGGAGAAACTCCGCCCATGGGCTCCCCCGCTGACGCAGAGTCTCCGGCCACAGCTTGTGGGGGACGTGGTGAGCGCTCTGTTCCCTTCGAGAGGGGAACATGCCTCCCCACCCATGGCTCCGCCTACTGCGGTGCCCGATGCGGACCACACCGCCGACGTCGACGACGATGCTCCGGAGGTGACCGAGGTAGAGATGAGGGTGGCGGTACGTAGGCTGAATGCCAGAAATACCGCCCCAGGACCCGACGGCTTACCTGGGAAAGCCTGGGTCCTGGCCTCAGAGGCTCTCGGGCCTCGACTAAGGGGGCTCCTAAGCGCATGCTTGGAGAGGGGCCAGTTCCCGCTTCGTTGGAAGACGGGGAAACTGGTCCTCATCAAGAAGCCGGGGCGCCCTGCGGACTCTCCGTCCACTTACCGGCCCATCGTGCTGCTTGACGAGGTGGGCAAGCTCTTTGAAAGAGTAATTGCAGACCGCCTCGTCGGGCGGCTGGTGCGGGTGGGGCCGGATTTGTCGGAGAGCCAGTTTGGTTTCCGCAGGGGGCGCTCCACGGTGGACGCCATCATGCGCGTGCGAGCCCTCACGACGGGGGATGCGGTGGCTCGGGGTGGGGTCGTCTTGGCGGTGTCTCTAGACATCGCCAACGCCTTCAATACTCTGCCCTGGAGTTGCATCAGGGAGGCACTCCGGTATCACCGGATGCCGACCTACCTCTGTCGTGTGGTCGAGGCCTATTTGACGGACAGGGCCATCATCTACCCCGGTCACCAGGGAGAGTGGAACCGGCGAGAGATGTCGTGCGGTGTCCCACAGGGATCGGTCCTGGGGCCGCATCTGTGGGACATCGGATACGACTGGGTGCTGCGCGCCGACCTCCCCAATGGCGTCAGCGTCGTTTGTTACGCTGACGACACGTTGGTCCTGGCGCAGGGGAGGTCGCACCAGGCGGCGGTCGAACTAGCGACACACGGGGTTGCGACAATCGTGGCCAGAATCCGGCAGTTGGGACTCGAGGTGGCGTTGCACAAGTCCGAGGCCATGTGTTTTCATGGTCCTCGGAACGCACCACCGTCGGGTTCCCAAATAACGGTAGGAGGGGTTCACATCGGCGTCGAGTCGACGATGAAGTACTTGGGACTCGTCCTCGACAGTCGGTGGAACTTCGAGGAGCACTTTCGACGTTTGGCTCCCAGACTGGACCGGGCCGGGGCTGCCTTGAAGCGGCTCCTGCCCAATCTAGGGGGTTCAAACGCCTCCTGCCGGAGGCTATACGCGGGGATCGTGCGGTCCATGGCCCTGTACGGGGCACCGGTGTGGGCGCGTTCGTTGAGGCGGCGGCCAGCCCGCCGGTTGAACGCGTCCCAGAGGGTCATGGCCACCCGGCTGGTCCGGGGATACCGCACGGTCTCCGGTGAGGCGGCGAGCCTCCTTGCCGGATTGCCGCCATGGGATCTGGAGGCAAAAGTCCTCGCGCATATTTGGGAGTGGCGCGGGGAGGCGAAACGCCGGGGCTTGACTCCGATGCCGCGAGAAATCGCGGCACAGCGGACAGAGCTCCGACGGGATCTCATGGCGTCATGGAGAGTGCGATTGTCGCAACCCAGTGCTGGGCACGCCACTATTGCGGCGATAAGTCCCCTCTTTGAGGAGTGGCTGGAGAGGCGCCACGGCGTCCTCACCTTCCGCCTGACGCAGGTCCTCACCGGACACGGCTGTTTCGGGAGGTACCTGTTTCGGATAAGGCGGGAGGAAACGCCCGGGTGTCATCACTGCATGGATCGCCCGGAGGACACGGTGGAGCATACGGTGGAGGTATGCCCAGCTTGGGCAGAGCACCGCCGTGTCCTCGTGGAGGCGATCGGTGGCGGGGATCTCTCGCGTCCGGCCCTGGTCCAGGCCATGGTACGGAGCGAGAGAGCATGGGAGGCCGTCACCTCCTTCTGCGAAGCAGTATTGCTCGCGAAGGAGGAGGCGGAGCGCGTGAGGGAGAGGCAAATTTCGCGCCCTCACGCCCCTAGCCGCCGCAGGAGGAGACGCCCCGGGCGTCGGGAATCGATCGCGGATTCCCGGCCACCGTAGGCGCGGGCTTGCGGACGGTGAGCAATGGGTAGCTCGCCGTCCGGTAAGGACCAGGCCCGGGTCGACGGCGCGTAGTGTTCCACGCGCGCCTCAAAGAGTGTCAGCGAGTGAAGGGGTCCAATGAGACCATTGCCTGCCGGGGTTGCGGGAAAGTCCGATAGGGATACCGTGGCCCCCTGGCATTGCACAGGCAAGAGAAGGAACACGGGTGGGTTTTAGTCAGTAAGAGTCTGACACGCCCTCCCGCTCCACCCAGAGCGGGAGACGTCATTTGATGATTTCCCACCCAAAAAAAAAAAAAAAAAAAAAAAAAAGGGAACTATTTAAAAAGATTAATATTATGACGGTACCTTGCCAATTCATTTATGTAAATATTATGTTTGTGAGAAAAAATCTACATCTTTTTAATAAAATAAGTGATAGACATAATTTTAATACTAGAAATAAAGATAAAATAGATCAACCATTTTTCAGACTATCTAAAGTAAATACATATTTTATGGGGTGTGTTAAATGTTACAACAGACTACCTTGTGCTATATTAGAATTAAATGAAAGAAAATTTAAAACTCATATAAAAAGTACACTTTGTAAACAAGCATATTACAAATTAGAGGATTATATCCATGATAAAAATGCTTGGAAACATGCTGGTCCTGCTCCATAGGACCATTTAGAATCTAGACAAAATCTAACTGGTTGCCAATAATTTAATTGTATAATATTATTTTTTATAACATTTATTTTATATTCTGTGATTACTTGTACTCACACACTGACTTATTATTAGTATTACTTGTTAAAATTTTAGGAATATCGTACAATTTTACAATATCTATGTGAACCCCACTAAAACCGAACTAGTCATGTTCACCCACAAACGAGCTATGGGCCCTTTCCGCCTGCCCAAATTGTTCGAAACAGAGCTTCAGTTAGCCAACGAAGTCAAGTACCTCGGGGTCACTTTAGACAGTAAGTTAAACTGGAGTAGTAATTTAGACAATAAGCTAAACAGGGCTAGCATCACCTTCTGGCAGTGCAGGAAAATGATAGATAAGAAGTGGGGCCTATCCTTCAAAATAATACTATGGCTGTACACAGCAGTGATACGCCCCATGGTAGCCTACGCGGCCGTGGTCTGGTGGCCCCGCACCCAGCTGGTTACAGCCTCCAACAAACTACAACGCGTGCAAAGACTGGCATGCATGGCGACCACAGGCTGCATGAGGACTACTCCGACTGCTGCAATGGAAGCCTTACTTGGACTACCACCGCTGCACCTGTTCATACAGAAGGAAGCGACGATGGCGGCAGTGCGTCTAAATGCAGCAAATCTCAGGGATAAGAGAAACACACAACACACCGCGCTGCTTGAGGGACTCTGCAAGGAGTTCCCCATTATGAAAGCCATAAATGACCGGGTACCCAAACAATTTATCTTTCAAAAAAAAATACAGAATCCAAGTTCACGAGGATCACCGATGTGAGGGCTTGCGCCAAACAGAGCTGCGCATCTTCACGGATGGACCAAAACAGGTAGTGGTACAGGTGCTGGAGTCTTCTCGGAGTCTTCACATAGCTACACCATTGGGAGTCGATAACACAGTATTCCAGGCCGAATGCATGGGTATTTCTCTTGTCGTTTTAGCTATTCTGGCTAAGGAAGCTAAGGACCACTCGATACGTATACTCCCAGACAGCATGGCTGTTCTGTAAGCGCTGAACAGTCACACTGTGGATTCTGGGCTTATATACGAGTGCCACCAGCGCCTTAACCAGGTGGGTGACCTCAATAAAATAACCATTCAATGGATCAAAGGACACAGCGGTACGCTGGGGAACGATGCTGCCGACGAACTTGCCAGAAGGGGATCGAGCATGGCACCAATGGGGCCCAAACCCATGGTGCCACTCCCCTTCGATTACCTACGCACTCTGGTAAGGAAACGAACTAGGGATCAGCATCACAAACTATGGTCGGACCAAGGCGAGTGCAGGGAGGCTAAGGAGGATGACCGCTTCACGAAAAAGGTTCTCCGACTAACTAAACAACAGCTGCGTACGGTTACAGCAGCTATAACTGGCCATGGGTCATTTAATAAACACTTTTTTGTCATAGGAGTCACAGACAGTCCGCTCTGCAGAGCCTGCATGGAGGACGACGAGACAGCGGTTCATGTGCTGTTAAACTGCCCGGTGGTCGACACTTACAGGGCAAAGTACTTCGGTAACCCAGGTACCCTACGCGAGATTGCCAGTAACACCAAGGCATTGCTGGCCTTCTTTGAGGAGCTGGGGTGGATCGAATGACCGATTTTTCCCACCCGTACGCAAAGTACGCGCGCTTTGACGTGGAGTTGCGGAAACCAGCCCGTATTACCTATTACCTACAGCGGTATCGGTCAAACTTTAATATAGCAGCAAGATCACTCTAGAGAATCTAAGATGTTAACAGACTTCAGCAGTCTGTTGATGTTTGCTAAATTAATTAGTATAATTTCTTTAAATGGAAGCCTAACCAATCACCATATTCTCAAGCTTGATTGTGAACGTCTTTAAGATGTTCGGCCCAGCACCGCTTGCGTGAGGTGGGCACATTGTGATACTATATTTAAAGTGGACATACATTGATAAACGTTCTGCTCTTCAAGTATCCTAGTGTTATAAGATTAAATACTACGTCCGAAAACGTAAGCCATAAGCCGCCAAAATTTGATTTGTTTTGGCTCTACATGTATGACACTTGCAAGTGTTGCGGAGCACAAATACAACTAATGGGATATACTATGGTTTCCTGGTGTTGTTGAGACTTTGTGCAAATAATATCATATTTTTATTAGCCACTTGCTTCTGCCCGCGACTTCGTCCGCGGAAAATGTCTTGTTTTAACATTAAATATTATATCCTATGACACTCGGCAATACTGTAGGTTCCAATTAGTAAGAGATTTTTTAGAATCGGAACAGTAGTTCCAAAGATTACCGAAATGATCTTGTATGCTCAACTTAGTCGCCTTTTACGACACCCTGCCTCGCGTTGTAATGGTGCAATGGCATTATGTATTTTTAATCGTCAAAACACGGATAATAATAAAATTATCTTACTACTATTATAAATGCGAAAGTTTGGAGGGATGGATGGATGTTTGTTACTCAATCACGCCAGAACGGCTGAACGGATCTGGATGTTTGGCACAGAGACAGATTATAGTCTGGAATAAAACATAGGCTAATTTTTATCCCGGAAAAATACGGTTCCCGTGGGATAATTTCCGACATCCACGCGGGCGAAGCCACTGCCAAAAGATATTACACTATAAACAAAATTATTAGAACGACATGGACATCCAACAATTTTAACAACATAGAAAGAGACAAACGACTAAAAAGAATATTTTTTTGTATTTTGTTCTATCTTTTCTAAATTATCTCAAATCAACTCAATTTGATTGAATGCAACTTGAGAAAATTTAACATTAATCAATCGTACAACAAAGGAACATTCGAAACAAAGTTTCACCGAATTAAACAACTATTTCAATGAAAGAACCAAAATGACCGAAAATAACCCATAACCAACAATATCAACAATTTTCATCACCCGACTATCGACAATGGTGTAGTGTAGTAGAAATAAACCGAGAGGGTCATCAATCCGCGCATGATTTTAATAGTACATTACTGTCGCGGTCTATAATGACTACTTTGCTGGTCGCGCTGATGATGGCCGACAGCGCAGCGTAGCGCAGCTCCAGGCCGACACAGCGCGGTCAGCGTGCAGCACTTGATGGACGAGCTGAGATAAAGGCCGAGGCCGTAGGTCGAGGCCTTTACAGCGAGGACAGCAAGAGCTGCAATGATGGCCAAGCTGGAAGGCCTAGAGCGTAGCTAGGCTAGCTCGAGGCAATCATAGCGTGACCAGCGAAGCAGTCATAGTGGGCCAAGGCTTGTATAGTGCTTTACTCAAAAATGCAAGTACCTAATCTAAATAAAACCAGCAATTAATTTCAATAAAATATATATTAATTAACTAGAAATTTAATTAAAATGACAATTATGAAAAGTACAGTTACTAAAATTCAACACCGACTTTCTTGTAATTTTTTTTTTTTTTTTTGTACTTCTTTGTTTTTTTTTTTTAAGAATGGTAGTTGGAACTATGCAGCCAATTAAGGAATAAAATCTTTTTGTACCTATCTCTATAAATACAAACAGCTGTGTTTTAAATAAAATCTTTTTGCATTTCATTTTTTAAAACGTTGATACGTCAAAATAGCGGCCGGCAATGTTTTGCCGGCCTGTTAGAGCGACCAGCAAAACGTTGCCGGCCGCTCGTTGAAACAGAACGGCAAGGTCGACTTTGCTCAAATAAGGTTGACAAAATAATGACCACATTACATTCATTTTTGAGTAAAAAAAATTACATGTTTGCACAACACCATATATGTGGTGTAAATGTATAAAAAGTCCGCACAAAGCATGTAGGAATGACAGTTGAGCTTAGCGAATGTTTTAGCATGTTGCGTTTAAGTAATTTTATATTATCTCGGATAATACATATGATAATGTATATGACCAATTGACGTACTGTAAAGGGCAAATCTTTTCTCTGTGATGTAGTTATTATTATAAAATAATTTAATTTGATAAGAATTGATATTTTGTTGTTTAAATAATCATCCGAACAGAAGTAAGTTGAAAAAATACTTTTTTAAAACATAAAATGAAATATAAAAGTTAAAATCCAAAAGATGAGAATATGGTGTCGCGGACTTTTTTGTAGAAATAATTGAGGCGAACCAGGTTGCCATACATTGCTTTCAATTTTAAACAACTGTTTAGGCAGATAATTCTGTTTTCTGAGGTATTTCTTTCCGACTTGCTAGACGAAAATTGTGATAGCTCGGCTAATATGTATGATATAAATATCATTTATGCCACTGGAATAATTTAGCTTTCTACCAGTGAAATTTTTTTTGGTTCGAATCATTAGTTCCGGAGATAACCCCCTACATACAAACTTACAAATTTTACCTCTTTATAATTCAAATTCAAATTCAAATATGTTTATTGTTTGTTACATGTAGAAAAAGATCTTATAGTAATTATAATAGTAGCACTGTAACATACCTATAAGGTGTACAATATTCTATTACGTTATTATTTTGTAAACATTCTTAATTTTGGTCTAGTCACTCTTTGCATTAATCAAATTATATCTTAAAAATATTATAAAATTAATAAGCTTTAGTCAAATTATACATTAAAAATATTTATACATTAGTCAAATTACACATTAAAATTAAAACATACATTCCATAGTCATACATTATTAATGAAACCAAAACACTAAACCAAGTTTTTGTCATTAAAAAAATCATTTATTGTGTAGTACGCTTTACCTATCAAGAATTCCTTGAGCTTAATTTCAAAGATATTCATAGCTGAAATATCTTTAATACAATTTGGTAGTTTGTTATAAATTTTTACTCCCATTCCAAATATACTAGATTTAAATTTAACTGTTCTACACCTAATTCCGCATAGCTCATTTTTATGTCGTGCACTTCGAAATGTTTCATATTTTCTTATATCGCTTTTTATCATTCTTGCCGCTTCATAAATATATAATGAAGGCAGAGTTAAAATTTTTAACCTTCTAAACATTTCTTTGCATGAGTCAGTCTGTTTAAGTCCGGTTATACTTCTCACACATCTTTTTTGGGCTTTAAGAGCATTTTCTCTATCAGGAGAATTACCCCAAAACAGAATGCCATATTTTAGCGTGGAGCCCACATATGCATGGTAAGCGTTTAATAATGCACTGTCGTTTACAACTTTCCTTAGCATGTAAAGGGCATAGGACTGTTGGTTTAATTTTTTACAAACCTGATTAACATGTTTCTTCCAATTCAGTCCATGGTCAATATGTATACCTAAGAATTTTGTGTTATCGACTTTTTTTATTATTTCGCCATTATAGCTTATTTTTAGCTTTTTTGGTTTTGTGTTTATATTTGTAAATGTCATGTAATTTGTTTTGTCAAGATTGATTTTAAGGTTATTATTAGTTAGCCAATTAATAATCGCTTCCAGTGATCTATTTATATTTGTCTCATATTCAACTTCGTCGTGGTCAGTAAAAATGGCTGTGCTATCATCCGCAAATAGTATCATTTGCTGGTTTATGACTTTTGGGAGATCATTTATATAAATTATGAACAAAAGAGGTCCAACGATGCTTCCTTGGGGCACTCCATACTGGACTGTTTTTGGATCTGACATATAAATCTGTTCAAACTTTTTATCATTTATTCGTGTTATTTGTGTTATTTGTAATCTATTTGTTAGGTATGATTTTATAAGTTTTAGTGCATTTCCCCTTACTCCATATTTTCCTAGCTTAGTCATTAGTATCTGATGATCCACATGGTCAAAGGCTTTGGACATGTCCATAAAAATCGCGGTTAAGTGTTGTTTGACATCCAGCCCTGTCATTATTGTCTTTAAGAAATTAAATAGTGCGTCACATGTAGATCTACCTTTTCTGAATCCAAATTGTTCATTGGCAAATATGTTGTTTACCTCGAAGTAGTTATAAAAGTTATTATAAATGACCCTTTCGAAAATTTTGGCAATTACTGGTATTAAAGCAATTGGTCTGTAAAATCTCATCTCCTCTTTATCTTCTTTTTTAAATACGGGATTTACAATTGTGATTTTTAACTTTGAAGGAAACACTCCCTGTTCAAGGCAAAGATTTATAATATGGCTAAGTATAGGAGCAATAAGATGAGACACTCTTTTAATTATATTTGTATTTATGCTGTCATAGCCTGTACTGTTGGTGTTATTAAGCATTTTGATTATCTGGCTAACATCATGTGGATTTGTCGGTTTTAAAAAGATTGAATTGGAATTATTGTATGTCAGTGTGTTTAGAAAAGTGTTATTGTCCCTTTGTGTTGGCTTAATATCGTCAATAAAATAATTGTTAAATGCTTGAGCTATTTCCTTCGGCGTTGCTACTACTTTATCATTTACTTTTATTTGGCTAATATTCTCTTTAGGTGTTACGGTTTTATTATTATTAATAATTTTCCATATTGCTTTGCTTTTGTTAGTAGCTGAGTTTATAAAGTAATTGTTTTGTGATTTTTGAGTTTTTTTGATAATTGTTCTTAGTCTCTTCGCATATTCCTTAAAGTATATTTTGTCTTTCGGATTTGAATTTAGTCGATATTTCCACAATAGTTGACGTTTTCGTTTAGAGCATGACCTAATACCTTTACTTAACCATTTAGGCCTCTTAGAAATAGGTATACTAATTTTGATGCTAGGAAAACACAAATCGTAAAATAGCTTAAATATATCATGGAATTCATTATAGGCGGTTTCAGGGTCATTATTTAAGTAGCATTCCGTAAAACTAAGACTTTTAATACAGTTTATAAATTTTATAATATTCTCTTCGCAATAGTCACGTTTAGTTTTAAACCAGTGTGTAATAAGGTAGCTCTTTTTTACTGGGCATCGTAGCAATTGCGCTGTATGATCAGAAAGGGATAGTTCCAGCACAGTAGATTTTGATCCTCTTATATTATGGGCTATGTTGTCTATACAAGTCATGCTGCTTAATCTGGTCGGTTGATTAATTGTTAGATTTAAGTTGTAACTTGCAAGTAGCTGTTCAAATTGATGGGATACGTTATTACTTTCTAATCTATTAATATTAAAGTCACCACACATTATAATTTTTTTGTTTGAGTAACATATTTTGTTTAGTAGATTTATTAACGCAGTAAAGAATAGGTCAATATGGTCCTTTTTATTCTTCGGTGGTCGATAAATACATAATATTATAATTTTGTGGTCAGTTAATTCAATGCCACTACATTCAAAAATACCATTGATACTAAAGCTTTTGGCTTCAGCTATCGTTTTAAATTTATGATTTGATTTTAACAATATGCAGGATCCCCCATGTCTATTTTTCCGTGCGAAAATGTCTCCTAATATGAAATTCGGTAGTTTGAGTAGTTTGCTATCATCAATTGTCATGTTATGTTCAGTTATACATAGAATGTCGACCGGGTTGTAGTTATTATTATTACCTAACGAGTGTAAGTGTACTGTTAGTTCATCTAATTTACTTATTAAGCCGTTTATATTTTGGTGAAGTATATTTACGTGTTTATAAACGAAAAAAATCATTATCTGGAGATTTTTCATTGTCTAAATAATTTAAATAATTTAGTTCTGTCTGAGTACCTTTATCCGTAGTGGTAGTAGTTTCGATGTTAGGGTTAAGCTTTTCCTTTGCATATTTATCATAGTTTTTTTTATAAACGTTTCTTAATACTTCTTTCAGAATTAATTGAGATCTATGTAATGGTAAAAAGCGATACTTAGGCACGTACATTGAGTAATTCATGTCTACATAAGTTGAATGAATATAGTGAGAACAGACAAATTTCAGTTTATAATTTAACTTTGTTTCATTTAAATGTGTATTAAATAGTACTTCAGAGATCATAACATTGGTATTTCTTGTATTATTTAAAAAGTTATAAAGGCATAGCTGAATTAGCTCTGGATTGGTATCATTTACGCCTCCCAATACAATTACAAAATCATCTTTATTTAATAAACTTATTTCTGTTTTTTCTGTCATTAAAATTTCTTGTAGGCATGCTCCCGATTTCCAGAAAGATCTTACTAAGAAGTCTTCACCTAAAAGTTTTTGAAGAATTCTCTGGATATAGCGCCCCTGTTGATCGGCTATGATCAATATTTTCTTTTTTCTTGCTTCCGGTTTCATCGTGTGTTCACTTAATTTTGCTACGGTATTCTGTTTAATGATATTAGATTGGACGTCGTTTTTGTCTACGCGTAAGGTATGGTTCATTTCTATGGTGGTTTTTGGGTCACATTCTATCATATTTCCATTATTTTCAAAATTTGTTGTGGTATTTTTGTCTGAAGCCTTAGCTGGAATGTCAGTCCGAATGACGTTATGGATAGGGGTTGAGTTCAAACCAGTGCTTGGTGTCGGGTTACATTCCAGTATATTTGTGGGGTGGCTCAATTTAGTGGGTGTGATCCTAACAACGTCAGTTGATTCATCATATTTTCCATTTTGTAACGGTGTGGTTGATTGTTTTTTTTTTTGTCTTATAGGCGTTATTTTGCTGTTTTGGTTCGATTTTCGTTTACGTTCTGAGCACGGAGTCAAATTATTTATGTCAATATCATTTATCCTCTTGTATACATTTATCATTTTAATATGTTTTTGGACGTCAGTTTTCAGTCTAAAGTTTTCAGAATTTAAGTTATCAATTTCTAGATGGGCGCTTTGTAGGTCGTTGGACAATTGTTTAACCTTTTCTTGTAAATCTAGTATTGTTTGACTCATATTTAATGATGTATTTGGTAAACTTGCCATGGTTTGATCAAAAAGATCTGAGTTGTCTGCAGTAATATCAGGCAAAGAGGTTGTTCTGAATAGGTTATTTTTACGGTATGTTATGTTTTCATCCATGTTTTCATCCATGTTTATTTTAATTTCGACTCCAAAAATAATTATTTTCTACCAATTTTTTTTTTTTTTTGCAGTGGTATCACTATTCGCGCCCTCTGGTGGCGAGTAGCACTATTTTTTTATTAGTCTATTCACCGCTCGTAGTCCTGCTAGCGCTAGTTATCATACAATATGCCGAGTCCAAAGGTCATATTTTGAATATTTTTCCCAAACGGTATTTGTTTTTGTGATTTCTTCAAATTAATTCACTAACCTTGAATGGGAACTGTACAGGAGGTTGTTGTTAGGCTGTAATTTTGTGGCAGAACGTTGCGAATGCTATTACGAGCCCTGATTTCTTGTTTATAATCGGTTTAGCACAGATTTAGATATTTCTGAGAAAACTAGTTAGAATTCTTATCACACATAACATAAATAGTCACAATCAATATCACTTGTAAATCAGATTCACTTTAGTCCATAGTACCACTATTTATAATAATTCTGTTGTTATTTTATTTATTATCGTGATTTAAATACGCGGGCTAAGTCAAGTAATATTAGTATAGATGGTTAGACATTTTGTTAACAATAAATTTGTACTTTGAAATTATATGACATTGCTTGTCCGAATGTGTTAAATAATTATACCAAGAGTAATTTGTACCAACCTTTATTTTCCTCCTTCTTCTTGCCAGCCTGTTGTACTCCTCCGGCCACAAACCCAATGGGTGCCGTGAAGTCTTTGGGTTTGCGAGACCTTTGTCTGACATTGTCTTCATTATCCTCTTCGTCACTGTCCTTGGCCCAAACACCTGAATTAAAAGGAAGATATTGATAAGTAATACCTAAATAATCTACATCACTTGTAAAAGTGATGTAGATTATTAGGTAAAAAAAAATATCATGATTTTACTTGAATACTTTTAGAGTCCTAGTGCTTTGGAAGCTTGAATAAACCATCACAACTTGAAATAAAGAGCTTCAGCTAACTAGAACTGAATCTGACTACTTGGTGAAAGACCAAAATCAGTATTTCTCATCAAATGTTTGGTAATGTCTAACATCGTTTTTTTTTTTATATTTCACCGAAATATTGCTTCACATTTGTGAAAATATTTTTTTTTACAAAGTAAAATACTTTACCGTAAATCTGATGCTCTTTTTTAGCTCTTCGGGTTCTGTTTGGATTAAATTCATTGTCCAAATCGTAGTCGGTGATTTCAAACCGCATTACTTCGTCGTCCGACATTGTTTTTGATAGGGATGACCGGATGATCCAGTTGTAAGTTTGTCACTGTTGTTTCTTATCACAGACTTGTTTCTTATACAATTATTTTTATCTCATAGGTAATTACATTTTTTTATGGACTAAATCGCCGTAATTGCACCACCAGCCACTACTTTGTTGATTGGTTAACACAACAGACAAGTGTATTATCTATGCAACAGACTACATAGAGATTTTTAGTTGACATTGACACTGTTGACAGACAGAAAGTGGCACTTGGCGTAACTAGGGCTTTCGTTCATGTAAATCGCCTAAAATCCGATAAAATTTTCAAAAGTTGTTTATTATATACATATTAATCGACTTTTGAATTTGGCCGTAACATCTTAGCCAGAACGTAGATCAACGCTCCAAAATAAGTTATAGTGGGCTGCCGTAGAGTATATCACACGCGTACTTTTGCCATACATCGTTCACAAATAAAAATACGCAGTGACAACATTAAAAAAACAATGTCATGCGTGGTAATACGCAAATTCAGAAAAACGGCTCCGCGCTGTATGAAGTTTGAGTTTCAATATTATAAAAATGTTAGGTAGGACTCTCAAAAAAACGCTGCTATTAGATAACTTGTATATTCATAGTGTAAACTACAAAATTTCAGGTACATATATTGATAAAGTAGTTTTATCAGAAACCGACAAAACACAATAGCAGCTAGTTTTCCTTTGTTTATAAATACAATACTCGCTATACGAGCATTGATTACATTGTAGAATATGGTCCGTCTAATCAAGAACCCAAAACTATTTACATTACGGGAATAAAGGCTTTATCAACGCCAGGAAAGCATTTTTTGTGAGCAAGGTCAAAGTCGGCGACGTCGTCGGCGCGCAAGCGCCGGTCCTTGACGGAACGCGCGCGTTTTCGGAGACCCGTCCTTGACCGTATATTAAGAGCTACTCGTGTATGTTTATTCTACAGGGGCACATGCAATGGTTTTAGAGATATACGATTCTGCAAAACGTTACTCCAGCAGGAAATGCAATATCTGGAAAACCTGAAGGGGCACATTTTGGCACACAAGCTCTCTGGCCACGCACAACTTTTCTCTCTCAGATCATTCGTTTATAATTTTCCTGCTAGAAAAACGTTAGGTACCCCAGCAGGAATCGTTTTTTCCGTTTTTTTTCAAAACGACAGGGGGCACACATTTTTTATGTGGGGGCACATTTACAGCAGCTAAGGCACCAATTAAACGTTCCACTCATACAACTCTAGGAGACACTTTCCTGCTGGGGTAACGTACACGTGCGATGATGGTGCAAAATCTATGGATTGTCGTTCCGCAAATCTGGGCCGTTTTCAGCGGATATTCTCTCGCAAACGCCTCATAATGCCTAAATAATACATCACTGTTTGTCCCTCTGGAAAAAAATCATAGTGCACTACACCGCGGTAATCGAAGAAAACTAGTAGCATAACTTTCTTGGTACTTTTTATAGAGAAGTACCAAGAAAGTAGAGATCATTACAAACAATACGATAGTATTATTTTAATATGTTATCAATTCTAGTTTGGAATTAGGGTTAGGGGGCTTTTCCCAGTTTTTTGTACATAAATTAAGTCGTTCTAATTACAAAATAAAACCAATAATTCAAAAAGTATTTGTTTTATTATCATAAATATAGGTACCTACGAAAACAACACCTCCCCATACATTTTTTTTCATACCACAGATGTTTACATTATCATGACTCATTTCGTCGACCGCGCGCCGAGCAATAACAAAGGGTCTATTCATTGTTCAATTCCTTTTTTTCTGAACGCCATGTGGATTGGGTATTTTCATCTATTGTTTGGTTATCATGCTTATCACAGACGGAGTTTCGGCTGCTACAAATGTTTATTTAGAATCCGGATACCGGAACTCAACCCAACCACGTGAAAAATAGCGCAAAAAGCAACCTCTCAAACTTTAGGTCACAGTTATCATGTTATTCCATTTATTTTAAATATAAATTGACATTCTACATTTTGAAGATATTTACAAATCGATAAGCACAATAAAAAGGCATGCTGCCTTACAAAAACATTACGAAAATCAACAACCAAAACGAACAATTTCACTACAAAACACACAAGTACATAGGTAAAAAACACAAGGACGATAGAAATGATGGATACGCTCAATACTGTCACATCTAAACATGAACAAAAAAATGATGTACTTAAGTAAAAAATATTTTAGTTACGCTAACATTTAAAACAATTATATTATTATGTAAAAGTTTATATTATGTAAAAAAAAAAATGAAGCAGCATTACAATAGACGAGACTCATTTGGAAGAACCAAAAACAAAAAAACAATAATACCAAAAAAAGGCATCAACACGAACACCGCATCACAAGAATTTCATGTTTACTACGTGTATTTATATGATGAAAATCGCTAGAATGCTCGAAATAGGTATGTTTACGCTTCTATTCTGAGAACGCGATAAGCCTAGTGGCTTGGGATTGTTATTTATAATAATGTTTGGTCCTTAAACTTATTACATTCAAAGTCTCAGCTGTTTGAAGTGTTTAGTTTAACAGTATCGGCTAACCGAAACCAACACTAGAAACACCCACTCAAACTTTGGATCACTGTTTAAATACTGTTGCCTAAATTTGAAATCTAAATTAACATTCTACATTTTGAAGATATTTACTAATCGATACGCACATAAAAAAGGCACGCTGCACACAGGCGAAATAACGCTAAAAGTTGGCAAAAACTACAATTTACAACCTGCACGATAACTAATTTCTATTGTGTAGACGTAATTCTCAGTAAAATGGGTTAGCCACCTGCGTAAGCGCCCCATGCCCCCGACCCCCGTCTTACGTAGTATCTTAGTCCAAAGTTTGACTTGTTAAGCAGCGGATGTGTTTTGTTTATTTAAAACTTCAAATTCCTATAGTTATATTGTAACGTTGTTCGGTGGATTTACAAACTTTAGTGATGGATTCTACTCCTGGAGGTAAGGAACTAATATTATATATACAAAAAGATTGTTTATTAATTGTATTTCTATTTTTTTTCGTATTTTTTATGAAGGTGGTCGAAATTTTAAGAATGGTCAAACTTGTCGTAGAGCAAAAGTACCATATCCAATGGAGTCCAGTCCTGAAATATGCCTTAAAATGAACATTACACATTCCTCTTTTATAAACACTTTGAATTAGATGCGCGTTTTTGCGCACCTTGAACAAAGTTAACCAATGTTAGTGTTAAGGTAGAATTTCATAAATTATTTATTTATTTTCTATTTTACCAGGATCAAACTCTGAAGACATTTACATAAGTAGAAGAACTCTTATTGGGTATTATAGAGAATCTACTTCAAGAAAGGATTCGGAAAAAATGCAATTCTTTTATACAAAAGTGGAAAATGCTCTAAAAATCACTCATATTTCAAGTGATGCTAAGAGTGTGTTACAAAAATTAATACATCAGTATAAAGCCAAACTTGAAAAGTCACAAAGACATTTTGAAAGATGTGTCGATGCGCATAAAGAATGGTTTGACCAATACGTTTCTTTTAATGTCTCGCATTCTCAGAAGAGAAAAGTTTCTGGTGGTCGTCCGCCTAAGAATTTTGAAGAATTAACTGAACGAGCTAAACGGCACAGAACTGAAAATGTACGACAGGAAATGACATCAGCAGAACTGGCTTATGCTACGCAAATGAAGTTTAGAGCATGTGGAGATACAGAGAAATCCAAATTAGTTAAAGACGTTTCTCAAGATGTTAGTCCTAAAACGGATAAAAACCATGCCACTCTCTGTCCCGATAAAGCCTTATCTATGGTTATTGAAGGGCAGCTTACGAAGCATCAGTATAATGTATTAAGAAAAAGTGCATTGGAAGTGAACTGTAATTTATACCCAAATTATGAGGCAATTACAAAAGCTAAAAAAAAGTGTTACCCGTTTGGTGTTACTATCACAGAAACACGAGCAGAAGTACCTCTTCAAAATCTCATGGATCATACGGCTCAAAGGCTATTACTATCACTAAGTGAAGTTATTCATAGTCTCAATGAAAGCAGACGTCAAAATCTTTGCTTGATTTCAAAGTGGGGATGTGACGGTTCCGGTAGCCATTCACAATACAAACAAAAATTTCAAAATGTTGATTCTACGGACGAATTTATGTTAATTACATCAATAGTACCATTACGCCTTGTGAGTATGAATGATTCGGAATATCGCGGTGAAAATATTGTGTGGCAAAATCCTCGCCCGTCCTCACCGAGATACTGTCGACCTTTGAGACTTCAAATGGCTCACGAGACTGTTGAACTATCTAAATTGGAAGCTGCTAATGTAAGAAATCAAAGATCTAATATGGTACCTACTACGACTGATGAGTGTCATGTGAAACATGATCTAAAATTGACAATGGTTGATGGTAAGATGATTAATGCACTCACCGATACAAGTTCAGCCATGCGGTGTTATCTGTGTGGGCTCACTTCAAAAGACTTTAACCATATAAGAAAATGCATTAAGAAACAAGTGAGTGAAGAAAATTTTGAATATGGACTCTCATCTCTTCATGCCTGGATACGATTTGCTGAGTGCATCTTGCATTTGGGATACAAGTTAAAGCTAGGAAAGTGGCAAGCAAGAGGTACCGATAAACAAATTGTTAGCAGTGAAAAAAAACGAATTCAACAAGAATTTTGGCAAAAACTAGGTCTACACGTAGACAAGCCGCGCCAAGGAGGAGGGACATCAACAGATGGAAATACGGCTAGAGTACTTTTCCAGCATGCAGAAGAGACTGCAGAGATAACAGGAGTGAATGTATCTCTTATAAATAGATTTCACACCATTTTGAAAATCATATCAAGTGGTTACAAAATTAATTTTGTAAGATTTAACATGTTTTGCCTACGGACTGCATCAGTTTTTGTTTTTAATTATCCATGGTTCAATATGCCAACTACGGTTCATAAAATTTTAGTCCATGGGCCTCTCATCGTGGAGAACATTGGTATTGCCATAGGTCTTTTAAGTGAAGATGCTCAAGAAAGCAGAAATAAAGATGTCCGAAAATATAGAGAAAATTATTCAAGGAAATTTTCGAGAAAAGTGGCCATGGAAGATACTTTCCAAAGGTTAATGGTGTCTTCAGATCCTTATATTACTGGTTTAAGGAAATTAATGCCGAAAAAGCATATAATTCTAAGTCCCCTGGAAATTTCTTTAATCCATGAAAATTACAAATAAATCATTGTTTGATGTTTTCATCATTTGTGTTTTATTTTAAATCCTGTACAGTTAATCACTATGATAGGAAGGTATTTTTATAGTTTCTATATCATTCACTAATAATTATTGTAAAACCCGTTCATAAAAACGTAATACAGGTTTTTGCCAACTTTTTGCGATATTTCGCCACTGTGCGCTGCCTAATAAAAAAAATACACAAATCAACAATCAAAACGAAAAATTTCACAAAAAAAATCACACAAAACACAAGTACTTGATCAAGGATGATTGAAAATCATTTAAACAAGAAAAAATTAATTTTAAATTAAAAAACATTTTACGTACTTGTACATAATATTATTATTATTTTAAGTATTTTTGCGTATATTATATTAGGTAAATAAAAAAAAACTTAAAAACGAAGCAGCATAGACGAGAATCTTTTGAAAAAAAAAACCCAAAAGCTGCAATAAAAGGCATCAAAACCACCACTGCGTCAGAAGAAGAACCATTAGATATCACGCTACACCTCACAAATTTAAATTTATAAAACACCATGTAAAACCTAACCTAACCTAGTTTTTTTCTCTTTTTTATAACAATAAAAACAAATAAGCACTGAAAATGTCTTTACATGTACAATAATAAAATAAAAAATACCCAAGGCCGGAAACAAAGGATACAACGGCGGATGAACAATAACACTATTCGCACAGTCAATGAAACCAACAGGGTGTGGTTCAAAAAATTGTTATATAAATACAATATATAGATACATACAAAGAAATATATATTTATAAATATATTATACATAAACTATAGAGGGATTGGTCGTGGATGGGGGTGGAGTTTTGCAAAGCATTCTTGCCAGCACAAAGCTATGTTGCAACCGACACAGAAGGTTGTGATCTTCTTTTTACAGACCTTGCACCTACGTCGGGCACGGCGTCTTTCGTTGCTGCATGGGCCCATACCATATTCCTCGATTCGATGTATGAACGCATAAAACGGTTCTGGCGGCTCACCGCGTCGCAGCGTCGACACATCGAATCGAGGGTTCTGTGTGGTTGCCGGGGAAATGGAAATGGGAATGGGCATGGGACGATGATAAGAAAATAGGGCTAATATTAACTGCATACGGAAGTTTCGGTGAGTGAGATGAGAAGAAGAGTGACGATGAATGATGAAGGAGTTCAATACGGAGATGTTGAGCAGTCTCCGGAACAATTTTTTGTACCACACCATTGTTCGCTTCCGCTCGACCGGATACATGGCCAGGAGCTGGTCTTTTTTATCCACCCCACCCATCATGATATTGTAGTCCAATATCAGGATGGGTTTGGTGGAACCTCGGATTGTTCGGACGGCGTTGCCATGGTACGTAGAGATCGTAGCCACACGGTTACAATCTTTCCATACCATGATATCGACGTCCCCCGAGGTAAGACCAGCCACCTGTCCCTGGCACATGCCCCGCTTGGTCAGACGGTGCAGGGCCTGCGGAACAAACTTACGATCAGTCCGCAGGGTCCCTACACAATCAAAGCCCAAGGACTTCAGTCGTCGAGCGAGACACGGCGAATTGTAGAAATTGTCCATCCACAATGTGTATCCCTTGTGCTCGAGACCTTGGGTCAGCCGCAGCACTATTGAAGGCGTAGATGCCTCTAATGGATCTTCAAACTGCTGCGGTGGCGATTGATTTTCTTTATGAGCGTGAACCTCAAACCGCCATAGGTAGCCGGTTCGAGATTCACAAACCTCATAAGTCTTGATGCCTTTTTGTGCAGTTTTGTTTGGAATGAGCTGGCCGATGTCCAGCCAGCCCTTCCACATCAAAATACTCTCGTCTAAAGCAATGTTCTGCGCTGGATTGTACAGTTCCTGAAATTTATTATTTAAATGTGACAGTATTGGCTTGACCTTGTACAGTCTTGCCTCGGAGACGTCCAGGTCTAGCCCACGCATGCCATCGTTGTCATTAAAATGAAGACATTTATTAAGTATTAAAAACCTGTCGATTGACATGTGTGCACCAAAACCTGGAGTACAAAATATGTTACAGGTAGCAGACCAGTACTCTTCAATCCGAGACTTGACGACAACACCCATCGCCAATATAATGCCGAAATAAACATAGAGTTCATCCACCGTTGTCTCGCGCCAACGGCAGATGCGGCTATTGGGACGGATGTTGTCGGCCATCATCTGGCCTGCTAACATCTGAGCATACTTGTTTGTCTCCGAGACAATGTGCTCCATAATTGGACGATCCCAAATGTCAACGAAAATGGCATATGGGTCGTCCCGTGGAGTTGTCGGACCTACATTGATTTGGGAAAATGTTTCCCTCCTCGATTCAGGTTGAATCAAGGAATTCGGAAATTCTTTCCATTCAAAGTCATACCACCTCCTAGGCTGGTCCGTCGCCGTTAGAGGGACACTATCAGAGGCTTCGGGCTCGGCGGCAGGCGCGTAGACATCACCATCACCACCGACTCCAAAGTCTTCGTCCAAGGGCGTTTCCATAACGCTTTGCAGCGTTCTGGAAGGCCTTGGAAAAAGCAGGCCCTCCTCTTCATCGTCATCATTGTCAGAACTTTGGTCGCTTCCTGTAACAAATGATAGATTAGTTTAAAATCGGGTGGAAACCAGAAGCCACAGCCAAAACCAAACTAAAATCAGCAGGTACTTACCATAATTAAGCACCTCTGCTATGTCTTGCGGCCGCAGGTTCCGACGAAAATAACGAGGTGGAGGACGCGATGAAGACGGTGATGGTGACGGTGCTGGCTGCTCCTCAAAAGGGCAATCTGTATAGCTGGAACAAATGCAGTGTTGTAATACACACTAATAATAATAATTTAGAGAGAGATAAGGACCTATTAAAGCATATTTTCTATTTACTAAAATAACTTCAAAACGGTGCATTATAGTGGATTCGTTAATTGCTTAACAAATTATAACTAATTAGCCAGATCTTATGTACAAATATTACAATCATCCGTATAGTCAATTCCGAGATACAGCAATCGTGCAAACGTTACTCCAGCAGGATTTAAAATATCTTCGCAACCACAGCAAATACAAATTAAGTTATACCATTTATTTCAAATTGATATCTTATTATTTAGATAAGATTTATTTTAAATATCCATTAGAAAAAGAAATATCTGGCTGGGGTAACGTTACTCCAGCCGGAAGTGGTTTTTATCAAATAATTAAAAAACTGACTGCCTCGTTGGTCTAGTGGTCGCAAGCGCTACTACTGAGCATGAGGTCCTAGGTTCGATTCCCGGGTTGGGCAAAGTGTTATTGGGTTTTTCTATCTGGAATTTCTCAGTAGCAGCCCGGAGTCTGGATTTGTGCCCGTTGATGGCAATAGGCTCGCCTCCTATTACATGGGAGTTACATAACTGGCGAAATGTGGGTGTACCTGCTACAGGTACACCTCTGCCTAACCTAAAACACTACTACTAGTCTAAAAAACTATCAGCTTACCAAATTTAAAAATCTGCTTACCAAATACAGAAGCTGTATATCTAATTATCTATTGCACTTAGATGACGATTTTCGACATTATCTGGCTGGGGTAACGCACACGGTGTTGGTGGGAGACCCTCGGGAAACCCGATTTCTGGCCCCTTGAGTAACGTATTTTTCATTTCAAGGTTACTCAAATTTCTTACGATATTATTTAAATTAAATGCTTAAATAAAATTAAAATTCGAAAGCGTCTTGCCGGCGGCGGCGCGCGTGCGTAAACTCGACTGAGCGGCGGATTTGTTTCGGTGTCGCATCATTCGTTCATTTTAAAGACTTGATAGCGATAGTATATCTTTCTTGTTCTGTTTCATAGACTCTGTGCAAGTTAGAACAAGAAAGATACATTTTTATAAGTAAATTTACGTCAAAACCGAAGGCAGTGACCGGAGACGAATCCGAATCGGGATCCGCCACCAACGCGGTGTTTTTTTGACAGAAACCCTATTCGGGCTCCGCAACCCCCAGAGAATCCCGCGTGAATCCGCATAACAGTAACAACGCTCATAATCCGGGTTCTTGATACTAAAGCAAATTAATTACCTTCGAGCGCTATCAGCCGCGCTAGCTGCTGCACTTGCTTCAACGCGGTCAACAGCGTACAAGTCAGCTTCAGCGCTATCAGCAGTTTCTGTGGCAGCAATGATGACATCAGGCAGGACCACTCCCCCGCATCCAGCAGCATTCAATTCAACACAGTCAGTCGTACCCGCTTTCACGCTGCCACTGCTACCAGCCTCACAAAGTTTATTCCCACCTTGTATGGTAACGTCACCTAAATGCATCTGTCTTCGAACAGTGGCAGCAAAGTTTGCAGACAAAAAATTACTACAAGCTCTATAATATTGCAGACGGGTCATGTCAATATAATTGTTTCTATTGCATTTGCATTCTTCAGGATTTGTCGACCTTTCACTCCCATCGGCATTAAGACTTAATACAATTACTCTATCAGTTTGAATTGATCCATCCATTTTTCTTTTCAAGATTGGCATCATAGTAGTATTTATAGGGTTAGTAATAGTTCTGTTTACGATAGTTGCTGTTAAACCCTGGTCAATTTCTCGTACGGGGTTTCTTGCCTGGGTGCTAAGTGTTCCGCCATCTTTAATTATTTCAAGATCATCGGATTGTAATGACTGCGTAGACTGCAGTAAAGGTAATATTTCATTTTCAACTATTTCTACATCCATTTTTACATCTTCAAATGCTCCCGAGTCACTATTTTCATCATCATCATTTTCTGTTTTTATTTCTACATATTGTTCAACAGATTCCGATTCTTCAAAATTATCATGAGTTATTATTTCTTCTTTTATGTTAACGTGATTAATATCATATGGTAAAGATTCTTCTGTTTGTGTATATGTTGTTGTAGAACTCTTTTCTAAATTCGGCACAACATACATTACTGATACATCGTTTTCAGATTGTTGATTGACGTATTGTATGGATTCTACCGTTTGTGTGGAGCTATCGTGTTGTAAAGGTTTTTCTGATAAAGTGCGAGCTACGACGACGTCAGGTGCGACCACTCCCCCACATTCAGCAGCAGTCCCTTCAACACACTCAGCCACTCCAGCTTTCACGCTACCATCACTGCTAAGAGTTCCACCATATTTTATTATTTCAAGATCATAGTATTGTAAAGACTGTGTAGACTGCACTAAAGGTAATATTTCATTTTCAACTATTTCTGTTTTCATTTGTACATCTTCTTCAAATAAAATAGGGACTCGGGAGCCCGAGTCAATCTTATCAACCTTTTCTGTTTTTATTTCTACATCTTTTTCAGATAAGATAGGGACTAGGGAGGCCGAGTCACTATTTTCATCATCATTTTCTGTTTTTATTTCTACATCTAGTTCAACAGATTCAGATTCTTCCATCTGCGTAGGAGTTATTATTACTTCTTTCATGTTAACTTGATTAATATCGTATTGTAAAGAGTCTTCAGCTTGTGTATAAGTTGTTGTAGAATTATTTTCAACATTCGGCATAACGTATGATATTGATACATTTTCAGATCGTTGATTGACGTATTGTACGGATTTTACAGCTTGTGTGGAATAGTGTTGTAAAGGTTTTTCTGATAAATGAAGTGATGGGATTGCAGATTTTTTGAGACGATCCTTTTTACCATACATATATTTCTGAAAATGCAAACTGCACACATATTTGTGCTTGAAAAAATCCCAGTCTTTATCGATCACATCGGATATTTTACAAGCGGTTATCCAGATTTTGCGCCTGCAAAAAAAAAAATGATTCAATATTAAGACATTATAAAAGACAAGATTAATTTTCAGTACTGAATTGATGCCGACTCTTGACCAATAGATGGCGCTGTATGTCCGGAATAAATTTTATTTTTTATTTTATTTTTTGTAATAAAAACTATCCTATGTCCTTTCTCAAGTTCCAAACTATGTCTGTACCAAATTTCACACAAATCGGTTCAGTAGTTTAGGCGTGAAGCAAAGACAGACAGACAGACAGACAGACAGAGTTACTTTCGCATTTATAATATTAGTTTGGATTATGTTGATTTTTTTTAACTTGATTTTTTTAACGATTTTTTTTCTGGGAAATAAGGCGATTGCTAGCTGCGTCATTTTGTAAGTGTTCTACACAAAGACGACAGCAAAAAAAATATGAAGCTTCGCACGCGCGGTCCCTAAAGTACAGTGGGAGTATACGTTAAGACATTTATTTATAACCAAATTTTTATTTTCGATTTTTACGAGTTTCCTCTTTTATTAATTATTATTTATTTATTTCAATCAACTTTGGATCATAGGTACAATTAAACAGAATTAAAAATTATAAAAACATCAACACAAATAAAATCGGCATGACAATTAAAATTAAAATCACAATTAAAATTTGAACAAAACTAAATCAAATAAAAAAAAATAAAAAAAACAAATTAAAATCAACATCACAATTAAAATTAAAATTATTATAAAATTAAAACAAATTAAAATAATATCTTGACATTAGTCAGTACGTGAACCATGCAACAGTGGTTCACGTACTGACAGTCGAAACGTTCAGCAAAAGCCTTCAGGATACTGTTGCGGCTGGCCCGCACCCTGCGCACCAAGGACGTGCACCGCTTGCGCATGACTGTGTAGAAACAATCCACACGCGCCTCGGCAAACATCCCCGATGCGCTACAGAAGCGAGGCAGCCCCAAGAGTACCCTGAACGCGTTATTGTATTGGACACGCAGAGCGCTGTACTGTTTCTGCGTGTAATCCATCCACAGACTGCCGGTATAAAAGGACGTACAAAATGCCCTAAATAGGGCTATTTTGACGCCCCTCGAACACCGAGCAAATCTGCGGGCTATCATATTCGCACGAACAGACAGCGCCCTACGTTCCCTTTCAATGTCTGCATCGTCTTCCAGGTCAGAGGTTAATAAATGTCCAAGATATTTAAAAGTATTTACTCTATTAAGTGGGCATCCGTTGAGCTTAATTGCCGGCAAGTAATCTGGACACTTCCTTTTGGCCCGAAAGACCATGCATTCGCTCTTTTTCGCATTATACAGCAAACCATGTTGTTCAGCATACTTTTCACAGATGCGAATCAGTCTCGACACACCACAGACAGAGGCGCTCAGCAGCACCATGTCGTCTGCGTAACTGATATTGTTTAGGCACACACCTCCAATATGGCAACCGACATGCGTGCTGCTGAGCCTCTCTATCAGTGCATTAACATACAGGTTGAAGAGCTTCGGTGAGGTTAGACCCCCTTGCCTCACGCCGCACTCCAACCTGTACGGAGTCGAGTAAGCCCCCGACCATCGAACAACATTGACCTGATTATTGTACCAGTATTGGAAGACACGGATCAGTTCGTCTGGCACTGACGCTTGCTGCAGCTTTTGCCATAGCAGATCATAGCAAACCAAGTCAAATGCCTTCGACAAGTCGAGGAAGCAAGCTAGTTAATGTAAGTAGGTATCTACCTATGTTAAACTTTATGTAACTAGAAATAGAAATTTGTTTATTGTCCAGGTAATACAGTAAGCAGGTTTATAGGTTAACAACAAATTGAGACAACATGAGTAGCTTAAAATATTACCTACAGCTACGAGTATGTTACAAAATATTATTTGCCAGTGAACCCCAAACTAGACAGTTAGTCATCCTGGGGCTCGGGGTACGAATTCCAGAGTGGAGACTTGAGAGGTGATTTCAGGTGTTGTATTGTATATTTGGTGTGTTTGTGTGCGTTTGAGTGTGTGTATGTGTGCGTATTTGTTCCTATTGTGTATTGTTTGATTTAGTGTCAGGTCAGGGTATCTAGATTAATTGTTCCGAGTCATCATAACCAGTTTTGCAACATTTCCTTTATTATTTTTTTACAATCAAATGAGGTAGTATTTTTGATTTCACAGAGTTTGCAGACTTTATTATATGTATTAATGAGAGAGTCAGCTGGAGAGCTTCTTTTGGTTATGATTGATGTGTAGTCGGGTCTGTTTTTAATAGTTCTATGAGTTTTGGTGCAGGCACAAAGAGTGAAAAGCTGGCGGACTCTGAGAACTCCCGTTTCACGATAAAGTAAGTCAGTCGAGAACCGATAGGGCTTCTCAAGTTACTTTAAGAAGTGTTCTCTGTGCTCGTTCTACTTCAATCAAGTAGGTCTTTCCAGCACTACCCACACACTTAAGAATGCGGCGACCGATGAATTGTCCATACAAACGTAATACCTAAATCATTTGCAATTTGAGCATATTTCCACCATATTATGTATTCGAATTTAGACAGTATTTATCTAGGCTTGTACATCTTTTTTTTTTCAAAAAACTTATCTAAAATGACGTTTAAGCGAATTGAATTTCGCACGTTTTTACAGCGTTAATGACATGCTTTCATACTGTTTTTTCTGTATTATAAACAACAATATTTGTATTATTGTTTCAGCAGAAGCATAGCTTATAATACCAAGATACAAATTATCGAAAAAAAAAATGTTAAATCATTTAGTTTTCATTCATCTTTTTTGGTATTACGGAATACATCCAAATTTATCATAATTTTTAGATAGCTAGTAGTGCTATCGCGTCAAGCAATAATTGTCAATATGTGCTTGGTCGTACTGCTCACATTGCGCTAATGCCGACATTAGCGCAATGTGCTTGGTAGGAATTCGTTCGGGGTATTTTTTATCAGTATAGACGATACCTACTTTACTTTTACGTTTGCTAAATTGTATTGTAATATTTCTGAAACTAATGACCAATTTTATTTTTATTGGAACGGGAATAAACTGGTAGAAATCGTCCTTCTCGTGCTCCTCCATGCAACATTCTCTATGAGAAAGTGTAAATTTGGACAAAATGATAATCCAAGATGGCGGTTGCGAAAATTTTCGGATTTTTCGTCATTGGTATCGTTTTCTTGGTAAAATAATGTACGTAACTTGAAAACATACTTTTTTGTTTATAGAGATATTTTGTTAATTTTCGTCTTAAATGAAAGATCTAGATTCAAAACAAATTTGTACGTTTAGTTTATAAAAATCAGTCCACGCAATAAAAAGATATAGTTACTTTAAAGTAAGGACATTTTATTTCACATTAAACATCAGTGGGAGAACCTCCTAGGGCGACTGTGGTACTGTAGGTACCTGTGCCGCTCGCAACAGGAATATTTTACTAAATACGTACTTTGCATTACACTTTTATTATTTGACTTGTATTCATTATTTAGTAATAACAATATTTGAAGTTTAGTAAAAGGAATAGGTATCTACCTACTGTAATATGACAGAAAAAGCCTTAGTTTTTTTTAATTTTGAGACCACCCTAAAGGAAATAAATAAACATAAACAGGCTTAGCCCACGTTCGCAGGGAAGTAAAAATATCACGGCGGGATTTTGGCGGCACGGTTGGCGCAGTGGTTAAGCGATTGACTGCTGCACTGCGTGTCGCGGGTTCGATTCCCGCACGGAACAAATATTTGTATGACCTACAAGTAGTTGTTCCGGGTCTGGCTATTTGTGTATGTGAGTTTAAATGTTTGTAAACGCACCCATGATACAGGAGAAATTCCAAGTGTGGGGCAATGTTTTTTCTAAAAAACAAAAAAAAACAATCAATTTTATCGCACACTGGATTTTCAAATCTTGGTATTGAGCCGAGCGTTGAGAATCCAACGCGCTAGGACACACTCATCCCAGGGCGTTGTAAAAACATCGTTGGATTTTCAACTCTCGGCGCCAAGCAGAGCGTTGAAAATCCAGAGCACAAAATAAAATCTCCGCGAAAAAAAATCGCCCGCGCGTACCTGGGTTTAAAATAAATACTAATAAATATCCCAATAAATTATATTTACGCGACGTGCGCCGTTCTTGGGCCGATTTGCCCCCAAGGCCAAATGTATAGGTAGGTAGGTACCTCATTTGGATGACGAAATCTACTAGCTAGATTTTCTCTACAAGGCCTAGATCTCGAGATTAGAAGAGATATCGGCATGGTAAAGATATTTCCAAAAAACGCATTACTAATCTGCACATTCACTAACGATTCCCCAAAGTAGCCAACAAAAATAAAGCAAATAATTAACATACCTAACCTAGTTACTAATAAAAAAACATAAATGCCGCCATGCCGTTGCGAGTACAGTTAATAATAGCTATGAGCTATCTATCCATTCACACACACGGCTACACACCGCGTTCGCCGTATTATGTCAAACAGAGATAGCAATATAGCAAACGAATTTTGCACATATCTCGAGTCGCAGTTGATAGCTTTGCTCCCCGGCCTCTTAAGGATTGGCATTTCATAATTTTTTTCTGCTTTGTTTAGGTAGCGAACGGTAGCCAGAAGCACAATTTCGAAAATGCCACGTTAGTTTATTTTTTAGGTAGGATGCGAGTCAAAACGAAACAGCACAACTGTCATTTTTGACAGCGCTCACGGTGATAAAAGGAATGGTCGGCGTTATCGCAAGATGGCGCACGTTTCGACGTCATCTATGACGATTCAAGACACAACGACACAACGTTATCGCGTCTACGCCATTGACTTATAAAACATATGGACTTGAAATGTTTGACTATAGAAAAAACATAAATTGGATACGTCAACTGTCAAATGATCTTGAGGTTTGGTTAAAATTTGTGAATTTTGGAGTTATTTGCTGTGTTATTGCGTTTAAACTCGGCCCTATGGTGGAAATCATCAATAGCAAGATGCCCAATTGCAATATAATCGGATGTGGCATCAAAAGAAGCGGACATCACCCGAAAATAACATTGCACCAGTACGTACATAAATTTCAGCTGAAATATCTTTAGAGTTAGACGATAAACAAAAGATTCTGCATTCGTTATGAGCTTCAACAGTAAAGCATTCATAATTTCCCTTTTGCCATTATTTTCAACCGATTTACTTCACGAAATCATTTTCTTGTTATTGAAGGGATAGAGTAGTGCATTTAGACATTTTATTTATCGATAATGCTATTTTATGGTTTTTTTTTATTGGTTTTATGTTTTACTTTCAAGGTTGCCCGCTATTAAACGAAAAAAGAAAAAACAATTGGTGTGGAAAATTTAAAGATGTTAACATAAACTGTTCATATTTTTGTTCTTTTCACTTTGAAGAATCATGTTTCAACCGGATACTCAATAAAGTAACATTATGTGACGATGCTTTACTTTCACGAACCTTATTGGTAAGTAACATGTTATAAATTTGTCCAACACGATTCTCTAGTGGCTGGTGTTGAAAATGATGGTGATGTCCTCATTTGCAATATTTGTTTAATGGAAACAAAGAGTGATGTAAAGAATGTGTTTGAGTGTGGACTTAAGATCAATTAAAAATTATATTAATAAAATCAAGAAACAATAAAAATACTAATCATTTTTTTGCTTGTTTACAGCCTGTGATTTGAACAAATGTCTGGCATTTTAAATGAGAATGATCAAAATCAGACAAACTCACAATGTAAAAGAGATATACATGAATTTGAGATACAAATATTATGGGAAGAAATCTACTGAAAGAATATCACATAGAAATAACCTGAACAAAATTGTACTGTTCAGAACTGAATGAGATTGATTTATTTAATATAACTTTATTATAATGAGTGTTGACTTTTAATTAAAACCCACAATCATTTGCGTGTTAGAAACTTAACATCAAAAATATTAATTATGGTGGCTCCGCCCATTTTCAAAATTTCTTTATTTCTTTTTCACTGGTTATCCGTGAAATTCAAATTTGTATGTTGATCAAAATGAGATACACAAAGTCAATTTTATATTTCATTTAAAAATTACCATCTGCGGGCCATTGGCGGAGCCACCTTTTAGAGGTATGAGGAACAGGGTGTAAAATTCATTCATCCTCTATAGAAAAGGGAGGACCCTCCGACCAGACGGGTGTCGTGTCTGCCGGGCAACTGCCAGATAGCTTTTTTGAAGTGAAAACTTCTTTAGGCGCATTGAGCACTTTTTGGGTGAGCAAAAATCATGGAAGTCCCGTCATCTTCACCGGATGTTTTCCAAGAGCTATAAGTATACTGTGTATGTGTACTTTTTGGGTGGACAAAAAGCGTGAAACTCGCGTCATCGTCATCGCACACTTCCCATGAGCTATATGTATACTGTGTATATATGTACAAAGATATATCGGAAACGAGATGAACTTGTTGCTTATAGTATACAATGGAGTGAAATCAGTTACAGAATACTAGGTCGATAAAAGCAGTAATTATATATCTGTCCTCCAGGTTTCAACCTATCACAATGGGAAACATCAAAATAAGTTCTACGGTTTAGCCGCGAAAGAATGACGAAGCAATTAAATTAAACAAACAAATGAAAGGCATATGTTATAAAACTTGGAGTAGGTATTTTTACCCGTAAATATTGTACTGTGACGTTATGAAAACATTCTCAAAATCTTTTGTCGATATTATAACATAGAAATATCGATAAGGGCTGCACAAGTAGACGCCATTTTATCCTCTCAGTAAAGTGTAGGTATGGCACGTTTTTCTTGTAGGTATGCCAAGTCAAGTCAATGGTCTACGCTAATTCGGCACGCTCAAATCGATAACATCGTAACTTGGAATGTACCTCTAGTCAGTGGGCTAACCAGATGCTTTTGACAGCTCTCTCGTCACGTGTTTTTTTTTTTTTTTGTTTACCTTTATTTTACATACAATATACCCAATCACAGAATAAATAGGGATATGTACCCAATGATGGCAATGATGCCTTGTCATTGCTACCAATGTATACGGCATCGGCAGATTTCATTTGTGTAAGTACCAAATTATTGATATTGACGGCAGATAATATTCTTGTGAAAAGGAATCCGCCCATAAGACGACCTTCTGACCAGATTATTACATCAGTGCTTACAATATCATGCAAGCTTTTTTAAAAAAACGTATACGTAAATATTGGTTTATCAAAACAATATCCGAAAATCTCACCTTTCTGCGTCGTGGGGAAACTGATGGAACTTCAAATCCTTGTTGTTGTACGAAGATGAGAGACAATGAAGGGCTGCACAAGTCCTATGCCCCATTTTAACTTATTTGTTCTAACAACCAAGAAAAAAGCGAAATCCGACAGCAATTTTTTTTACCGAGGACGCGCTAGTCCAAGACAAGACACGTCTCGAGTAAACTTGAGTAAACTGAACCAATATAAAAATGTACTCTGTGAACTGAACACAGTTAACTATATTCGGTTAATATTAAATACTAGATCACAGACTACATAGGGATACTATACTAGATACTAGTAAACTGAAGCTCACTCTCGGTCGGTCGTCGGTCGTCGCCACAGACTACATGGGATAATAAGTAAGTACGTATGTCTGGTGCGTTCGCTCCGAGCAGTGTTACCAAATGAAAAAAATTACTACCGTGTTGATGGAAAATACGGTGTTTTAAGCTTCGTTCAGACTAGCGCGACGCGACACCGGCTATTGTTATGCCGTGAAGTTTTCTTAGAAATTGTATTGTTCGAGTCGCGTCGCGCTGGTCTGCACGAGCCTTTAGACTTACCGTAGACCGATTTGAAAAATACGGTGTAAATTATCGTGTAAAAAGCAAAAGAAAATACCATGAATATTCAATATTTGTATTCATTATTATAATTAACCGCTTTCATAATCGTCTAAAACAAGAACTTCTTGATTATACATTTATTTTGGAGTCATTTTTGACATCATATTCTTAGTAGGTACAGACGCCAGCACAACAACCTACTACAATCTGTAAAAATTTCCCAATCATCTTTGAACCTTAAATATTTCCGATATAAAGTTGAAAATCTAATAAAGAAATTTGACAGATTGTGGTAGGTTGATGTGCAGGCTGCTGGCGTCTGTACAAAATCAAAACAGCCGTTTCCATGTCGGTGAATAAACTTGCGCAAGAATATTTTCCGTTATGGTTTTTATTATTAATTTATATCTTTATTTCGTTCTAATGTCGTTGCCTTGGCTAAATATCCTTTCACTTGAAGTATTTGAGTGGGGTAATGATAAAATATTTAACATAAAAGTGGGCAGGAACCACAGGAACTGAAACTTTGACTACAATTTCACACGGTATTTAATATTTAAAATTATCATAGAAAATTACACGGTAGTGAACCACTACCGTAGACCGTGTATTGGTTAAAAATACCTTGCTTCTACGGTAATTCCCGTGTACTTGGTAACACTGGCTTCGAGGTTCGAGTTCGAGTTGCTCCGTGCCGTGGGGCCCGCGGTCGGTAACGGTCGGTCAAACAGACATGCAGATTGCAGCGCACTGACCTCCATATATACAAGTACATGGAGGTCAGTGTTGCAGCGGGCTGGTGCCCCACTGGTGCCGCTGGCGGGTGTCCCCCACCCCTCCGGCTCATTCATGCCGTACCCACGCGCGTGTGAGATTATTATCTACAGGAGAATATCTAATTGTATTGATCACATAATTATTGATTGTTTACAACAATCTATCACAGTATGAACGTCAGCTGTCAGAATGATAGGTGACATTGTCTGTCTTATAGAAACGTTCTTACGTTCCATTTCAACAATATTTTATTAAACGTAAATTAATATTTTATAAGATTATAAAGGTTGTAATAATATTTGTTATTTGCATTTCTCTGATTGGTATTTCATAGACAGATGTATTATTTATAAATGGTCTTTAATGTGATCTAAAAGGCTGTTTCACAAACAACGATTCTAGAGTTTGTGTTAGTCATTTAAGATTTTGGTTTTTAAAGATCAAAACAAATGTTTATTATCTTAGCAGTACACTAGATAATTAATATGTTATTAATAACATTTATTACGAATAAAATGCAATTTTAAAGTAACATGTTGTTTCAAACGATTTTCGGAACATCCAGTTGATGTTATTATATTATGAGATTTTACTTAAAGATTACAAATAAATACATACTAAATTGCTAAATAATCTTATTAAGTTTTAAGATAGTTTTGTTAATTATTACTCAGGTTATAAGTTATTTAGTATTTATGTATGACCATCTATGATTCGTCTAAAATGGCGGGAGAAAGGGCGGCAATGTTTGAGGATTGATAGGCTATAAGATGGGGTTATTACCGCCAATTTTAAGAAGAACTTGGGTTTAGCTGTTGGACAAGAGAAGACCACTGACTTTTGACGGGACAGACCCTGAGTGGTGTCCATGTCCTTAATATTAAGTTACTAAAAGCAAACTTAAGGAAATCATGTTGCATAACGGGAGTTCTGCTATTATTGTAAAATGGTTTGAAATAATGTTCATCAGATCACTTCTGGTGAAATATCGACTGACTACAATGTTCATGTAAGTTAATAGTTAAATTATCTTGATTATTGCTGATAACTAATGTTGTTCTGTATGTATTTTAATATGGCTAATATTGCTACATAAGTGTTGAACCGGATTAAGGAATATTCATGTTCTATTTCTTTTTCATTGATAGAGTTGTTAGCTTTGAGAAATGGTCCAAGAGATTATCTAATAACAATACTAAATGCTAATGTAAAATGTGTTGATAAAATACTTTAAAACAAGCTCCGTGGAGTTTCTTATCCTTCTTCTTCACGAAGACCTAGATTTGGAACGGATAACTAGCTTTCTCATTAACGATACCTTTTATTTATTGACAAGTCAAATTAAAATAAATGCCTAGTCTTGTCTCCATGTGCTTTACTTATAATCCTTTTCCCTACACACCATACTCATAGATATTAAAATACCTACATAGTTAAATAACTAGTAGGTAACCATCCTGACACTCAAAACTTAATAGTAAAGTGGATATCAATGCCTTTAAAGGTAGTCTTTCAGACCACTTTTTAACACTCGCTTGTCGTCTGGTACGACTGGGTTATCCCTATGTAGTCTGTGGACTGGGTATCCCAGCCTACATCACTGAATTAATAGTCTGTTCTCCTACCTCAATGGCCTACATAGTAACGCAAAAGTAGTAGGTAATTAATTTGACTAGACCGTTATTCGAAGCATAATGACATAGGCTTTTCGGTTCCCGCCTTTGCTATTCCTCTGTTTTAGTCCTATATTGCTTTTCGGTTCCCACCTTTGCTATTCCTCTCTTTTACTCCTATATTTCTATCTCTTTGTAATACGTCAGTTCCGGCCCGGTTCGACGTTTTGGTGAGCCTTACCGTTTTGATTCCATTGGCGTCTTGTTTTGTTTCCCGCCGTGGTCGGTCCAACACACATGGCTGCAAAACCTACCAACTTATTTAAGAAAAAAATTGAATCGTTTGTTCTACAACATAGGTCATAGACGTATATTATAATATACGTCTATGTTCTACAAGTTAAACAAAGCTAATATTTTCGGTTTTTAAATATGGCAGAATTGTTTAAAATGCCGAGAAAGCGATTATTGATGTGCTTCCAGGCCCTCCTTCGCCGTACAAGCGGAGCTCAGTCAAGTAGTTCCAGCAGCTCAAGTTCCAGTAGCTCGAATTCCAGTAGCAGTTCCTCGTCGTCTAGCGGAGGTAAACCGAAGAAATATCGCCATAAGAAGAGGAAAGGGGGTAATCACAAGCATCGCTCCAATCGTAAGATTCGTAAATTAACTAAAGAAGTACGTGTTCTTCGGCAGCAAATGGTTTGCAAGGATAGTGATTACCACGTGAGTACGTGAGTAGTAATAATAATAATTATGATAACGATGTCATCTCAATTATGTCCGGTGTTAATGAAAATCATTACGAACAATACGCCAAACATCGGCCTTCCCCCAAACTTCGGCAGTCTGCACATTTATAACTTGCGTTTCTTTAAAAGGTAACTATAGGGCAATTTTGTCACTCGAATTGCATCCTTAGTTCATACTTTATACCATAGAGGAAAGTACTTTATACGTACAAACCGTTACTATTCGAATACGGATACGCCACTCGCTCTTCGCACACTGAGCGACAGTAGCACAGAGTACATTATGACAGTAGCGATGCCGACCTTGAAGCGTCAAGTTCGTAGGTAGCTTACTTGCTCTGAATACCCACGCTTCGGGGATTGATATTACAACGGTAAGACATTCTTTTATTTGTTTTAAGCTTTGTTATCAATAAAAAGTTAGCTCTATTATATTTTGAAATAAAATTTTTAACGTTTTGCGCATTGGTTGAAGGGAAAAATAGGGGCCGCCACACAGTGGGCTGAAATTCGCGTTTCATAGACATTCAAATTTTTTTTTTAAGTGTCGCTTATTTTGCTTGGTAACGATTGGGAATACTTACTACATGCCTTATAAAATGAACTCTTAGGTTTATAATCGGAAACAGCGCAATCAGATCTTTTTCCAAAAAAAATTGTATGGCATAATAAATGATGATATCTCCATTATCCCACAATTGCGCCTACTATCCTCCCAGGTTACTAATATATGAATTATTTTGGATTTTTTGACATACCTACTCCATGCCTAGATCAAACATGCGTTTTTTTTTTATCGTTAAAAAATTAACATTTTTTATTTTTTCGTTTTTTTACTAATATTAAGCTTAACATGGATGTATAGACTAGACATTTACACAAATCAATAAAATTAAGTGCCATATTAGAAAGTGAAATTCGCTTAAAAACTCATTAGCTTAAATCTGAAATAGTAATTATTTAATCTAATGACTCAAAATTCCCAAAAAAATTCAGGAAATTATTTTGTTTTTCTGTTTGTTAATGACATTTTAACTATCTACCGACTTTTTGAATACCTTTAACTATTAAATAATTGGGTTCTCATTAGTTCGCAATTAAGAGGGTACTTAGTAAATTAGTTTTTCGGGCACATTCTTAAAGTCGATCGCAACAAATAAGAGCGTACTAAAAGAAAATCATTTAGTATTCTTCAATCATTGAAAGTACAAACATCATGGCAAGCGTCGTAACAAACTTAGATTTGTTCGTTATTTTGAAAAACGCTCATAAACTCAGTGACTATAATTTTTTGTTTCAAACCGTGCTATCTCGTATAAACAACAGTGTATCTGAAGAAGATTGTGTGACTTTAAAAGAATTTTGCCGGAGATTCACTAGGGCTGCACAGAAACGATATGAATCAACACAACGGAAATATGAGAGGTTCCGAACTGACTACGAAAGTTGGCTCAAGGCTGATGTTGATTAAAAGAAAATATAAAATCGATTACTTAAAATGAGGGAAGCCATCACCAAGTTCTAACATTACTATTTTGGAATCATCGTCAAGCGCTACTGGTTCTCTTTTGGAGCCATCTACATCATCAACTGGAACAATGACGAAACGACAAATCTCAAATCGTAAACCTTTTGAAGACTTGGGTACGAAACAGAAAAAGAGGCGGAGTGGAGACCTGACAGACAAAGATTCCAGTGAGCTCGTATTTGCAACTATTTCTAAGTTTAAAGATTAAGGCCAAAACAACATTGCTTCTGTGATTGAATATACGGTGAACCACCCAGAATCAATCGAAAAACTTGAAGATTTAATTAAAAAACCAACCAGTAAAGAAACGTTTTCACCCCAAAAAGCACTTGGTTTACTGATATCTCTGAAATTATCAGTCTCTGCGAGAATAAGCAATTCGAGAAGGCCTTAAGCACTTGTACCCTTCGTATTACTGCGTGCGAAAAGAGAAAAATGTGTGCTTTCCACCTGAACAGATTCCTCAGCAAAAATTTCCTTGCAAGATTTTCTAGATCTGACAGCAAAAAGAATAATTAAATCTTTGCGAGAAAGTATACAAAATAAAAAACTCATTTTAAGATCAAAATACGGTTTCTACGGAGCATCCAGCCAAAGCAGATACAAACAGAAGATGGATTCTATACAAGATGACTAGTATCTTCATGACTTCGTTATCACCACTGAAGATGACATGTGAAGACATCAAAGTTTGGGAGAACCCGAAACCTTGCTCAGCAGCGTATTGTCGCCCAGTACAGTTCACCTTTGTTAAAGAAAGTGAAACAGTGGTGAAGGGAGAGCATAAAAGAGTCAAAGCTGAGATATCGGCTATCCAACCATCTGATTGTGATAGCAATATGGTGAGTCATAAGCTAATGCTCAACATGGTAGATGCTAAAATAAAAACATATCTTTCTCTTAACGTAAGATCGAATACAGCGTGCTACATTTGTTTGGCGAAACCTTCGGAGATGAACAACTTGGAAGAAGTTAAAAAGAAATCAACAGAAGATGACTTGATGGAGCTCGGACTTTCTTCACTACATGCAAGCATAAACATGATGGAATGTCTTTTGCATATCGCATATAAATGAGATATTAAGAAGTGGTCTGCTAGAGGGGATAGTGAGAAAGCTGCAGTGGATGCAAGAAAGAAAACTATCCAAGCCAGGTTCAAAACGGAGCTCAACCTATTAATCGATGTCGGAAACAAGGTTATGGCACAACTAACGACGGCAACACTGCACGACGATTCTTTGAATTTCCTGAAAAGACTGCGGCTATCACAGGACTAGATAAAGATCTGATCCGAAGATTTGCTGTAGTTTTGCAAGCCATAACTTCAGGAAAACCCAACAACATTTCGAAATTTAAAGAATATGCGTACATAACTGCTGAGAAATATTTTGTATTGTACAACTGGTACTACATGTATCAACAGTGCACACGATACTGCTTCATGGAGCCGAAATTATTGCTTATAACGCAATCGTACCGATTGGAAGTTTATCTGAAGAAGCTTCAGAAGCAAGGAACAAGGACTTCAGAAGATTCAGAGAACACTCACGTAAGAAGAGCAGAGTGAGTTCCAATGAAGATATTTTTAATTTGCTTCTTCTTTCGTCCGATCCGCTTATTTCAGCAGTAAGACCAACGATGGATGCAAAAAAAAAAGAAACCTTTGTTTGATGAAACATTGGATCTGCTGAATCTTCAAACACCTGAATTCGAGTTTAGGGATATTGCTCAAATAAATTCTGACTCTGAGTTCGGCTCTGAAGATAGTGATTCAGAATAGGCAATATTTTTAAATAATATATTCATTTTTTTTATTAATTTTATCATATATTTTTATTGTAATCATTTTAATATTACATTTTATCATCATATTTTTGGTTTTAATGAGATGTCATTAATTTTTATAATTATTTGTATTGCCCAACTACTGAAATTTAGTTTTTAGGGTATTTCTAGTACCACAAAAGAATCACAAAATGTGTCTTATGATGTTTAAATATACCACACATTTCTTCTTCTTCTTTGGTTAGGTGGCGAACGGTAGTCAAAAACACAATTTCGAAAATGCCAAATTATAAAACAGCACAACTGTCATTTTTGATATTCATAATCTTTTATTTTGATAATTATTAATAATAATATAAAAAAAACTATACCATATAAAGATATGCTTGCGGTACTACAATGAGTTTTTAATAAATTCATGCCATTTAGTAGTAATTTAACCTAAAAAAAACACCGTATTTATGTTTATTTTCATTTTTTAACGATAACACTACGGCTGTTAGCGTGCTCAAATCGATTACAGCGTAACTGGGAATGCACCCCTAATTAGTGGGCTAATTAAAGGTCAATGGGCTAACCAGACGCCTTTGACAGCTCTCTCGTCACGTGGTTTTTTTTGTTTACCTATAATTGAATACTAAACAATATGCCCAATTACCCAATGATGCCTTGTCATTGGTGCCGATTCTGTTGTACACAAACTAAACTAAATTTAAGTTCAGTGCATCTTTTTCTTTCTATTTCATTAAGAAAAGGACAGAAGATACATTTTAGTTTAGTCCTGTCAAATTAATCAGCGTCTGACGTAAATTGACGTAATTTTAGTGGGCAAGTTTTTAATCATGTCAAAACTTGTATGGATTAGTGTCAGGGGCTGATTAATTTGACAGGACTAAACTAAAATGTATCTTCTGTCCTTTTCATAATGAAATAGAAAGAAAAAGATGCACTGAACTTAAATTTAGTTTAGTTTGTGAACAACAGAATCGGCACCATTGCTACCAATGTAGGCATCGGCAGATTTCATTTGTGTAAGTACCAAATTATTGATATTGACAGGTGACAGCAGATAATAATTATATTCGTGAAAAGGAATCCGCCCCTAAGACGACCGTACGACGACATTAGTGCTCACAATACCATGCAAGCTTTTTTAATTCTACAAAAACGTATAAGTAAATATTGGTTTATCAAAACAATATCCGAAAATCTTACCTTTCTGCGTCGTGGGGAAACTGATGGAACTTCAAATCCTTGTTGTTGTACGAAGATGAGAGGCAATGAAGGGCTGCACAAGCCTTATGCGCCATTATTACTTAATATTTGTTGTAATAACCAAAACACAAGCGAAATCCGACTCCGGCCAAAAAACTGACCGAGCGTAGTATCTCTAAGTAGTCTGTGCGCGACCGCGAGTCCTTTTCATTGACTTTTAAAATAAGTCAACGGTCCTTTTACACGTCTCGAGCACAGATTATAAAGTGTATTATCTATGGACTACATATGGTTATACGTAACTACGTTTGTCTCGAGTAAACTCATAAACTGAGGCTGAGGCTCACTCTCGGTCGGTCGGTCCGTCTGGTCCGGTCGGTCGTCGGTCTGGTACGTTCGTTCGCTCCGAGCAGTGTTACCAAAAGAAAAAAAGTGACCACCGTGTTGATGGAAAATACGGTGTTTCAGACTTACCGCAGACCGATTAGAAAAATGCCGTGTAAATTATCGTGTAAAAAGCAAAAGAAAATACCATGAATATTCAATATTTGTATTCATTATTATAATTAACCACTCAACTCAAACTCAAAGCATATATTTCAATTAAACCATTTACAGGCACTTTTGAATTGTCAAGGAGTCAGTCAGTCAGAAATATGAAGCTAGTTGCCCATTCCAAAGCCTAGGTTCCTATGGAGAAGAACGGGCAAGAAACTCCACGGACACTCTTTTAAAAAAAAAATATATTCTTACAAAATATTGTTTACATCATTCATGTTGAAATTATACATGTGAGAACAATGTTGAAAGACGTGTAAGTACGTAAAAAGCGTCCGTAATAAAAAATAAAACAATTCAAAAATTAAAATAAGCCGTGGCAGATAAGAGATGACCAGTCCCTACTGATGGCGCCCGTTCACGAACATGACGCATGGATCAGCACCGTTTAGCTCAACCATTTTGAAGGGAACTCAACGATCCAACACACACGCCACCACCAGCGAGACATTTGAGTGAGCATGACATACTCTTAGCCGCCAGGGCATATCAAGTCAATGAAAGACGTACCCAGTAAATGGTAGCTTTATAGAAGGTACATGGTCACAGTGCTCACACATGTGCTATGCAATTATACAATAAAAAAAAAGAGATTCAAGTTATACAATTCAAAGACAGTTTTTGCAGCTTTCTTCAGCAATTCCAACAATATTTTTGAATGCTAATCAATTAGTTTATGCGCCCTTGTGGAGCTGGATCAGCGTTAAGCCAAGCATTTTTGTCAGCGATATAATCCCCAAGCTTATAATATGCCTGGCAGCATAGTGTGCGTTTTATACAAGATTTAAATTTTGTTTCATTTAGTTGTAGTATATGGGAAGGTATTTTATTGTAACATTTTAAACAGTACCCCATGAAAGATGAGTCTACTTTAGCCAGTCTGAAACCCGGTTGAACTAATTGGTCCCTATTTCTAGTACTATAATTGTGTCTTTCACCTCTTTTACTGAAAAGATTAAGATTTTTCCTGACGTAAGTACATGATGTTTTCATAAATATATTGACAAGGTACCGTCATGATGTTAATATTTTTAAACATACACTTTCATAATCATCTAAAACAAGAACTTCTTGATTATACATTTATTCTGCAGTCATTTTTGACATAATTTTAGTAGGTACAGACGCTAGCACAACAACCTACTACAATCTGTCAAATTTTCCCAATCAATTTTGAACCTTATTTTTCAGACATAAAGTTGAAAATCTATTTAAAAAGATATTTGGCAGATTGTGGTAGGTTGATGTGCTGGCGTCTGTACATAATCAAAACAGCCGTTTCCATGTCGGTGAATAGACTTGCGCAAGAATATTTCCCTTTAAGGTTTTTATTAATTTATATATTTTCTTCGTTGATGTCATTTTATCATCATATTTTTGGTTTTAATGAGATGTCATTAATTTTTATAATTATTTGTATTGCCCAACTACTAAAATTTAGTTTTTAGGGTATTTCTAGTACCACAAAAGAATCACAAAATGTGTCTTATGATGTTTAAAATTTATATATTTGACAAATATTACCAATTACATGTAGTTTTAAGCCTAATTATCCAACAGATATTCAAAAAGACAGTAGATAGTTAAAGTATTGTTAAATAATAATATTTTAGTTAATTGGGGATTTTGAGAGTCGTTAGATAATTACTTTATCAGCTCACCATTTGTACTATTTTGTTGTTCATCAAATATAAGTCGTTGTGTGTAAAGGTTTCTATGATATAAATATTATCAGAAGGTATATTGTATAGAATACCTAGGCAAAGTATAAAATAAATAATATTTCATACATTACCTACACGTTTTAGGTATTCTATACATTGCCTAGGTATTGTATAGAATACCGGATTATACAGATTGTCGGTAACAAATAAAGGATACAGGTATTAAGCCAATTTTTTATGGTTTTTAATGAATTTCAATTTCTAATATTGCACACAATTAATTTGCGTAAATGTCTAGTCTTTATACATACATGTTAAGCTTGATACTAGTTAAAACAAAACAATAAACAAACAAAAATGAAATTTTTAAAGGATTTAAAAAAAAAAAACGCATGTTTGATCTAGGCATGGAGTATGTCAAAAAAACCAAAATAATTCATATATTGATAACCTAAGAGGATAGTAGGCGCAATAGGGTATTACACCCATTTTTGGAAAGTGTCTCAATTAGATTCTATAGAGCTAATGAACCACTAAAAAAATCACAAAATTTTTATTCAATCGTTAAGTGCCATTAAAATGCATTTTCAAGTTTCGCGCGTAATTTGCCGAAAACGCTGGACGCAGTGGACGCCATATTGCTCTGAGGTCATGACGTCAGTTGGCTGTGTAAACAAATTTATAGATTAAAGGTACGCTGATAGTTGACAGTTAACACTTTCTAGGTTTACATAGCTGTATGACATAATAATATGGCGACTACTATCTAATGGTATTATTAAACAGATTTAAAAAACTGAAACTTAAACTTAATTAAATTTTAAAATGTAGTTATACCGTATTTATGCTCAAAGCTCTAAGGAAGCTTCCCAATTAGTCGAAAGAGTGCAACGTGGGCATTATCCGACTTCAGTGATGGTTTGGTGGGGTGTTAGCTATGAAGGAGTTAAGGAGCCATATTTTTGTGAAAAAGGTATCAAAACATCGGCACAAGTGTATCAAGATACCATTCTTGAGAAGGTAGTTAAGCCCCTTAGCAACACCATATTCAATAACCAAGTATGGTCCTTCCAACAAGACTCGGCGCCGGGTCATAAAGCTCGGTCCACGCAGTCTTGGTTGGAAGTGAACGTATCGGACTTCATCAGAGCTGAAGACTGGCCGTCGTCTAGTCCCGATCTTAACCCGCTGGATTATGATTTATGGTCAGTTTTAGAGAATACGGCTTGCTCTAAACGCCATGATAATTTGGAGTCCCTAAAACAATCCATACGATTGGCAGTGACGAATTTTCCTATGGAAACAGTGCGTGGTTCTATTGATAACTGGCCTCAACGTTTAAAGGACTGTATTGCAGCCAGTGGAGACCACTTCGAATAAGCTTTTTATATTTTAAATTGTTTTATATTTATGTATTAAACTAACACACTGTAAAACTAATAAATATTATTTGCAATAAAAAAACATTTTTTTCTTAGTGACAATATTTATGGCAAGACTAGGTATACAACTAAAGGAGGACTACGGCTGTTATTTATCTGAATTTCTGGACATCGCGTTAATATAAATTATTGGAATATTTGTCTTTTACTAAAAGTGCATTACAGTTTTATTATTTGACTTGTATTCATTATTATATAATTATTATAATAACAATATTTGAAGTTTAATAAAAGGAATAGTTTAAAACTAAGGCTTTTTCTGTCATAATTAAGTAGGTACTACAATAAGACAGAAAAAGCAGAAAATATATTTTTTAATTTTGAGACCACCTTTAAGTAAATAAATAAACATAATCAGGCTTAGCAAAATATCGCGGCGGGATTTTATCGCGCACTAGATTTTCAACTCCCGGCTCTAAGCAGAGCGTTGAAAATGCAGTGCCGATTCAATTCTCTGGAGTTGAATATCCAACAGTGTGTTTTCTTGACGCGCTGGGATACTTGCTGGATGCGCTCTATTGGATTCTCAATGCTCGGCTCAATACCGAGATTTGAAAATACAGTGTACGAAAAAATACGTCCGTGCGAACCTGGGCTAATAGCTACCTTCTTTTCAAGAACACACACACACGGCAGCGCACCGCGTCCCCCACTCGTATTCTCTTGTCAAACAGAGATAGCAATATTCCAAACGAAATTTGCACACATCTCGGTTGGGAGCCGCGCTCCCCGCCCTGTTTTATTTTGTTTTTTTTCTATTCTTATGGAGATTGGTTCTTACCATTACAAATGGCACGATATAATTCTGACTACACAGAACTTGTATTTGTCTTAATAAAATAAAGCAATAATAAATGGGTAAATTTGGCTTACATGACAACCCTAAATTCACTCACACATAAATTAGTCGCCGCCATTAGAGGACACAGTTTTGTCTTAGCGGGAGTTCCGTCCGACATTTTTTATACTTCTATGGTACCCACGTTACATCTCTGATCTGTAACTCGCCACATTGCAGGACGAGATCTCGAATATCCAATCTCGACAACATACTTATCACGCGGACGGATATTCGATTTTCAATTTCGGAAATAGTGTGAAAAGAAAACACAATTTATGTTATTCACATTTCTTTATTAAAATTTATCAATATTTTTAAGTATATAAAACTCACGTAACATTACAATCCATACTATGTGTTGTGCATCTAGTCAGAGGCTTAGAAAATGTAGGTATGTAAGTAACGGTATTAATTAATTTCATTGGCAAGTAATTTATCAGATTATAAGAAACTGGCAAGGTTTTTTCAAAACGGTTCGTTAAAATTAGTTTTTTTTTCGTTGCGATGTCATTGTTTAAATTTAATTTATATCATATTTAATTTTCAAAAAATCATTTCACATGTAATATAATATTATCTAAAAGATAATATGAACACCAATAAAAGATATTGCAGTTACAACGGAACTGCCGTGTAAGGCTCGATGTTTCTCGAAATAAGTCGAATTCATGCAATTTAGTCTTACGATACGATCACAGAAAATGTTGCGTTAAAAATTTCGTCTTCACTGTAAACATTTGTATAATTTTGCGCGAATAACAAGATGTTTGATATAAATATAATTTGTAAAAATATAAATAAAATATTTTGCATCCTTGGGACGGAAACGGACGACTTTCAAACAAGTTTTACTTATGACATTAATTAAAGGTGGGACCACACTTGATGGACAATGACGCACGGCCTACGGGTAATTCTCGACGCCAACCCAGTTGCAGTAACATCAAATGTAGAACTACTTTAATATTTTTGAGCGAAATATGTTCTACAAAAATCAAATAAATTCTATCAATTATAAAGTTGTATCAAGAGTACTTTTTTAAAACGTCAATAAACAAAAAATTAAATTATACATTAAAACACAAAATAATCGTTTGACGAAAATAACTAATATAATATTGAACTTGAATATTTTTCAATCAACACATTCAAAATCAAAAGTTAGTAAAACAATCTAAAAAAATAGTAATGTCCAAATAATAAAAATATTAATAAAAACACACAGACAAAACCTTTATCTTTTTCACAATAAATATTTACCAAATTTTTTGAACATTACAAAATCACAGTTCAAAATTACGTTGATGGCAATCTAGTTAAATTAAAATGTTAAAAATAATTGCAACTAATATTATTCTAGTAAAGTTAGGTACTTAGATTAAGTATGTGATGCTCACTACAACTAAAAAAGGTGTACACTTGGTACAATCTAAAATAATGCAATTTTTTGCAGATTGTTCGATATCACGTCTAAGACATTCGAACTATAATTGCGAACATTAACGATTTGAATTGCATATTTCTTTGAAGACGATTTTTATAAATTTTGCTGGTCATGCTAGAAAAGTGAAGAGCTGAAACACGAATTCTAATAAATAAGCTTGTAAAAAAATGCTTTTATAAATTGACTGATCATCCACCTACAATTAATACACCAATATTGGCATTAAATACTGTTAATTGACCTCTAAACTAACATCAACGGTTGCATACAAAAATGAAATATGCAAAAATGCATTGTAATAAAAATCGTTAACGTTCTGATATCTATTTCATAAAAACTTTCCAATCTTAATTTTAATATTTACATTACGTTGTATACTTTCGCTATACCTAGAAGGCAACTCTCAACACCCACGGTGGATCATCACGTTTCAAAATCACTTCTTGGACTTTGTGAGATAACACTCCCACACAATGTGCGACGAACAACGATCACAATGTCCCTACACAATTACCTATAAAACATTTAGTCGATTCTCAACTTCACTGAACTACAATCTATGCCAAACGCAAAAAATCTACTAAAAATAATAGTTAGTAACGACACTAACTTTATTATGGCGACACACGTTCGAATTTCAAACGAATGTGTCAATTGTTTTCCCGCTGGTGGTATTTCTTTTTACGTACATGCCTCCAGCGGCGTTGGCTCTCAGTCATAATGCCACAGCTTGTATATAGCTTTCGTCTTCGTAGTTTCCTGCCGATAGCCTTAGGGCGTGTTCTTCGCATAATGAAGCTAATTCTTTAAGCCATTCGTCGAGTATGACTGCGTTTAGAATTGAGCGGAGGGTGATGGATTGGTTCCAGTAGGTGTCTTGTGTAAAGACCGGTCTCTTCTGTGGACTAGCGTAGGTGTTGGGCTGTGGACTGTGGGCGTTGTGTGGGGAGGGTGATGATGCTGGAAGATAAATAGTGCATATATAAGAGATTAAGCAAAGATGATACAAACTAGGCTAGTAATTTTCTAAAATCAATGGATTTCAAACTAACGTATAACTTGCAACTAGTTTTGTCGCCGCTTTACTATAATTTTCTTTAAAATTGATTTAGTTGTTCTGGTGACAAACAAACTCGTACAAAATTTTGTAAACATTTGTGTATTTACACATAATTCTAGGCCAATTTCAGTTTCCAGGGACACCCAATTTAGCATGACAAATAAACTCAGTAAAATTATATGCCAGATAATTCATTCGGAACACAAAAAAGAAAATTACTTACAAGACAATCTCCTTCCAAACATATTGGAAATGCTGTTGGAAAAACTTCGTCGCTTGGTCTCCATTCGCCGGAACGGTGAATCATCCGGTTTTTGTGGAGAATCATGGCCGTGACCTGAAAGATGAATTGAAATGTTTTAGATTAGTTATAAGTAGCCTGTGGTCTGAAATTGTCGACTTTGCCCACATAATAAGCAAGCTAAAGTGGCAATGGATTGCCTCTCATAAGAAATGTTAGTCGTTATAGTATTGATGTAATGAGTTTGCCGACCACTGGACTAGGATAACCTTTAGGGTAGGGCGCTCTCAGGATATGAACATTGACGATCTGCGCAGGCTAGCAGTCATTGGATGAGAGTTCACAAACAACAAACATCAAACAAATCATTTTTAAGACAGCTGCGCGCACAGGTTTTTTTAAGTCTGCGGCGCGTGAGTCGCCGACGATACGAAATGTTGCCATTTTAAATATTATATTTTATATATTTAGGATTAACTATTGTGTTTATTTTATTTTATTTTTGTCTTAATTTGTTATTTCTGTATATGCTTCACCGGTTTGACGTCATCACGTCAACTCCGGCTGTCATTGAAAACCAGCGCTGGGGCTCTGTCTCGCAAAGGGTCGCAGCATTATGCTGAGTGATGGCCGTTTTGCGTGGATGTGACGCATATTTTCCCCCAAATTGTTTTTTAGTGTTTTGTTCCTTTGCTTGCGTCATTATATGTACCACAAATAAACGTATTTTCTTTCTTTCTTAGTTGCCGAAGATCGATCGATCGTAAATAGCGTGCGATTGGAAGAAGCCTTTGTCCAGCAGTGGACAGTGCTAGTATAGGCAGACGATGGTAATAATGAACTTTGATCGTCTGAAGTGAAATATGTAAGCTTAAAGCGCAGGCTACCGCATGTTAGCATACTTCGTTTCACACCGCGAGCTATGAACCGAGTATGAAAAGACGCGGTAGCTACATGAGCGAAGCTAAACGAACTTAGCTTCGTTGCCAGTGTGGCCTGCGCTTAAAGCGTGATGAAAGATATTTATTTTGTAAAATGGTTTTATTAAACTTTTTTTACACATCAAATAATATCTTTAAACTTAATGAGGTCGGTGTTTCCTATTCGAACGCCCTGAGAAGAAACACTAAAACAAATTCAGTTGTCCTCTTTTAAAATTCCATAGGTACATTATAATGGACAGGTTACTAAATACTGGTATTCAGCTGCATCCGGTTAGACTGGAAGCCGACCCCAATATAATCGGGAAAAGGCTAGACAGATTGATATGGACTGGTTATCTAAGGTCCATGCAGATTAATGTCTGTGATGGTCTTTTGAAGAAGAATAGTTTTACTGCTTAGTTAAGTAGGGACTTACTATCGTCGTTGGTCGGGCCCCGTGTCTTCACCAGCGCCATCTCTCGCTGTATAAGGTAAACTCGCGCTTTGTCCACTAGCTCGCCGCTATTCTCTATACCTTCTGTTAACTCGTCCACTTCCTCTTTTAGTTTACTTAGAATCTGGAAAATGAAAACCCACGTTCCATATATTTTGGACCAAATTTGAAAATGGCGGCCAAAGAAAAAAAATATTATATTCTGTTATAACTTGTTCACCTTAACATTTTTTATTATGGCATCAAAACTGTGAAACCATTGCCCTCGGTTTTATTTGAGTTCAAAAATCTTTATTTTATACATTTTCTATGAAAAAAAATTAAAAATAAAGAACTATACTGCTATAGCATTACAATAGTTTAAAAAATACAATAATGAGAAAATACAACCTGTCTGTTGTAGTTTTTTATTGTGGTATTTTGTTTTTTTGTGGTTTATAGGATTACCTAAAAATAAAAATGTGCCATAATAAAAAATGTTAAGGAGAACAAGTTTTATGAGAATATTGTGTTTTCTTTCTCTGGCCGCCATTTTCAAATTTGGTCTAAAATGGATGATGTCCTATACGGTTTATTGGGCCTAGTTATGCCAAATTGAAATGAAACAACCCACATCAGAAGTAATTCTATTGATTTTGGAAAGTTAACGCAGATTAATTTTAAATATAGTCAGCCTTTTCAAATAATAAGTTTTGAGTGTATGTATATAGTTCGTGGCTAAGTAAGAAATGCCGCACGGGTCGATGCATCAGGTTAAGGTATGCTTGCCGGGGTTGCTCCGTGGATAGGTGACCATCTTTACGTACCGAGACTCCTCCGTGCCTCGGAAAGCACGTTAAACCATTGGTTCCGGCTGTCATTCGTGGATCTTTGACAGTCGTTACGAGTCGTCAGAAGCCCGAAAGTCTGGCAACCAGTCTTAGCAAGGAGTATCGTATTACCGTGCGTTTGCACTGGCGAAACATTCACAACAAATCATGTTGAAACCTATAGTTTCTGTCAAACAAAGTATGGAAAATTGACAGAAAATAGAGATTTCAACATGTTTTCTTGTGAATGTTTCGCCAGTGCAAACACACAGTTACGCAGTTACTGGGTTGTGGACGTGCTCCATGTAAATTACTGGTATTCAGCTGCATCCGGTTAGCCTGGAAGCTGATCCCAACATAGTTGGGAAAAGGCTAGGCAGATTGATTGAATATAGGTCTATTTTTGGTGGAAAGTAATATACATTTCGGATAGGTACTGGATTAGTTTGACTTTATTAACTGAATCGTCGAAATAAAACCAAACTCACCCCTTCATACTAACCAGGCAGCGGCAGCCGGTTAATTAATATTTTTAAACCTTCGCAAGGTTGATATTCTTTTGGCAATTAATGAAAAAAACTGCTCAGCTCTTTAGCCCTTACATATCCTTTCTTCCTACCTTCCTACATTGTAAAAGAAAACTCACTTGAAACAAAGAAGGCACGTTTGGCTGTAACACGAATCCGGGACACAGCAGTAAGGAGGTCAGCAGAGGCGTCGGCAGCGATGCCAACTTGGACACCACACTCGTGACCCTACAGTTCACTATTACTTCCGATTCAAGGAGGACTGCCGTTTTCTTTAGAAGACTGGCTAATAATGGTCCTGGAAAGAAAAATAAGAAAACTTTTATAGTCAAGCCATTTATTGTAACTTTTATGACGCTAAGGGCCTCGTTCACCATCTCCAAGTGAAGCGTTGATTAGTTACTTCCTAGTTAACGTATCTTTTGTCAATTTCACACACAATTAAGTGAATGATGTAACAAATCATACGTTACATTCGTTCATTAATATGTCAATGTTACTCGTTAAACGTCATTGGCATTTGTCAATTGTCATTTGTGGTGTTTTTTTGTCTGGTTTGGAAAACGCGTGATTTTTTTTTAAATTTGTTACTTTATTTACCTATATTTTTTAATTAGCATGGATAAAGTAAAAAAAAAAATGGTTTTCAAATCAATATAACAGCCTTGCACAATTCCAGTAAGATACAAGTAAGCAGTAAAGGTAGGTTGTGTTAAAGTATTTATTTATTTATTTGGGATCTCCAACAAAGGACACACATACACAATATAAATCTGGCTGCTGGTCCAGCTCCACAAGGGCGCACTAACTAACTAATTGATTAGCATTCAAAAATATTGTTGGAATTGCTGAAGATTGCAAAAACTATCTTTGAATTGTATAACTTCAATCTCTTTTTTTATTGTATAATTGCATAGCACATGTGTGAGCACTGTGACCATGTACCTTCTATAAAGCTACCATTTACTGGGTACATCTTTCATTGACTTGATATGCCCTGGCGGCTAAGAGTATGTCATGCTCACTCAAATGTCTCGCTGGTGGTGGCGTGTGTGTTGGATCGTTGAGTTCCCTTCAAAATGGTTGAGCTAAACGGTGCTGATCCATGCGTCATGTTCGTGAACGGGCGCCATCAGTAGGGACTGGTCATCTCTTATCTGCCACGGCTTATTTTAATTTTTGAATTGTTTTATTTTTGTTTTTTTATTACGGACGCTTTTTACGTACACGTCTTTCTACATTGTTCTCACATGTATAATTTCAACATGAATGATGTAAACAATATTTTGTAAGAATATAATTTTTTTAAAAGAGTGTCCGTGGAGTTTCTTGCCCGTTCTTCTTCATAGGAACCTACGCTTTGGAATGGGCAACTAGCTTCATATTTCTGACTGACTGACTCCTTGATAATTCAAAAGTGCCTGTAAATGGTTTAATTGAAATAAATGCTTTGAGTTTTTGAGTTTTTTTTTTGAAATTACAATCATAAACACGGTTATTTTACGTGTGCTCCTTCAATTACAGGAGACCACAGGGTTGGAGTGTAGCCTTAGGGTAGGGGCGCTATGGCGCGAGGACTTTTTTTTCTCAATTTTATTGCAGTACCGGGTTGACCTTGACCATAAAAACCATTTAGGATCTGAGAAGCATGGCTCTATGACGCACTGTTTCCGAGTTATGAGCTTTCTAATTTTTTCCTTGAGATTTCGATGAAACTTCACAGTAATATAGCTTATATATCAGAATAACACATAGGCTACAATTTATAAAGATTTTGTGTTATTTGACCATAATATAACGATAAGTATCAAGTAATTCGGAAAAAATCCTGCACTCTGAGAGCTATCTTGGCGTGCGCTGCCTAAACCATTAGAGTTACACAAAGATAATATACCATGGGAATGTTTGTCTTAAACAGTTCTAAATAAAAGTCTGCGACAGCATATATCTACCTTTTATGTGGAAGTCAATAAATCCAAAATAGTGATCCATAAATACATTTAAATTGGATACTTTTTTTACAATGCACATTTTAGAGTAGTTAGTCAATTCATATTAAAATTAAAACCTTTATTGCTTTCGATATTTAATGTAGATAAACTTTGTCTTTTACACAAAGTAATTTGAACGAATAGTTTAAAAGTTATCACGACAAGAATATAAGATTGACCTGAGTGGAGCGCCATTGATGCCTACAGAGTCGGCGGCGGGCTGAGCGGGGGTAAAGGGGCGTTCCAGGCAATAACGCGCCATCGCGGAGTGCGCGACCCGAAGACCCGAACGCGGGCGGACGCGTGAGGGCAGACGTCGTTGACGGTTGTGTTCATTTTGCGTTTTTTTTTTACAGCTTATTCGATTCGAAGCGATTTATTACCAACCTACAGTAGGCATAATTATAATTTTTAGGTAGTATATTTTAAGTAGCAAGATTCATTTTTAATTTAATTATTACAGTCATAAATATTACAATTGTTTTCTTTGTTTATTTTATTATAGGATTGTATTTTTAGTTAAGTATAGGTTGCATTTGTAAGTAGGTATTAAGTAAATAGATTCATTTTTGTTTTCATTCGATTATTACGTAATTTTGATTTTTTTTTGTTACATTAAGAATAACGTATAATTTGTTTTAGGTTTAGGTTGTGTTTGCTTTGGAATTGTTTTAGTTGGTTTGAAAATAACTAACACTTGTGTTTTTTTTTAAATTGTGTAGTTTACAATAATGACGCATAGAAGTGAGTGAAATATTTCACAAAGCTAGAGCTTTGTGAAATATTTGACTTACTTTAAATAATCTTCTACTTCTGTATAATCTATATAGGTCAAAGAGATTTCAAAAGAACACAAAACTACAAAGAACTTGTTGTACTAATTCGTAATAAAATATTGCCTCTAAATCATACTAATTTTATAATATGCCTACCAGTTTTCAAATATATGAATAATGTTAATATTATGTTCAACAGTCGAGTTGAGGCTTTCAATAATCTATTATATATGGATGTACTTACATGTAATTATGCTTACATATCGATGGGTCCTACGTATAAGGGCCAATGCAACATTTTGAGCATTTTCACTTTTTTGTATTAAATGCTTCCTTTTACTGTAGTTGATAACGTGCACTAAAAAAAAATACACATTTATAGGTCAAAATACTATTTTTTGCTACAGTAAAAGGGCCTATATGGCACAATTTTAAACGTATAAAGGCCAAACGGATATTCGAGACTTGTACGCGGGGGGATCCCCCGTCTTTGTTTACTGCAACGGCTGATCGGTCAGTTGAGAAAGGGAAATCGGTCAGTAAAGAAGGCTGTGATGACTTTAGATTTTGGTCAGATAATTGTACTGGCCAAAATAGAAATAGGATAATGTTTTTTTCATCCCACCATCTCGGAAAGAGTATTTTTAATCTTCAGTATCTGAGTGGAAAAGCCGTTTTTATTCTCTAGAGGATAAAGTAAATTGAATTTAGAACATCGTGTGCACTAAGTTTGTGAATTAAAAAAAACATTAAACCTATTTACTGCTACCTCTATGGTGCCGAATATATCATACAACTTTTTTTTAATTTGTTAAAAACTCAGACTCGGAACCTTCTTGGTGTTCTTTTTTCAATTTGCTTTGTACGCGGTTCTTTACGCGGCATTTTTTCACGTCATTGTTAAACCTTAGGTATATTAAAAACAAGAAACTTGAAAACAAGTGAAAAAACTAAAATGAGTGATTCTAGCGACGAGGAAGTTTGCTTGACGCCAACAGAATTGACTGAAACTGTTAATAATGCGCAAATGAGCTTTCTCCCTCAACAATCACGCGAGAAGTATTTAAAACAGCACGATATGTTCAACACGTGGCGACTAGCAAAAGGAGCCAAAACTTTCTCAGAAAACGTTTTGCTGGCATATTTTATAGAATTATCCGAGAACAAGAAAGCAAGCACTCTATGGAGTACGTATTCGATGCTAAAAGCAACAATAAAGATGAAAAAAGACAAACATATCGATACCTATCCTAAATTAGTGGCATTTTTAAAAAGAGCCTCATCTGGTCATTAACCAAAAAAATCGAATGTTTTCACAGTATCTGATATTGAAAAGTTTCTTAACGAAGCACCCGATTCCGTATATTTGGCGGCAAAAGTAAGTCAGTTGCACATTCAGTATCTACTTAAGTATATTAATCTCAATTAAATAGTATACTTAGTAGATGTTGATAGGCATAATTATGCGTTCATATCAATTTTATTCATTTATCTACTACAATACTCTTTACGTTACAGGTTGTTCTTATTATTGGAATAAACGGAGCATGTCGAACTAATGAACTAACACAACTTAATGTCAAAAACATTGAGAAACATTCAGATGACTTACTATTAATTAATTTACCTAATACAAAGACAAAAAGAGACCGCAACTTCGTCATTCGCAAGGAATACGTAACGATTGTTGAGAAATATCAAGCCTTACGCCCGCCTAACACTCCAATCAATCGATTTTTTCTACAGTATCGCAATGGAAAGTGTGTTAGACAGCCTATGGGTACTAATAAAATTGGCAGTATCCCACGAGAAATAGCAACATTTCTTGAACTTCCAGAACCCCTGTTGTACACGGGTCATTGTTTCCGACGAACTTCAGCCACACTTTTGGCTGATTCCGGAGCTGATCTGCTGTCCCTTAAGCGCCACGGAGGCTGGAAGTCCAATGCAGTTGTAGAGGGATACATAGAGGATTCCATCCAAAATAAGTCTAAAATATGTGAAGGCATCGTAGGAGCCATTACACTGAAAGAGCCTCAATCGGATCCTTGTACTGGCCCTTCTACATCAAAAATAAGCCGTTATGAAACACCTAACCATCTCCCTCTCTCTCCAACATTCACGCCAAGGGAATCCGATGAATCGGTACAACTATTAAGTATGACAGATAGTTTACCGAAAAACAGTACACAAGTGACTAACACCAATATTACAGTACCAAACAAAAATATTACACTCAATTTAAATAACTGTAGCAACGTTACTTTAAAATTTTCTTAATTATACCTTAGTATTATTTTGTTATAATTTAAAGATTATTCTGTAATACTTACCTGTCATAATGTAGTAATTAATACCTAAACTGAAATAAAAGTGTACCTATCTTATGATTGTAAACGTTTTTTTTTTGCATTTAGTCATTTCCTCGCTGAGGTGGAATGAAAAGTTACGTGTTGCACTCGAGTGCAAAGATTTTTCACCTCGTGCTCTTTTGATTCCCTCGCTAACGCTCAGGATTCTAATTTTGAATCACTCGCTGCGCTCGTGATTCAATTTTAGAATCCTTCGCTTGCTCGGTCATCAAAATTGAACACGCGGTTAAAAAGCAACTTTGCACTCTTGTATAACAAATAACTATTATGTACCTTTATGCAGCTAAACAGCTGAGTATTAATATTAAATATACTTTCCTTGAAAAAGGACATACACAAAACGAGGGCGATTCCATACATGCCACGATTGAGAAAGCTTCAAGACATAAGAATATTTATACACCGTCTGAGTGGAGTTCATTAATTAGATGGGCTAAAGTAAAAGGAGCTCCTTATAATGTTATAGATTTATCTCAAAATATAGTTTTCGACTTCAAAAAGATGCAAGCGAGTGCTTGTTTTAACTGGACTAAAAATTCAGAGGGACAAAAAGTGCCTTGGTCTAAAATCAAACAAGTTCGAGTCAGTAAACATGAACCATACATTCTGTTTTATAAATTAAATCTATCTGAAGATGCTTTCGAAAACCACATTAACATTTCTGATCTTTCTGTTAGGACAAGAAGAAAAATGGCTGATAGATCTACGGAAATACCCTTAAAACTATGTTACAATCAGTTGTTACCAATACATCCATCCAAAAAAAAAGACTTAATTGATTTATGTCGCAAAAATATTATTCCACCAGTTTATCATGAGTATTACGAAAATTTGGTAGCATCTAATGATAATTCAATGATTATTACTAGTGATATTGATGACAACGAGTGATTTTGTTTTGTTTTTAATATATTTATTTTTGTTGTTAAGCATTTCGTTATTTTTGTTTTATTAATTTTTCCTCTTAGATCATATTCTAAGAATCTTTATTTATGTTTAATAAGTTTTGATTTTATAAAAAAAGTGTATTAAGTTGTTATTATTTTAAACTTTAATTACTAACCTAGGTTGAGGTATCTACAATAAAAAGCTGATTGATCTAAAGTCCAATGTGATTTCGGGAGGTTTTTAACATTAAGTATTGATTATTTTGCCTGCGTTTCCATTACAGAAACTTCAATAATTGATTAGAAAACAATAAAGAAGTCAAATTGTTTTATATATGTTTTTATTTTTGTGACCTAACTGAGGTTTGAGAATATTACGTCACCAAGTAAGGTAACGTATAAGTGTCAATGTGCATTATATCATAAAATAATTATATTATTATTGTTTGTTTAAGTTATTTATTTATTTTAAATATTTTCTATTAATAATGGATTATTCAAAAGTGTTATTAACACGTTTTTTTCCAAATTAGCTTATGCCAAGTAAATCGTCTAAAGTGACACTTTGGCCTTTTTACTAGTTTTTTTCAGTATAATTAAATTTTAAAAAATGACGTATATAGGCATATCTACATTAAATAAAAAACTAATATGTATACAAATAAATCGATGTATCTAGAATAACGAACATATTTTTCATAGTAACTATGCAAAGTTTCACAAACATCAGTTGAAGCATCTAAAAAATATATCAAATTGAAACTTTGAGAGCCTCTATTGAAAAGTTGTCCATTTGCACATTGGCCCATAAACATAGGACCCATCGATATTAGACTCTAACCTTAACTTACCATTTACTTATGAAACATATAGCCCAAATTACGGGACACTTAATAACAAAGGTTTACGAATTGTTATATTAGATTTAATAAGCATGATCTTATACTGTACCACTATGACGGCCACTACTTCTCATAGCTCAGAAATAGATTGTTCCCAAAATACACAAAAAGAAACAACAGGCATAGAGTCACAAAATAATTCTCAGTTTTTTCTATAAGTACTTAAATATACTTCACCAAAATATAGCGGGACTGATGAACAAATCAGATACACTAACAGTCAAAATAGAAGAGCTTCATAACACAGGAAATAATATTGATGTAATTTGTATAACAGAGCATTTTATCGAGACAGGTTATGAATATTTGTTGCATATACCTAATTTTGTACCAGCAGCTTTTTTCTCTAGAAAGGCCAAGCGCGGGGGTACGTGCATTCTTGTTAGAGCGGGACTTCAATTTAGAGAAATACCAGACGTTGCAAAACAGTCGGTGTCAGGAATCTTCGAATCCTGTGCCATAGAACTAATAGATCAAAAGATTATTATTATTTGTATATATCGCATACCTAAACACAATTACAATATATTTTATGAAAAATTAGAAAACATATTAAGAAAATTTTGTACACTTTCTAACAAAAAGGTTATCTTAACTGGGGACTTTAACATTGACATCCTAAAAAGAAATAAAACTACATTAGATTTTGAACAATTTTTAACCCAATTTAACCTTCATTTAGCCCTCTACAAGCCTACTAGATTAAGCAGCAATTCCTGTTTAGATAACTTTGCCCACACCTACAGAAAGGACTGCAAAGCACAAATAGTAGATTTAATTCTGTCAGATCATACAGCTCAAATACTAAGTGTACCCATAAATAAATCATGTAAACTGAAATACTGGAAAACTCAAAAGCAAGACATAACAACCGAAAATTTGGAGAAGTTTAAAATTTATTTAAGCAGTTTGTCCTTCACCCAAGTGTATAGCTCAAATGATGTGAACGAGTCGTATGACTTATTTATAGAAGATTTCTTGATGCTTTATAAATTATGTTTTCCAACAAAAACTGTAACAATAAAAACGAACACTAGAACCAAATGGATATCTCGTGGTATAAAGATCTGTAGTAGGAAGCAAAGAAAACTACTTTGGTCATATAGACATAAGCCTGACAGTAAAAGTAAACTTGATTTTAAGAATTATACTAGAATTTACAAAAAAATTATACAACTGACACAGAAAACTCAAAATAACCATTTTATAAACACTTCTCAAAATAAATCAAAAGCTGCATGGCAAGTTATTAATAAGTCTAAATATCGCCTACCACAACAACTAATACCGTCCCTAAAGAAAGATGATGTCACAATCACACATCCCAAGGAGATTGCAAACGAATTTAATAACTTTTTTGTAGATGTGATTGAAAATAATATAAAAGGTAACGTTTCTCCACCAACTAAAAATATTTTTAACAACTTAACTTCGCAATCTTTATATATGCAACCAGTTTTACCCATTGATCTAATCAAAATAATTAATAATCTAAAAAACACAAATACTGTAGGCTATGATGGAATATGCACACAAGTCGTAAAATATACCAAAGATGCTATAGCACCACCACTAACTCATATTATTAATTTGTGCATAACAAATGGTGTTTTTCCTAATAGTCTTAAGAAAGTAATTATCAAGCCCTTATTTAAAAAAGATGATAAATATGATGTTAAAAATTATAGACCCATAGCAAAAATCCCTATTTTTTCAAAGATTTTAGAAAAAGTTATCTACAATTCTATTTATAATTATTTTGAAAAATATAAATTATTTTGCAATGAACAAAAAGGATTTCGCAAAAATATTAATATCAACATGGCACTGTTTGACCTCCTTTCTCATATTATGATGTCTGTCGATGAAAGAGCTCCGGTATGTGCTCTATACACCGACATGACGAAAGCGTTTGACTTCGTGAGTCATAAAATTTTGTTAAAAAAACTAAATGGGTATGGAATACGAGGAAATATTTTGAAACTTTTGGAGTCATATCTGGTAAATAGAACGCAATGCACAGAAGTATCACAACTCTGTCCAAAAAGTAATGTATTAACCATTTACACATCTGAACCAAGAGTTCTAAAATACGGGGTACCTCAAGGTAGCGTGCTAGGGCCGTTACTTTTTTAAATTTATATCAATGATCTCCCAAAAGTCGTATCTCAAAATATGGTACTGTTTGCCGATGACAGTACGGCTATTGTGAAGTGTAATAATCTTGCCTGTTACGAGAGAGATATTAATGATTGTTTAAGAAAAATTATTGAATGGCTTATTAGCAATAACCTTGTCATTAATTTTAATAAAACTAAAGTAATGCACTTTCATCAAAGGTGTGAAAAACCTCCCGTTCACATTGAATATGATAAGTACAAAATAGAAGAGACAAACGAGGCTAAATTTTTAGGTGTAAAGATTGACAGTAAAATAACATGGAAACCGCACATCGAAGAAATTTGTATAAAATTAAATAAATCTGCTTATGCACTATTTCAGTTATCAAAAAAAGTAAATACACAAACACTTTTAACAGCATATCACGGATTGGTTGCATCAGTTCTGAGGTATGCTATTATTTTTTGGGGGCAATCTACTGAAAGAGAGACTGTTTTTAAAGCGCAAAAACGATGTATTCGATCCATGTGTGGCTTAAAAACTACTGAATCTTGCGCACCCCATTTTAAATCTTTAAAATTACTAACATTACCAGCTATGTACGTCTACGAAACTGTTTTGTTTGTTAAAATGAATTTACACCTTTTCACAAAAATTTCTGATGTAAAAAAAACTCCAATGCGCTCTCAGTACATAAATCAATTGTGCGTTATAAATTGCAGAACCGCTTTGATGAAAAAAAGTTTCTTTGGAATGGCTTCGAAAATTTACAACAAAATACCTGATAGTATTAAAAACATGCCATTAACAAAATTTAAGAAAGTTCTTGCCGCTCAATTAAGAGAAAAATGTTATTATACTGTTCAAGATTTTATAAATTATATTTTTTAATTTAATTTGTTTGTTTAATTTTAGTCTTGTTGTTTATTGATTGTTTTATTTAGCTTTTAATTATTTATGTTTTATTTTGATTTTAAAATTTGTATGCCTACACGGCAAAACATAGCGCTCAAATATGTTAAACTAACACCAATATGTAAATACCTATGTTTAACAAATAAAGATTCTGATTCTGATTTAAAGCTTGAGCTATGAAAATAGCTCGACTTAACGAGACGTCTCAACAAGCGGAGCTGCGGAGGATTGAGCAGGCGGTGCGTGAGTCGGCACACAGAGCTACTGAGACACCAGAACAGTCCCAAGATCGGCGTCAACAACACGCTGAGTATCTGGCATCTCAACGAGCTGCTGAGACTCCAGAACAGTCTCAAACTCGACGTCAACGTCATGCTGAATATCTGGTGTCTCAAAGGGCTGCAGAAACACCAGAACAATCCCAAGATCCGCGTCAACAACATGCTGAGTATCTGGTGTCTCAACGGGCCGCTGAAACACCGGAACAGCCCCAAGGTCGGCGTCAACAGCATGCTGAGTATCTTTTGTCTCAACGGGCTGCGGAGACACCAGAACAGTCACAAGCTCGACGTCAGCAGCAGGCGACTTACATGGCGTCCCAAAGAGTCACAGAAACCTTTGCAACGGCTGAATCGACGTCAGACATTTACAAGAAACACGTGGGGTGTGTTCGGTAAAGCTGCTTTTGAGTATGACGAGACTCTTGAACTGTTCCATAAGAACAAATCTCTAAGGAACATAATTAAACATTAATGATTCTAAATCTGTAATTTTCGCGAGCTACCACGACGGATCTACCTTAATCCATTATTTTCCAAGTCAGAGAGGACTTGTAAAATTAATCGATATCATGAGGTAAGTAAAATAGTGATAAGTAAAATATCGACACTTACCAATTACGGATTCAGCACTAGCCCTCCAGCTTCTAATCAAAGGCACTTCCCCGTCATACTCTCTCTCTTGCTTCGCAAAACTCCTCCTGAACAACTCTTCAGCAAAACCTTCATCTCCATCTACATCCTTATATATTTTAAAGCTCTCATAACCACTACTTTCACCCACAGACGTCAAAGAATCATGTTCCTTTCCTTCATTCACTATCTCGGTCTTTACTTCACTCTCTGGCTCATTTAACTGTTCATTCAGAGACGTCAAACTATGTTGTTCCTTTTCTGAATCACTGGTTTTTGTTTCATATCCACTGGTGCATGATATCAGGCTGTCCTGCTCTTTCGTTAGCGGGACTATGTCTGTCTCTTTTGTGTTGTTGTTCGTCTCTCTCTTCGGGCTAGTTATGGTGTCGTATCGAGAGGTCCAGTTGCTGCAGGCAAGGACGCGGGAAACTATTTCGAATCTTGAGTCGCAAATGTAGGCATGGTAGTTACCGTAGAGTGTGTCGTTGGGGTTCTAGAAGGAAATTAAAATATAAATAAATTACTGCCTTCACAACGCTTCGACTTCTAGTATTGATAAATAGATATTGACGCTTCTCGTTTTCATTACCATTTGCGCTGGCTCGCTCACATGTTTTGTTCAAGTCTCCTTTGCTACCTTGTAGACTAGCAACCATACCCTACAAACCGGAACACGCCAACTTCTTGATGGTAGAAATAGCTAGATGGTAATACTTTTTGATGGTAGAAATAGAAATGATGGTAAATCTTCTTAATGGTAGAAATAGGAATGATGGTAAATCTTCTTAATGGTAGAAATAGTAATGATGGTAGCAATGAGAATAGAAATGCTACTTCATCGGACGACCTCTTTCATAAAAGACTACTACTACTTTATAAGAATTTGAAAGTCTTACCCCATAGTTAACTTTAAGTTCATGGACTAGATTGCTCATCGCGATGTCGTCTTGCACTCCGTTCATTCGTCTGTCGTGCTCACTCTTCAGGTCGAGCACGCGTCGACCGCTTAGTGCCAGCTCGTCTACCCATTGTTTTGTCTATAATGAAGTTTGAAATTAAATTTAGAGTGAGAAAAATAAACAATGGCACGATAAGGCTAACCCGCAATCTCTGCAAACCAATAGAATGAAACTTGCAATAAAATTACAGGGTTATATTACAATTTGGGGAGTTTGTTGCGCCACTTCTTCTTCCCAGCTAAAGCACAAGGAAGTGATGAAGGTTGGGCGTGCTGGGGGACTGTCTTATGTCATTTTGACGTTCGAAAAGTGCCGATTCTCAGCCTAGTTTGAATACATGACTTTTGTTTTTTTTTATTGGTTGTTATTATTTCTGTCAACCACATCAATTATTACACAACTTTTCTATACAAACTCAAATATTGTATCTATAAAAATAAAAAATATTAGGTTTGACTTTGGCGACAAGGATCAAGAGGTTTGGCAGAAGAATAAATCCACTTGATCTGGCTTTTAAAACACGACACACGCTTGAATAATTATGTTTTTTTTTAAATACAAAAAGTTCATACCATCTCCATAGGCCTCGAACAACACCTGGGCGACAGTCCCAAATACGCAATGGCAGCATCTCTATAAGGCTCTGGATCGGCAATCTTATGCCTGGAGGAGACCATGAGGTGGGGGCCGTTCAGCAGGTGCTTGAACACCAGGTCTACCATCACATCCTCGCAGTTCAGGTCGATGAGAGTCTCCATCAGGGCCAGGGAGACTAGGGATAGCTGGAAAGTGGTGGTTCATATATTTCACTGATATTAGGTAAGATTTGTTTTAGATGTCCATTATCTGGCCTTAGCAACTACAAGGTGAAATGAAAATAACCCGAAAAGGGGTCATTGAATTCATCATCGACTTTTAAAATAGGACCAACCCTGAAATTGGGAATGGAAACTTGTTTTTTTTTTATTGTCAGTCAATTAAGAAAGATGAAAGAAAGAAAAAGTATTTATTGGGACAAGCACAGGAGATCTCAATTAAGCAAAACACACACTCATTAAAAATAAAAATTAGAAAAAAATAAAAACAAGGTAACATTAAAATATAGCAGAAAGTCCTGTGCGAGGCCAAAAGGCTCCTATTTCAGCATGATGCTGCGACATTTAATAATAAATGTCGCACTGCTGGTATTCTGATAGGGCATTGGCTAATAAATGCTAAAGCCTAACGTTCGAGATATGTAATGTATTGTAATAAAATAATGCATGGGAACACGAGACTTAGTATAATGTCGTGTTGACTTGCCTTTATTGATAGGTCGACAGTCAGTGGTCTTGGCGTTGAGTATAACAGGGCACCTTAACTTTTAACAGAAGAGACTTACCTAATTACCTAAAACTACCTACCGGTGGAGTTTCTTGCCCATTCTTCTCCATACGAAAACTACCTTTTGGAATGGGGGGCGACTAGAATCAGTTTTATTATTTTTTGTAAAGTTTGACGTTCAAAAGTGCCTTTTTTGTGCCTAATTGAAATAAATTATTTGACTTTGACAACTTTCAGGCCAACCAAACCTAAAAAACAGCAGCATTTTTTTTTTTTTTTTTTTTTTTTTTTTTTTTTTTTTTTTTTTTTTTTTTTTTTTAACAAACATTTATACTCACATACACAAACAGCCAGACCCGAAACAACTACTATATTTAGCTGAAGACGAAAAAAAAACATGTCTTAATCGCAAAGATAATTGGTCAGCTGAGGTCGAGAATGTGACTAACCTGCGAGTTCCCCTCGAGCCTGCTCAGCAGCACGTCGACGACCCTGACGCCGTCGTACTCGTACACGAACAGGAAGTGCAGCACGGCGCGCAGCAGGCCGCGGCGCGCCACGCAGCGCAGCAGCAGCTCCAGGTAGGCCGCGCCCGCCGCCTGCTCGCCCGCGCCACTCTGCAATGGCGCCGCTTTCGTCTACGGTGTGGCTTGCGTTAGTAGGCTTAGCTTATACAGGACGTGTAGCGGTTGAGTGACAGTTTTGTGGGAAAAGGTAAGGTAAAATAAATGGATGAGAAATTACTGAACGAGATTGATTTGAAGACTTTGGGCCTGGTATCTGATAAGCTGCGGTAAATTATTTAAAAAAATATTCTGTTTCGTCTGTAGTTTGGACACTGTGAAATAGGTTCAAAGTAGATGCAGTATCTACAAATACGCCTTTTTATCTTTTTGAATTTTGTTGGCTACCAATCAGGTGTGCAGAAGTATTCCCTTGATATTTTATATACGGCACATTTTTGTTTTTTGTTTTTATATAAAGAAAATGTTTAGTATTTAGGTGCTGGAAAGAATAGATTAACTGGAAAGGATGTTAGAAATTTAAAATAAAACAGATTCGAGCCAAATTCAAGAAAAACAATAAAAAAAAATGGGTTAAACTACTACCACCAAAAATGGAGAGGTTTAATCGATTCATTGCTGTCACATACATAATAACGACATAAATAGATTTAAAAAAAAATATGATTTATAAAATATAATATTGCCCAAGAAAAAAACCAGTGACATATCGTGTCACCCTTCACCAAATTCGACACATGTGTTATCCAGGAATGAATCGATCAATGGATGGTTACCGTCACTAAACCGCCGTCGGTATGGCCCAACCGGTGCACCCCGCGTGCAATGACAAGCCCACTTACGTGATGTTATGCCGTAAAGCCGGATTCACATTACTGTGTTGTGTCGTGTCGTGACGCCTTCTGACGCAGTGACCAATAAAAAATCGTTTTAATACGATGATCTACTGAACAGATTCATTTGATTGGCCAATCCTGCATCACGACACGACACGTCAGCCTAGTGTCAATCCGGCTTGAATGATGTCTTGTTTATGGTTAAGCACATTCCAGTATTATTAGGGAAGAAGAGACTGTTACTGAACGCCTGATCAAGTGTTTCTGCTTTCAAATCTCCATCTTGTGATTGGTTGACGTAAACAAGGTGGATTTTTGAGATGGGGCAGTAAGGGCAGCTACCCTAACCGTTGTGGCTACAGCAAAACGGTCTTAGGGGACTTTCCTTAACTTTTTGAGACATTTTGATCTGCATTCACAGATATTGAAAAAAATGTACAGTCACCAAGAAAATGGGCACATTTCACAAAAACTTTTATTGATGCCAATCGATCCTGTTTCTTATCAGGATCAAAAAACTCTCCTAAACCAACTGAGGTTTGAGTACTAGAAAAGTCTGAAATCGCAATCTTTTATCTTAAAAAAAATCCCTTACATTTCGTAGGAAATGACACTCCAACCTACTTTTAACGGTAAATAGTCAGAAATCGCAAAAAACCTTTCTATTGAAAAAGTTTTTTCAAGAGTAAAACTATCTAAATTTTGTTCTCAAAACAAATACAATTATAACGCGTAATTTAAAATTCCCTGTTTTTTTCTGTCAGTCTATCCACCGTCAAGGCTGCCCTCACTGCCCCATCTCAAAAATCCACCCTTTATAGCAAAAGTCGATCAAAAAATTTGCAACAGATTAAGTTTTGTAGGCTTTTGGAAACCCGAGGGTTACTGTCTTATTTTATTTTACATTTACATAAAATAATCCAACGGAAATTGCACAATAGGTTGAATTGAAAACGATGACAGTTTTGAGGGGAATTTTGAATACCTGGAATGTGCCTTTGTACCGAGTAAAATGTATTATGGAATACTTGGAAATGTCTAACTTCCAGATTTTATCACAAATTATTTTGTATATAAATGTTTAAATAGTAATCATATAAAGCGGTGACGGTCAAGCTCCAAACTGCAGCCATAATACATTTAATGCCCATGTAATTTTGCCATGTTCACACTTTTTAAAACGTGATTATGTCACTTTTATGTTTTTTTATGAAACAAACACATGGTTATATGAACACACAAGATGCCAAATGATATAATATAAATAAATATACATAATACTTTTACCTTACATTGTTGCGTTTTGAAGAAATTATTATTTTAAGAGTATAGATAAGCAGACAATTTTTATTGATATCAAAGCTACAAGAGTGTGCATTGTGAAAGTGCGCAACGTCGCAAATAAATGTCAAATATTTCGCCGTTTTGATTTATTTGGCTATATTACTGTATGAAAATATGAAATGTAGCTAACTAGTGAACTAAGATATTGATTATTGACTACTAGCTGCGCCCCGTATCACCCGCATAAATCTCGATCCCGTGGGAATATCGGGATAAAAGGTATTCTATGTCCTTTTCCAGGTTATGGTCTACCCATGTGCCAAATTTCATCCAAATACATTACGCCGTTAGCGTGAAAGTGTAACAAACAAACAAACTCACTTTCGCATTTATAATTTGACTAGCTGCGCCCCGCGGTTTCACCCGCATAAGTTTCGATCCCGTGGAAATATCGAGATAAAAAGTATCCTATGTGTAATCCAGGTTATAAACTATCTGTGTGCCAAATTTTATACAAATCCGTTCAGTAGTTTTAGCGTGAAGAAGAGACAAACATACACACTCACAAACTTTCGCCTTTATAATATTAGTAAGAAGTTAGGATGAAATACAATATTTAATATCGTAACACCGAATATTTATTTAGAAAAAGTATTTGAAAACTTTCCAAATTCCTTTTTTCCACCTAAAACGGTTACAACATCAAATTCAGTGTTATAATTACCATTCATTATTAATATCCTAATTCACTAGTTAGCGATATTTCATATTTCGTTAAAGTAATATTGCCAAATTAATCAAAACAGGTAAATATCTGACATTTATTTGCGACGTTGCCAACTTTTAGAATGAACGCTCGTAAATAAAAAAAGTGCAAAACAAATTGCATATTTTTTACCTTTTTAAAAATAAGTACTAAAAAATGTTGAGCACAAGATATTTATAAAAAAAAATACCTAGTTATTCTCACCTGCCATAACTGAAAGAAATATTGTTAGTAATAATTATGTTATTAGTGCAATAAAAAGTTGACACAATGTATGTACTTAAATAAGTTTAATGCAAACCGAATTTAAGAATTATTTTCTCCTTTATATTTAGAATAATATAATATTATCATTACATACATCACTCTAAGTAAATATAATAATACATATAATACTAATAAAAAATAATTTTATAAAATATTTATGAAGATATTTAATGAAAAAAAAAAAAACATTAAAAATGCAGTAAAGATTTTGCTATGAACAGGTAGACTCAAATTCATTATTACACATGTAAATACGAAAGCAACAAACAAAAACTTGCCACATGAAAGAGTATTAATTTTTGTCGAAAATAATTTATATTTCTTTTTTTTGTCTCCGTATACACGACTGGACTTGAGACTTGGGAATTGAGACTGAGACTGGACTTGTGCCTGTACTTTGCACTTGAGTCTTGACAGGTTTTATTTATAGTCCGCGCGACTGCTAGTCACCGTTCTCGGTAGGTGAGCGGTGAGACGGGGAGGGCGCCATTGACATTGATTGAAAATTGACAGATTGAGTGAGCTGGCCGATGTCTACCTCCCCGTCTCACCGCGAGCATACCTCAAGCGGTGACTAGCAGTCGCGCGCGGACTCTAAAGTCTCCATCACAATATATGCCGAAGACTTCAGCCCTGTTTTTAAAGTTTAAAACAGTTGCCAAACATAGATTAAATGTTGCTGAAACAATGTTGTTAAACTTTTGTTTCCCATTAATACGAAGCATAAAGAAACGCCAGAACACAACTTATCAATTTCGTCGCGTGTACCATACAGTCATACGTGTTCATAACAAAAGCCAGTTGCAACAAGTCACATCCGCAACGCATACAATGGCTCACTCATCCCGCAACCAGTGTGTATGAGGTAGTTACCTGCAGAAGCGCGGGGCCCATGACGGGGACCAGGAACCCTTGGTAAAGGAGATCTAGTAGGTGCTTCTTTATTGAGGGGTGTGCCACCTAAGAAGAAAACCATTATTTTATTAAGGCTGCAATTAGGATTCGGTTTTATACAAATTTGAGTCGTGAGAATACGCACGAAAGAACCCGAATTTAGTACTACTGAGTACAAGTTAGAACTATGTAACTGAAATATTTGATTCAAGCTGTATTTGACGACTTTATCATGAAGTTCAACCTACAAGATTAATCTGGATTTGGTCGCGACTCGCCAAAAGCAATAACATTGCACTTGCCTGGGAATAGGGATGATGACTAAAAAACTATTTTTTGTCCGTCATGTAGATTATGAAAAAAATAACGTACACGTATTTTTTCTTTTTTTATGTTATCGTAAGATTACGGCGATACGTTGACTTAAAATGTGCCACGATGACGTCACGAGTATGTAGATTTTGTACTTACTTGTGACCTAGCGAGCCCCCACTCCTCAACTTGAATGCGTTTTATCTAATTCATTTTTAATTAATATGATAAAGCAAAATATACGTGTCTAATATTTTTTTAATATCTGACTGAGGGACTAAATAGAATTTCTTTTTTTTGACCCAGGCATCATCCCTATTGAACGCGATATCTGCATGTCGCTGATTAAATACACCCACTTTTATATCCTGTGCGTGCGTGTTTCTAAACTTTTATATATACTATTATATATTATATTTAACAATAAAAGCGAAAACTGGGATAGATTTTGAATTTTTACAAATGTATACATTCTTTTTTTAATCGTCTAAATTTATCATGATAATTTATTCAAGGAGTATTTATTACTCTTACTGAAAAAACCCCAATTTAATTTATTTATAATTATTATACTGACAACAATCGTGTTTTTCGCCTAGGATTTTCAAGATGCTGTTGGAGCTACTACGCGGTTAAAAGATGCGGTCTTTTTTCCGTATTTAATAATGTCTTAGATGTATAGGTAATTGTATTTACATCTAGTTCCTTTTCACGGTTTAACATAGGAACATATTTCAATGGAATTGCTTTTGATTTGAAAGTTACTCTATATAATAAATACTGATGAAACACTACTAAAAAAATCGTAATATCGATAGCACCAAAGTTTAAAAGATCAAACCAACACGTCACTGAACCATAGACAATTTTGAGCCGCCATTTTTGCTAACGTTTTTTGCAAATATTGAAACGTCGTCCTGTTCAAAGCATCAAACTATCGAGGCTTTTACATTAACCGCATCAAAATCCGTTGTGTGGTTTAGAAGAACGACACGGTCACACCAGACAGACACGAAGTGCGAATTTAATTTGTATGTTTAGTTTACCTGTGCCACAGCATTACAAAACTCCAGCGAGTCTATAAACAGCGTCAGTTTATGAACACGGTTGACGTCATCGGGCGTCAGACGGTAGATCTTGTCGCTCAGAGTGCGCGGCAGAAGGGAGTATAGACCGCTTAGACCTGTAAGGGAAAATGTACGCTATGATTAAATGATACAGTTGTTTTTTTTTTTGCTTTTGGCAAAGTTGTTTTTGGGTAAATTTTTATTTGGTGCGAAGGACCCTTCCCTGTCTTGAAAAGAACGTTAAGACGTCGGTCCCGGCTGTAATTCGTAGATATTTGAAAGTTGTTACGGAAAGTGACAACCAGTCTTGCCAAAGGGTAAAGGTATTATCCAGTATCTGGGTTGTGGAGGTCAGATAGGCAATCGCTCCATGTAAAATTCTGATACTCAGCTGCATGTGGTTAGACTGGAAGCCGACCCCAAAATAGTTGGGTAAAGGATAGGCCGATAATGAAGAACGGTCTAAAACAATGACTAACCTGTAGCAAGTACAGGACAAGTATTGCCGGACAACATAAAGTCGGCTAGCTGCGCACAGCGGGCAGACATCTTAGCGCACAGCAGTAGAGCGTCGCGCGCGGCTGACCCTGTACTGCCCTCGCGGTGTACCGACGATAAGAGGAGGCGCACTATTATGAATCTGGAAATGAGTTTAATAATAATTTATTTAAACACTAAAGAGAAAATCTACACTGGACAGCAAATAAACCGAGCCACCCGCTACCTAGGCACTCTAATTCGATTTTCTCAATGGGTTTAATGAGCAAACGATGGACAAAAACTAAAGAAATGATAAGAAATATCCGACTACCCTCATTGTAGAGAAAAAGAACGCTAATTTCAAACTGGTGAAAACAGAGCAAATCGTTAGCATTGTGTTTGTTGCTTGATTACAATGTGAGTTGACGGTACTTTCGAATTAATTTGTAGTCATTTTAATCACCATGAAACGCACTTTTTGTAGGTATAACTTTGATAGTTGTAAGTTTTATACTTTTTGAGAAAATCGAATCAGAGTTCCTAGGTAGCGGGTGGCTCGGTTTATTTGCTGACCAGTGTAGATCGACTTTACACCGTTAATCAAAAAAAAAAAGGCCGTGCGCACCGATCTGCTCGTAAAAAAATAATCAATTAATCCTGCAAAAAAAAGTTTTGTGACACAGAGAAAATAGCTATTTATATTCTTTTTCGAGGATGATCAGCACTCAGCATTGATTTTGATAATGTATTCAAAATGGGAATATTTCTAAATAAATGTATTTTTTTTAGTGATGTGCGTTATATTTTGATACGCATAATAATAATCAAACCAGCTCATTCATAAAGCACAGAAAATTATTATTCATATTTTCAACTCACTCGGCCTGCGATCCTTTATGCGTGTGAGTCGTTAGGAAGAACAGATCTAGGAACTTAATATTCTGCATCAACGCCACACACAACTGGTTCAGGACTATCACTAGTTGACCTGGAACAGATACATGGACAAATATTATCATCAGAATTAGTATTTATTTACTAGCTGTTACCAGCGACTTCGTCCGCGTAAAAAATGTTTTTTTGTTACATGTACCGTATACAGTTTCAAATGCATTTAGTAAAAAGCTGTAATTTTGAAATTACAAACAGATTCTCTGAACTTCAATTTTATTGAATTGTAGGAGTTCCTACCTATATAGATTTTTCCCATAACTTTTATGAAAATTTCATGGAAATAATCTACCAGAATCGAGCCTTTAACTGGTTATATCTTCATGGGAATGTTCTTTATCAGTCGTTGCATTTATATTTATCTAGACACGTAAGAGATATAGGCACTCCGGAGATAAAATTACTCATCTAACTAAATATCTCAAGATATTTTTAAAAACTGGATTTAAGAAGAAGAATACACCGACTTCATGTAAGATTATTTTCTTCTAATTTTGAATTCCTGAACAGTTGGGTCTGTTTTAAGTCATAGACAGAAAGTGTTTATGTGCTTCATGTTTTTTTCTCTGCTTGTCTACACTTGTCAAGTCATGTCTTCTATGTTGTTGTAAACTTGCTATTACTAAACATATTTTTTAATTATAATATGTTTGTCGTATATTTCCCTAATTCTAAAAAGCTCTGTATTATCTAAGAAAGATTGAACTTCATTAAGTCACACAAAAGGGTTCCTCAAAGGAGTTACAGCCTAAAATATTCGTACAATCAGTTGAAAACTAGGAACATTATAAATAGCTCCGAAATCTTAATGAAGGACCTCGGAACTATGTGGATCGAGCTTAAAAAGTACTTACTCTCAAGATTCGGCGGAGGTAACTCATTTCGGAATCCACTCAGCAGTTTCAGTAGTGGTCTTAAAAAGGGTTCTGCAGCTATCACCTGTAAAAACAAATTGAAATACCGTCAGCAGTGGTTTCAGGAAAAAAACTAACCTTTACTCTTGTTCCCTTGGCTGTACCAAAAGCGATCAAGGAATTATGACCATGTCTCTCTTAGATGACGTTGTGGGTCTAATCCGGGCAAGTACCAATGTGGCTTTTACAATACTTAAGTAAAAAAACACTTAAAATGCAAAATAACTTTAATTTCGGAAGTCGGTGGCAAAAAACGAAAATAAAGGACTTTATTTGTTTAGTTTTTCTTTTATATCTTTAGGCACCTGTCCTTCCACCCGCCGGCGCTTAACGAAGAAGCGAGTATAGTTAGCTACTAACAACTAGTTGGCGAGCAACGAGCAGCGAGTGCGCGATTACTAGTTGGTATGCGTATGTACCAAGCGTGTACTCTTTGATAGCTCCCGTCTCTGCAACCAACGAGTACAGCACACAACTTAGATGCAGCATAAATTTGAAAATTTGCATTTATTCATTTCATTTTTACGAATGTACCTATTTGGTTAAACGAGTATGACTTCTCAAATTATTGCGTTTGCGTAAAGATTATTTTCACCTGAAAGCAGTAAGTAATAAATATTGGTGATCGGTTCTACGAATCTTGCCGATGCTACATCTCAGTTGTCTCGTACTTTACTCGCTGGCGATGTGAACAGTCAGCGATGACCTAATTATAATATGTATCTCTTTTACTCACACGGGACCTAAAATCTTTTGTATGCTTCTTTAGCGAGAAAAACGTTGATAGTAGTCTTGCGCACAACAGTGTAGGCGACCCTGGCCCTGCAGTCTCGACATAGATACCGATCGCTATACGACCGAATTCGGTCGCAAAGTCCTAATGGCGTCCCTAGACGCGCACGACGTGCTTGACAAGCACATGATTTTTACGTTCTTGTCAAGTAATTTAGACTGTCTAGGAACGCCATTAACACTTTGCGACCGAATTCGGTCGTATAGCGATCGATATTTGTGTAGAGACCGCCGCCCCTGGAGCGCTCAGTTTAGTTCGAAGCTCCTTATCGAACTGGGTCATTCTTTTAGTTCGTCAGCTCCCGTCTCGAACCAGAGAACTGCAGATCGTTCGCTCGCTTTGCTACTGTTCCTGCATGCGTTCTTTTGTTTATTAAAGTAGCTATTTTGCTGCTATTTTTTACTTTTATTTTAAATTTTGTATGAAATTTTGACGTGACTAGATCGGGCGGCACGGGGCCGCGCTCTCTCATTCTCGCTATTATTGTAGTGGCGCGAAATAACTAATGAACTAAGAAGCGAGGGATCTAGGACCTTGTTTCCGTAGTTCGCCTGTGCGAGCGCTCTATACGACCTAGTTCGTCCGCGAAATACACACACAAGGCTAGTTGATAGCTAGTCGCTTCCTCATCGGCGGTGGGACTGGTGCGAGTTTGAAATTTGGATTAAGAGGAAACAGGGCCTGCGATTCTCCATACAAATGTATTCCTCTTTTTTCTTCCTGTATAATGTCTCTACAGCAATCTTTTTTTTTCTTCATAAAATCAATTTAAAACAACTTCTTTATTTAAAACGTCTCTGTTATTTGCTTTTTTTTTAGCAACTTATTAATACGAAAATATGACCCTCCAAAAATTACAAAAAATGACAGTTTTTACCGCCGTGATTAGAGGACTACCAGACAAATTCGAAAAACTTCAAAACTTTCCTTACAACATCCTTCCTTCCATCCTTTCCTTCCTCATTCCTCCGCAAGTCCACATCATCATCATTTCAGCCAAAACACGTCCACTGCTGGACATAGGCCTCCCCAAGCACCACCACTTCGACCGGTTCTGTGCCTCCTCCAGCGGATTCCTGCCGCCTTCACAAGGTCATCCGTCCATCTTGTGGGAGGCCTTGCAATGCTACGGTGTTCCGGTACCTACACGGTCGCCACTCCAGAACCTTTCGGCCCCATCGGCTATCTGTTCTGCGAGCAAAGTGCCCTGCCCAAGTCCGCATCAGTGAGAAGTATAAGAAGGGAACCAATCATTGTGAAATATCCTTTGTTTCCTATCCAAAAATAAATCAATATAAGGTCACCCGGGGCGAAAGTAACTAAAAAAATAATTATTGTAACTTTGCCTCCCTCCACTATGAGCTACTTATATAATAGGGATATTCAAATAAACGTACTTCATTGCACAGCTTTCGATGAACATTTTCGACCTACATTCATTTAAAAATAGGCTTTGGTTTTTCATTAATTTGCATTCTTGTTGAATAAGACCAGTAATAGTTACATTCACCCCACTTTGGGGTAAAAGCGACTATTCGTTATAACCCTGTTGTAATTTGTTTCTAAATATTGAGGTCAAGAGTACATGTAGATGCACACAGTATTTTGTGTAAAAGCTATCTATAGTCGCTGGGATAGTGTTCAGTTTCAAGCAAATTTACTTTTATTTTTTTATGGGGCGAATGCGACTGTCTTCCATACTGACTAGTGTTGAGATGTAGTACCTACTACTTATCGATTAATATTTGTGAAGACATTCGATAATTAACAATAATGAAAGGTTTAAATTAAATATAGTTTTCTTAGTGCAAAAACGTAAAATCGATCTAAGTATTCATTAAGAATAAGATCAATAAATGATATTATACTCAGCTAGAGTAATTCTATTTTATTAATAGAATTTAGGGCATAAAATAAATGCAAGAAAGGATTTTTTCTTTTGTTAAATGCTTTGACAAATATACGAGTACCTACGATAAGTACGCGTTGATGACTAATCTAATATTTAGGATTTTGGTCAAGAAAAAGCGATTTCTGTCTGTATTTTAAGTTTATTTAAAAAATATTCGTTCCGCGGCAGCATAACTGTTTAAATGTTTTTCCTTTACTAGTCGCACAGCTTCATGAAGTGTTTCACTGCAATAAGTTTTCTCCTTTTTTCTTTTATAGTTTCGTACCATCTGTTAACAACATTTGGATTTTTTATTAATTTGGTATTTTTTTTTATTTAAGCTATTTATTTCATTTTGTTAAAACTACGCAAAATCTAAAACACTTCATACTACTTGCACAAACATTTAAGCAAATAAGTGAAATTCACTTATCGAAATGTCGACTCGGAACGTCACTAGTGATTTGCAGTTTTCATACAAAAAGCATGGGGCGATTGCAACTGCAAAAATAGTTGCAATATCCCACGTGCACGAAAAGTTGAGGTTAATGTAACTATATCAATAAAATGTTAATTTTAACACCTACAGTTTTACCAAATATACCAAAAGCACTTACGTTTTATCTTGTTTCTAGGATGCACTTCTATTTTTCCTTACAACGACTTGAAATATTTTTAATGTCGTAAAACTCAACACACGACGCGGCAACAAGTTGCTCCAAAATGGCGGCTGACAGAAAATTATCTGTCGGTACTATAGTAGGTGACCTAGTGATGCCATCTGTACTTTATTTGAAAAAACTATGATTCCTCTTTACACCAATAGATAGAGCTATCTACAAAAATCATTAGATTGAGAGAAAATTGAATTAGTTGCTTTAGCCTCATAGTTGCTTTCGCCCCGGGTGACCTTAAATAATCCCTATAAATATATGTACGATACACTAAGCTAGTTTATATCCTATGACGTGTTTTACTAAAGATGTATTAAATAGCTGATAATGCAGATAGAAACAGTATAATTACCTGCGTACTGTAGTGACTGATAAGATTCCCAAATAGCTTGAGTTGTTCCAAACGCACTGCATTCTCGTATCTGTAACAAAACAAAAATAGCTGTTTAACAGTTTTTCAAAGTCTGAATCAGAATATTATGTTTAAAATTATATTTTATGTTGGTAGGAAAAACAACGCCAGACGCGGTTATATAAAGTGCCTAAACGGGCGTTGGAAGACAGTGTTTTACGTTTTTGAGAGCAGCGAATGGCAAGTAGCACTGACTAGCTTTCCATAGCACAAAATACCATAATATTTGTATAGTGTAACAATGAATGTAAGTTAAACCTACGTACAGTACAACTATACTAACAAACTATAAAATAGCCAAGTGCGTGTCGGACCACGCACAATGAAGTATATTGTATACTTTTTATTTGCACCAACGACAGCCCCATTTTATGTCCAGGCAAATCACTGTCCATTCCAAGGTTGCCTGGAAGAGATCGCGGAAAGCGATAAGGCCGCCCATTGTATATTTTGTAGTGTTATTTTTTTTTCTTTTTGTTATGTGTTTTTGTGGTGTACAATAAAGTATATATAAATAAATAAATAAATAAATGAAGGGTTCCGTAGTTGGCATGAATTTATCCCAAGAACAAACTTAAGTAACCAAACCTCCTAAGGAACTTAAGTTGGTCGATTATCCCTTGTAACTTGTAGAGCCTACTTAGCTGTGATAGATTTCCTTTTAATTTCGTTATATATACTACTGCCGTGATTTTTTTCAGAAATTCAAAACCAACCATTTAAGCTGGCAGGGGAGGAAGACACTTGACTCCAACAAAAATTAGCACTTTAAAGCTTAATATTTCGCAAACGGATCCTTGAATGCAAAAATGGTTTTGACACACTCAATATTTTTGAACAACTTTTCCAACGACACCCCACACCACAACATGGGATGGACGAGGAAAAAAAAACATCCCCACTTTGAGTACAGATTTAAAAAAAAAAACTTGATTTTAGTTTACCACTTTGTCGGCGTGATTAATATGTGTACCTTTTCTAGCTTTCTAGTACTAAGTCTCTGAACTAAGCCACGGACAGACGGACAGACAGACGGACATGGCGAAACTATAAGGGACTTCGGGACCCTCAATAAACTAGCTTTTGCCTGCGTAAAAATGTCGGAAAATATCACACGGGTAAGTGTACTATCGGCATTACATTCCTAATAGCCGAGGAAAAGGTCATTGACTCCTACCGCTGCACCCGCGTTGACGTCAACCATAATTATTTTGTTACGCGTAATTTTGAATCTGTGATATCTTCTAAAGTATTCATTTTAATGATAATTATGACGTCAAGGCATATTTTAATCTAAATTAAATGCCCAATTTAATTAACATATTTTATTGGATAAGGATAAATATAATACCGGTCAAAATAGCTTCGGAAATAACAATATTTTTTTTTACAAATTTTGAAAGATAAAATGGTTATTGTGGGTCATCTTTAGAAGATATAAGTATGACTGCTATATGCCATCGCGGACTTTTTTGTAGAACTTTTTAAGAAATATAATTCAGTGGTTTACGCGGCGCGCGCCTGTGAAGCTCCCAGTCGGTATGACTTTTTCCTACTTCTTCAACAATAATCGTCATATTTCAGCCAATTTACACAAAATCTTAATAAATTATATACCAAAACCTTCCTCATGAATCACTCCATTCATTGGTGAAAACTGTTTGACGTTTGACAGACGCGGCGGTGGACTTTGTTTCATAATACATGTACATACATACAGTGTATAGTAAGGATAAGGATAACGCGACCACCATCAGTTGACATTCGGCGGCTAGATGAATCAATGTTTAGGTTGATCTAACGTTAAAATAAGGGCGCTTTTATTTTGACTAGCCCATGCTGGATTGGATAAAGCAAAATTAAGGTCTAGGAAAATCTCATAAGATGAATGACAAACAAAAACCTAGTTGTCTCCTATCATCAGATACAACATTATGTCCATTATGAACTTATGGTGAGTGCAAACTCATTAATTACAGTTCGTCGTCTTTTGCTTTTCCTACCTGACATTGCAGTCAATAATAAAAACTGATACCAGATTCCATTTGATTACCAGTCCATACAGATGTCTGATTAACTTTGATAAGAATGCGCAATGACGGCTAGCGATCTAATTAATAAAGTATTTTATCAAATTGTTTCAAGTTTATTTAATCTGAAGAGTTTCTGATTAATAATATTATGAGGGTTAATAATATTGAATTGATTATCCACGGTACCGGTAACTGGTATGTGTGTAGATTGTTAGTAGATACGTCAAACATGTGTTTAGATTCAAATGTAGATAGACTTTTTTTTTGGGTTGGTATTTATCAAATAACTTCTCCCGCTCTGGGCGGAGCTAGGGCGTGTCAGACGCTTACTGACTAAAGCCCACCCGTGTTCCTTCAGTTGCCTGTACGTTGCCAGGGGCCACGGTATCCCTTTTGGACCTTCCCGCGACCCCGGCAGGCATCGGCCCTAGCGGACCCCGTCTTACTTCCGTATTGCTCGCCGTCCGCAGGCCCAAGTATCTATTCAACTTGGTAACTATTCACTCCAGGAGTTCTGAACGGCTACTCAATCTGAACTCTCATTGCGGTGTGCACTTATAATCACAATTAACAAACAAGCAGCGGGGTAATTGCGTAACACACTTACAGTAGCAATGGCTTGTCATTTTGACAGTTCAACAGCATTCATTGAGTTATTTACGTTGTTGAGCAAAAACATTTTTTCGTACATATTTTACCTAGAGGTATGAGGAAAAATAAATTAAAGTAAAGTGAAGTGTGTGAAGTAAAGTTCACTCACCCTCTATAGAAAAGGGAGGATCCTCCGACCAGACGCGTATCATGTCTGGCGGGCAACTGCCCAACAATTGATGTTGGAAAGTTATATATATGTCGATCGCGTGGTAAACTCTAATTGCGCGATGCAAGATTTTTGCATAACGTCAGGATTTTGTGTAACGTCAGGTCTTTTGATGCGTTTGCGTGGCGATGTAGATGCCGCCACAATATGAAGCAATGGAATAGCAATATCCTTCAAAAACATACAGATTGGGATTGAAAGTGTGCTGGGCCCTGACTTTTATTATTCATAGGCTGGGCCACAGAATATAGAAGGCGCACTCCGCATTTTAAGTATGAAGCTACAAGAGCGGCGGGGTCGTCTTGTCAGGCCAATTCAGTGCGCGTAACGTACTAAGTCGGAAGATATAAGAAATACGCGATAGAGAGGCAACTTCTAGATGAATATAACTGTAGGTAATTAGCGCTGTGTGACCTTAATTGCACTTTATTGTGCTGTAGCAAGAGTCGCTTTTTATTTAAATGATTCTGCGGAGTGAAGCATCTGCTACTAATCTGAGTCTGGGCTGTCCTAACAAATATAGTAATGTAATAACTATAAAACTATCCTGTGTAGGAATTTAGTTTATTTATTTATTCGATCGAATAAACAAACCTCATCTAATTGAATTACTCATAAGTAAAAAAGAAAAACCGCAGATAAAAATTTTGTTCCAGATTCATCAGTTTAACACGGTACGTTCTATAAATAATTCAAAATCGATTTATACGCCGAAAAGAGTCACGATTATAGATTTACTAAGTTGTATTTTATACTCGATTTCGTTCATAATGCATATTGTGAAAGTAACAACAAAGGGCATAGACAAATACACTTTCTATTACCGTTGACGTTTGCAGAAAAGTTGTATTATGTGAAAAGAATTGGGTACGCATTTACATTTTGTCGTCTGTATTAAGCCAAGTCAGAGGCCCGTGGGCGGCTTTAAAACTCTGACACCAGTACCCTAATTACGTAATGCACAATCAATCCGAATCTGAATCGTTTTGAAACAGATTGCTAATACATTGCTTCGTAAGTTCGAAAAAAAAAAACTGCAGGGCAACGTAAATAACGCAATGAATGTTGTTGAACTGTCAAAATGAAACAGATTAGTCGTAATCGTTTACGAAAATAAGTTGCGTAATTAGATATTTGGTTAGTTTACTAACCACACGAAAAGAAGAAGAATTACAACTCTCGTTCATTTAGGGAGGAGCTATGGTTCAACCATTTTTAATGAAAACTTAATTTTTATATTTTGCTCCAGAAAACCGTCAAAAAGACAAGTCCTGACACACTCACTGACTGACTCATCAACGCCGAGCCCAAAACCTTGGACATAGAACGCTGAAATTTTGCACAGAGGTTCCCTTTATGACGTAGACAAGGAATACCCCCATGGGGGTAGGCAGAAACTACAGAGCGCCACCTGCTACGATCCTCACAAACTCTTTTTACCTCGTTTACGTTCAAACATCTGTTCATACCCACACGCCGGTTGTGAGCACTACGCACCTGACCTTTCTGAAGAACGCGACACCGGTAATTGTTCTACCGTGAAGTTTTCTTAGAAATTGAATTGTTACAGTCGCGTCGCACAGTTGCGTCGCGCCGGTCTGCATAACGCTTTATCGTTTATCTTATAATTCATCTTCCTGTCCTTGTCCCATGTTACTTGGGGTCAGTCCAACACGTTTTCTTTATCCATTCTTCCCTGTCAATCGTCACGCTATCATTCACTTCCTTCTCTTTCATATCATTCCTCACACAATGCATCCTTCTTTTCTTTGGCCTTTCTCTCCCACTCTTTCCACATGTCTTCCCAGGGCGTCCCCTCTCGGCGTTTCCACTCACATCTGTATTTACCTCAATACCCTATTATAATATCGTAAGTTGACAATACCTATTATTATATTTGTTTGATACAATTTTATTACGAATTCGTATCGCCTTGTTTTGGTTAGCACAGTGAGTCACACAGGAAATTATAATGTTGAAATTAAATGGCATGACCCGTGGCCGGTTATACTTATAATTGGGTGAGCAATTATTATTTAATTTCTTTGATTAAATTTGTTTTTTGTCGTAATTATAAGCGTCTACTGCTGATAAAGGGGTTTCTTATAAAAATCAACGACAATAGGGACACAGTTGTAAGAGGATATTTGTTTATAGGAAATTACCCTGCCCTTGAAACACAATGGTATAGCTTGTCCATTCTGAAATGACGCGCTCTACTAACGCATTTTACGCACACGTTGGGGCGCGTTGTTTCAGTGGACAAGCTATACCATTGTGTTTCAAGGGCAGGGTAATTTCCTATAAACAATCTACACTGGACAGCAAATAAACCGAGCCACCCGCTACCTAGGCACTCTAATTCGATTTTCTCAAAAAATAAAAAACCTACAATTATCAAAGTTGTACCTACAGAAAGTGCGTTTCATGGTGATTAAAATGAAAGGAAACTCATTGGGTTTAATCAATATTTCTGTTTATTAAGGATTTTACAAAGAGTCGTTTTCCAGTCGTGCCAATCGTTAGTAATGATAAAGTGAAAAAAAAAATTAAAGCCAAAAACAAAGATAAAATCAAAAAAAAGTTTTTGATCAATATTCCGTATTCCCTCCCCTTGCTCGGATAACTGCCAGCATCCTTGTATTCATCGACCTTACGAGCCTGACGATAAAATCTTGAGGAATTGTATTCCACTCCTCTTCAATTGCGATTCGCAGCTCTGGAAGCCTTGTTGGAGCAGGTACCCGGGCTCGAACCCGACGTTTCAGCTCATCCCATAAGTGTTCTATCGGATTCAAGTCCGGGCTTCGAGCTGGCCAGTCCATCGTACGAATGCTGACGTCGCGTAGATACTGGGTCACCACATGAGCAACATGAGGCCGTGCATTATCATGCATCAATTGCATATCCTGTCCGATATATCCTGCGTAAGGTACCACATAGTCTGCGAGGATTTCAATAATGTAGCGATGAGAAGTCAGTCCACGTGTACGGCCCGTCGGTTCGATGAAAACTAACGCTGTATGTGCTGTTAACGAGATGCCGCCCCAGACCATTACAGATCCTCCTCCATAAGCAACAGTTTCCTCGATGCAACACTGAGAATAACGTTCTCCAGGGCGACGATATACTCTCTGACGTCGATCACTTCCATGTAGACTCACCCTGGTCTCATCAGTGAAGAGTACATTACTCCACTGCTCTAATGTCCAATGCCTATGCTCTCGAGCAAATTCAAGTCGTGCTCGACGGTGTGCTACCGTTAATGCTGGGCCTGTTGCAGCTCTTTTTGGGGTCAGGTTCCGTTCAGCAAGTCTCCTTCTGACGGTATCTGAACTTATGACCACTTGGCGTTCGTCACGCAGACTTTGTTGGACTTGAACTGCGTTGAGGTGGCGATTTCGCAGAACAGTAAGGTGGATATAACGATCATCTGCTGCTGATGTAGCCCTAGGTCTGCCCGTACCTGGACGGCGATCGAATGCTCCAGTCTCTAGGTATCGTCTGTAAACTCGTTGCACCGAAGATCTGCTGATTCGAAGCCTTCGAGCGACTTCACGTTGCGCAATGCCTGCTTGAAGTAATGCTACAGCTTGAGCTGCTTCCTGAGGTGTTGTACCTATCCATTATTAATCGAAAAAAGTAGCAAAAACACACGCGTAAGCGCGCTGAGCAAACGATGGACAAAAACTAAAGAAATGATAAGAAATATCCGACTACCCTCATTGTAGAGAAAAAAACGCTAATTTCAAACTCTGGTGAAAACAGAGCAAATCGTTAGCATTGTGTTTGTTGCTTGATTACAATGTGAGTTGACGGTACTTTCGAATTAATTTGTAGTCATTTTAATCACCATGAAACGCACTTTTTGTAGGTATAACTTTGATAGTTGTAAGTTTTATACTTTTTGAGAAAATCGAATCAGAGTGAGCCACCCGCTACCTAGGAGCGGGTGGCTCGGTTTATTTGCTGACCAGTGTATAAATTCTTATCAGCTTTATAGAAGGATACTGTGGCTATTTCTGACATAATCTCTTACTTACAATTTTTTTATGACATATCCTGTGTTTCATCTAAACTAATATTTTAAAAAAGAGTTGATCAAAATAACTTTTTTGTTTATTGTTGGACCATTATCAAATAACTTCTCCCGCTCTGAGCGGAGCGGGAGGGCGTGTCAGACTCTTACTGACTAAAACCCACCCGTGTTCCTTCAGTTGCCTGTATGTTGCCAGAGGCCACGGTATCCCTTTCGGACTTTCCCGCGACCCCGGCAGGTTCAAATGAACCTTACATCTTGATTAAAATGTACGGCTTGGGCCGTTCCATTGAACTATTACATGACACAACATTAATGATCAGTGACTTCATTTCTTACCATAAGTCCTTAGCAGTGTATGTGCGAGGGCCGCGAAACGGCCAGGACGTACATTTTGACCAAGACTTGTAGAATTAGGGGCTTGGCTCTACATTAGATCAATAATTCAATATTCCACAATATAAGTGCTCTAACTTATTCAAAAAAAAACTCGCGTTTTCTTATGGATTTACTTAAGCGTTATTATGCCTTTTGGCCATAACTTTGAAGAAAAGGGTCCGATAAAGGAGCTGGGTTAAACAGTGGCTACTCAAGAGAGAATTGTACAATGTACACTCATTTAAATCTACCAAAAGAAATTCAACCGTCTCCGCTAACTAGTGCGCCTTCGACCGCGATCGTGACAACATTTAAGAAGGCCGAATTATTCAGTGGTTTCTTGTAAAAATCGAAGCCAAACTAGAAACTTTATAAATCATAGAATCTCTTGTCATACACACATCAAACAAAAAAAACTGGCCAAGTGCGTGTCGGACCACGCACAATGAAGGGTTCCGTAGTTGAAATGAATTTATCGTAAGAACAAACTTAACTTTGTAATTGAAAAACATGTTCTCCCATACGGAACATATCGGAAAACATATTTTTGCAATCGCTAATTTAAGTTGGTCGATTATTACTCGTAAACTTGTAAAGCCCACTTAAGTGTGATAGTTTTACTTTAAACTTCGTTATATATAAGTACTAATGCCGTGACATTTGAATTTCTATCTACAACCGTTTAGTTGGTAGAGGGGGGGGGGGGGACACTTGACTCTAACGAAAATTGGTACTGCTTGATAAGTCACGAACGGTTTACTTAATCAAAAAACGGTCTTCGCAAACCCCTAATATTTTTAAAAGACCTATCCAACGATATCCCACACTATGGGAAGGACGAAAAAAAATATATCATCCCCACTTTACATGTAGGGGAGGTACCCTAAATAATTGTTTTTATCAAAATTTTATTTTACCACTTTTTCGACGTCATTAACTTGTAAACTCATGCCAAATTACAACTTTCTAGTACCAATAGTTTTTGAGCTAAACCGCGGACAGACAAACGGACATGGCGAAACTATAAGCACTAGGTTGTGATCACTAGCAAAAGCTGACATATTTTTAAAATTTTACTATCAAGAAAAAGTGTTTACGTTATTAAGTATAAATCTTTTCTGTTCTGTTTGAAATTAAAAAATAGAAATAATTTTAAAAATAACAAAAATTGAGTAATTCAATGCTAACAGACCTAATTGTAACAGAAAGAACAATGCCCACTTCCCATACATTTAAAAACCTGATAATGAACGTTTATGTATAGTTATGAGGTATAGTAGAAAGACTACCTGTAAGTTTAGAAAATAATGTCATAAAGTCATTTTTACGGTTTAAACGCTACGAAGTCCAAAAAATATGAATGTTACTTTTTAGGTTAGGATTTGTCGTTACTTACTAAATATAGAGATATAAATGTGCTAGACCTAATTATTAACACTCGAAGTATAGTCTCAAATAGGAACACTTAACTGGTATATGGAATAATCAAGCAGACGTTGCAGTTTATACAAAGTATACGTAGACTTTTTGCTGACGACAGCATTGTCAAGAGGACGGAATTACAACGGTATGGTAAGCAAAGGTCGTCAGATGAGGAAGATATCGATGTCCAGGGGCGGTAAATAGGGTCGTAAAAAGAAGTAACACACTAAATGGCATAGTACACAACGAGACGCAAGCGCAACAACGAAGGACTGCACCGATGACCGATGCCAATCGCAGAACTGTCAAATGGCCAAAAAATCCGTTTCACTCTTGCGAACTCAATTACATACTGTGTTATTAATTAATTTAATTATTATGTTATTAATCTGTATAAGGAAAAGACTAATATAGAAATACTTACTGATTAAATAAAACGTAAAGTAATATATAAAACTCAGAAACAGAGTTGAATAAAGTCAAGTAGCGGTATGTAAAATGGAACGTTGTAAAGACAGGGAAGTTGAGATGCGTTCAAAACATGGTATACGTTTACTCTTACGTAGAATAAGCATAAAGAAATATAAAAATAAAAAAAATCCTGCGTTTCTTATAACATTGTGATAAGCGTAATTAATATACAATTAAATTAGCTGAATTTTGAGATTTATTTAATTACTATACATAGTCAGGTGAAAAATGGGCATTCTTCTTTGATGAAAAGAATAAAATCGTTTAACCAAACTTATCAACAATTTATTAATACAATATAATATAACTCCTCCCCTGACTCACACACATGCTGAGATCCTCCTGGGCATGCTGAGGATCAAGTTATCCAGCATTTCTTGCGGTAAACTCTGGCACTATCTGGGGATGTGGCTGACGGTTCCGAACAGCTCGCTTAAGAGCATCCCACGCGTGCTCTATTGGGTTTAAGTAAGGCGAGCCGGCAGGCCAGTCTAACCTTGTGATGTCGTATTCTCGGAGAGCAGCATTGACGTTTTGTACCTACCTATCTGCCGTCATGGAGCCTCGATACGGGATTAAAGGCGTTCTAGCACCAAATCCCGAATCACCGAATCGGTGTCCACGCGGACGGAAGTCGCGAGTAGAAGTTAGTAGAAAAAATGAAGATATTGTGTAGGATGTGCATGTAGCGTAAGTCGAAAAAAAAAAAAAAATAGTCCCCGTAAGCACCAAAGCGACATTCAACTTTATTACAACGTATACAATGTTGATAATAGTTTAACAGTAAAAACCGCGATAAGCCAGTTCCTTTGTCTTCTATTACTTAGTTTTATCACAAACTATACAATACCTACTTATGTTTTTTCATACAGTAGCTTAGCATTTGTACGTGCGTATCATTGTAACGAGTGTATACAATATAACAGTAGTAAATGACATACTTGTATCAAATCGTACAATCAGCTTTGTTTCGCGTTATTCCGCTCATTATCAGGAGATAATGAACACAAATAAATTACACTGAAAATGTAGTTTTTTTCACATTTAAAATGTTATGCTTTGTTGGTTGCACATCTCATTTAGACGTTTTAAGATATTTCGGCTCCTAAGATTGCTAGTTATTAAGAAATATTTAAGACGCTGCCAAAATCTCTCGAGTAGCGCCCGATGCTTATGAAACTGACGAGTGACCTTCAAGTGGCAGTATAAGCGAGCGAAGTATTTAAAAACCGGCTAAGTGTGTGTTGGACCACGCACAATGAAGGGTTCCGTAGTTGGAATGAATTTATCCCAAGAACACACTTAACATTGTAAGTTGGTGGATTATTACTCGTTAACTTGTAGAGCGTACTTAGCTATGATAGATTTTTTTTAATTTCAATACTACAATATTTTTAACGACCTTTCCAACGAAACCTCACACCATGGGATAGACGTTAAAAAAAAACATCCCCACTTTACGTAATCTTTTTTTCATTATTTTATTTTACCACTTTGTCGGCGTGATTAATATGTATACCCATGCTAAATTACAACTTTCTAGTACTAAGAGTCTCTGAGCTCGCGACAGACAGACATGGCGAAACTATAAGGGTTCCTTGTTGACTACAGAACCCTAAAAATGACTTATACAGTTTACAATACTGCAAGGATATTTCAGCTATACAATAATCACTCCGAATAACATTATAGTTATTTTCGATCCCATAGTTGCGCCTTCCATATTTTGTCTCTGCATCATCCTAAGTTTGGCTGGTAGAAAAGTCCGCCTTAGCACATATATTTTTTACTTGTGCCTAAAGTGTTAATAAAATCAATAACATTACATCACATCTGTATCCCCCGAAGGAGTAGGCTGAAGAACACCCACATTTGGCCAGTTATGTTCCATGTGAAAGGGGGCTAGCCTATTGAAATTAAGAGATATGATGCAATGATATAATTATGTTTCTGTACCTAAGAAGATCTTTTAAGACACTTTCATACGTCAATGTTTTAAAACTAGATGGCCCTGAGTAGAAATGCCGAAACAAAACCTGTTGCAGACTAAACTACAGGTAATAATCCTCCCGAACGAATTTCGGTCACGATGGCCAATCTCAACGAAGACTTGCCAAGTACGTAGGTAGGAGACATTATAGTGCACAAATGTATGCGCAAACACAGGTGTATCTATTATCTTTCTCTCTCTGAATACGGATATGCAACCGATAGCCTATAAACTCAAGATTTGATGTAGGCTCAATATCTATCCATCTACCACGTAACGCAGCCCTAACATCTATCCAAACCGAACTGGACAAAGGCCTCCCGTTACCTTACCTCCTACAAAGACAGAAAATAAATAAGATAATAATATGATAGTTACTTACTTGCCAGTACAAATAGCCCATTCATACAGCTTATCCAGCAGGTTTTCACTGAGCAGGTACTCGAGGCAGGCAGCCGGACTGGTGGCAGTGTTGATCTCTCTCGCTTTAGCCTCCAGAACTAGCAGGGTAGCTAGCTGTTCCAGGTGGTTCACTACGCCTAGGACATCGTCGTGGAGGTGATTCGGCTGTAAATATTTGGATGTTATAGTCAGGTCTTTAGTCTTTGATTGGGTAATTTTGGTTGGGCTCTGTTTTAAAGATGATATGGCTAGAAAGAGGTGACTACCAAGATGACTAATAGAGAACTATGGATAAAATCATGTTGCATAATCAGCCTATAATGTGCTGCGAGATAGGGAGTGAGCCGTAATCAATCACGCGGGCCCAGTATGGGATGTCACTTGTCTTCGAATTTTTGGTGCTAGAACACGCCGATTTTCGCACGATGTTTTCCTTCAGGGTTTTGAGAGCAGTGGTGATAAAATTATTTACACAAAGTAATACAGGCCTTTTTTTTGTGTGGGAAATCATCAAATGACATCTCCCGCTTTTCGTGTCAGACTCTTACTTACTAAAACCCACCCGTGTTCCTTCAGTTGCCTGTGCATTGCCAGGGGCCACGGTCTATCGGTATCCCCTTCGGATTTTCCCGCAACCCCGGCAGGCATCGGTCTCATCAGACCACTTCACCTGATTTTCTCTATGAGGCGCGCGTGAAACACAACGCGCCATCGACCTGGGCCTGGTCCTTACCGGACGGCGAGCTACCAATTGCTCACCGTCCGCAAGCCCGCGCCTACGGTGGCCGGGAATCGGCCTGCGATTCCCGACGCCCAGGGCGTCTCCTCCTACGGCGGCTAGGGGCGTGAGGGCGCGAATATTGCCTCTCCCTCACGCGTTCCGCCTCCTCCTTCGCGAGCATTACTGCTTCGCAGAAGGAGGTGATGGCCTCCCATGCCCTCTCGCTCCGTACCATGGCCTGGACCAGAGCCGGACGCGAGAGATCCCCGCCACCGATCGCCTCCACGAGGACAAGTAATGCAGGCCTGGGTTCGAGCTCGAACCTACAACCTATATATATAATTCGTTAGTCCCAGCCGTTACCAGTGGGCCAGCACTGCTCTCTATGATATGAATGATGATTCTAGTGTTGTAACTTTTAAAATGGAAGAGAGAAGAGATTATTGACCACGACACCAATGCCTCATCAAAATTCGAAAGTTAATTTGTCCTTTAGTTTTTTTCAATTTTACGGCAAATCTAATCCCGTTTTGATGGAATTTGACAGACAGGAAGCTAGGTTGATTTTTGTCGATAAAGACTAGGGCAATTTTTATTTCGGCAAATTAATTTTGACGAGGTCAAATCTAGTAATTATAATAGTAAAAATTATAAATCAGCTTTTCAGTGGGTGAGCAACTCCTTGCAGTGAATTTGGAACCTTACTAACCTGCGATTTAAGTATAATATCGTGCGCCTGCTGCCAGTGTTTGCAGAAGGAACTATAACAGGCCTGTGGTTCGTAGTCATGCCGAGGGTCGAGCGATCTTGACAGCTGTCGGGCGAACGAGAGGCCCGTTGTACGAAGCCAGCTCATGGTAGCTGATTATATTGACTGGGACATCTGTAACAAATGTTGGTGACAACTTAGGTATTTGTTGGTGTTGGTTTGTTTTGATATACATATACAGTCTTGTATTAATAATAATAAAATACAATATAATTTTAAATTATAATTTTGGTTTGTTCTTAATTTGGTTTTTGATTCTATTTTTATTTTGATTGTCAATTATTATATTAAAATTCTCTAAATTGATTTTAGTTTTATCTTAATTCGTTAATTTATTTGTATAATTAAGTTGTGTAGTCTCGATGACGCTAACTAGCTTAACTGTAGCGAATTACAACTTTAATTTTCTTTAAAAATTACCAAAATTTATTTATTTAGTGGTGTCCAAGATACAGGCTGTGCCAAGTTTAGGACCAACGAAACCTCCATCCATATTGTAATTTTGAATGTTGAAATAAACGATTTTACTTTACTTTAATAGCTTCCTTTTGAAGATAAATGGTAGATTAGACTTAATGTTCCATAACAATGGCATATTGTATAACAAAGAAACGCAGTGTCTGAAGCAAAATACAAACTTATCTAAATATTGTATATCCAGTAGTACCTACTACTAATACTACCAACATTATCTAGATTATTTAACTACTAAAATATAAGCTTCTTTTTATATTAAAATTCACAACGGTGTCTTTAAATATGTTAGTAGCACTGGTCAACAACATTTAACTATGCTTCCTTCTTTATTTATTCTATGGCATGCATACTGATCATCAAAAGTGGTACAAACTGAATCTACCAGTTGCACTTTTGAGTACAAGAGTTTTGCTCGGCTATACATTGCTTCGGAGTTTGGTTCAGTGTGTATACTGCTTTAGTAGCGTTTATTATTTATTGTATGCATAGATAGACCGGCGGGCGGCGAGTTTGTATGGGTATAAGGAGCGTGCTATTGCATTGTTCAGTGGAGGTTGTAGATCTATTTAATGTACTTCCCGTCACACGCGCCACTCTATCGTGTAAACATAGCTTTATACTAGACACAGATCAGAATAGTTTCTGCTGTCATGTAATCATACACTTTATTTTCAGCATCATAAAGTGTAAATTTGCACAAACAAGGTGTAAACATTAAGGGTACGCTAGCCGGTCATTCTTCCATACAAACGTAGTATGGTGATTACTCGTTTGTTTGACGGTATACGTTCAAAACTAAAAATTATATCAATTTATCTTGTCATGATCAAACCCTGTATGGAAGCAGAATTGGAAAAAAAATATTGGTTTGGAAGTAATGAGCGTGCAAACTTCCACATTTAAAAAAAAAAAACCTTTGGGTGTAAATAAATAACTTATGTAGTAAGAAAATGGCAAAATAGAACAGGGATACATAATTTATTCAATATTTCAAATAATTTTATTTTGAGTAAACAAATCCAGTCGTTTTTTCATAATATCTATACGCCAAAAGGTCTGTTCATGTAATTTTACACGCTCGTTTTCGTTATAAATCATAGTCTATTTCACTAAATAAATGCATAAATAAAACTAAATAAATAAATAATTTCACTAATTAGCATGCATATTAATTAGTCACGCCCACCGACGAGTTCGAGCCGTCGAATAGTGTACCCTTACTCTACCAAGGCTACTCGGGCGCATTTAGGCAGGCTCGTTTGCACTTTAAGACATCGTTAATAAAGTTTATTATTCAATGTCATGTCGTCACAAACTCATTTGCTGTGCAGTCTTTTTGGTCTGCACTGAACCATAATTATGTGTAACTACTATGTGCCTTATATGCAAATAGTGTAGGTGTATTATAGTGTAGTCGTAGTGAGTGATATTTGATTGACCATCCTTATTTGTTCTCAAGGGCAAATAGGTAGACCGTGTCTATTTACAAGTTGTGCATACTAAATTATCTGTGGACGAGACCACAGAAATCAATCAACTATTAAATAATGTTTAATTAATTTTATGCGTAATTGACAATAATGAGTGCTTTATACAAATAAATAATCTGAAATATGAAAAAAAGAAAAAATTACGAAACATGAAATACAAAATAAAAAAGAGAATCAACCTGCCTAGCCTTTTCCCAACTATATTGGGGTCGGTTTCCAGTCTAACCGGATGCACCTGACTACCAGTACATGGAGCGACTGCCTATCTGACCTCCACAACCCAGTAACTGGGTAATACGATACCCCTTGGTAAGACTGGTTGCCAAACTTTCGGGCTTCTGACGACCCATAACGACTGTCAAAGATCCACGAATGACAAACGGGACAAACGGCTTAACGTGCTTTCCAAGGCACGGACGAGTGTCGGTATGTAAAGAACCATCCACAGACCATCCCCGGCAAGCGTAGATTAAACTAAAATATAAAAGTGAAATGCTTTAAAAATATACAGGGTGATTGGAAGATGGGTGCAAAGCTTTAAGGCGAAGATAGTACAGACCATTTGGAACCATTTAAGCCATGGTTGTCTCAGACGAAGTCTTACCAATTTTTTTAACCTAATATTTGTTTTTTTTTTTCGGAAATTCCCAAAATTTTATGTAAACTGCATAATTATGGCCAAATTGAATGATATATGAGTTCATTGTGAGGAGAAATAAAGAACTTATTATTATTTTTTATTTATTTAAACAAAGTAATGTGTAAGCAATCAAGCAAAACATTTTTTAGGCTTCTGTGAACATTAGACATTTTTACAGACATTTAAAGTTCAGAAAATTTGGATCAATACGTTTTTTACACCTTATTAAAAAAAAAAAAAAATTGGTAAGACTTCGTCTAAGACAACCATGGCTTAAATGGTTCTAAATTGTCTGTACTATCTTCGCCTTAAAGCTTTGCACCCAGCTTCCAATCATCCTGTATAGTCTGTAAATAAGCAACTTTCATATTATTCTCTCAATAATCATCATAGAAATTATGTTTCTTCTTAAATGCTATCCACCATACTTTTATCTTTAGGTACAACTTTCACACCATAACAAATACCCATCATTGCAGTTGTATGGTGTGAACTGTGCATATACCTGTGTGTGAATTCATTCATGAACAATGTCCGCTGTCAGTGAAACTATGCCTAATTACCATTTATTTAGATTCTTGTAATTTGAATGGAGATGAAATAGCAATATGATGCAATGAGAGTTAGTGCAATTTGTTGTTTTGTAATTCGAAAACATGACAACACTGCATGGTCCTGACATTATCTGACCAAGATGTCTAGACTTTAAAGGGACTGAGATCTCTGAGATTGTTTCATTGACGTTGTCGTCAACGATAATTATTTTGTTACGCGTAATTTTGAATCTGTGTTATCTTTTAAAGTATACATTTGAACGATATGATGTTGTCCTATAATAATCTAAATTCAAAGTCCAATTTAAATAACATATTTTATTGGATAAGGACATTTATGGATAAATATAATACCGGTCAAAATAGTTTCGGAAATAACAATGAAATTTTTATCAAATTCTGAAAGGTGATAGTGGTTATTGTATTGTCTAACAGAACAGACAGCTGTGCTGCTGGGGAGTTTGTTGCGCCACTTCTTCTTCCCAGCAAAAGCACTAGGAAGTGGTGAAGGGTGGGCGTTCTGGGGGACTGTCTTATGAAATTTTGACGTTCGAAAAGTGCTGATTCTCAGCCTAGTTTGAATAAATGACTTCTACATTTTCAATTTTGTAGGTCATCCTCAGAAGATAGACATATGCTATCGCGGACTTTTTTGTTGTACACTTAAAGATCTACAATTCTGTACATATGTGCAAAAATTTGATGTATCTCTTACGGCTTACGCGGCGCACGCCAGTAAAGCTCCCAGTCTGCATGATTTTTTCCGACATCTTCGACAATAATCGTTATACTTCAGCCAATTTACACAAAACCTTTATGAATTATACACAAAAAACCTTCCGCATGAATCACTCCGTCCATAGCTGAAAACCGCATCAAATTCCGTTGCGCAGTTTTAAAGATCTAAGCATACATAGGGACAGACAGACAGCGGGAAGCGACTTTGTATTATACTATGTACTGTGAAGAGATCGGTAATTTATCATGTTAAGATCAGTGAACGAAATGTTTATTTTCGTTCACTTGTTAAGACTAACTCCCGGTTTCTGAAAGCAATCACAGCAGTTAAATAAGTGAATTAATAGTACCCATACCCACTATAATAACAGCCTATTAAATTGTCCCTCTGCAGCCCAAAGGCCTCTTCTTATAAAGAGAAGGCATGAGCATTGATCACTACTCTAACTCTTGCTCAAGATGGGTTGGCAATTGCCGACTATATCCTAAGCAATATTGTAAATGCGAAAGTGAGTTTATTTGTTACGCTTTCACGCTAAAAAGGCTGAATGTATTTGGATGAAATTGGCACATGGGTAGACCATGACTTTGGTTAGTACATAATAGGATACTTGTTATCTCGGTAGTACGTTCCCGTGGCATAACTTCTGAGCTCCACAGGGCGAAGCCGGGAGTAAAAGCTAGTTAATAGTGAATTAAAAGCTAAACTCTTGCTAATATAAACGAGGGTTGATCAAAATCATTACTCTAAAAAAACGGGTTATTTGATTTAAATCGAATGTATTTGATTTAATTTGGATTTATTTGATTTTTAAATCCGTTTTTTTTTTTATAATTTACATATTACAATCTTTTTACCTTTGGAAGTCAGTTATTATTAAATAGTAACATCTCTTTGTTTATTTTAATTATAAAATAAACCTTTATAGCATATCTTTTTCTTCCAAACATTTTGTTGTATTCACTCATTTCACTCTTTCACTAATCAACAGTGTTCGGATAATCGGGCGCTCATATACCTAAACTTCTTCCCACAAAATAATAATATGGACATTCCTTTCTGAATAAATAAATAAGTAATCCCGGGTTCCCGGAATTGAACAATTTTGTTAAAACAACTATAAAAAATGTAATGAAATTATAGCAGTCGTTATTTTGATTTTGTATCTTTATTTTAAATAAATGGAATATCAATAAAAAATGATAATGTGAACAATGTGGTCAAGTAGTGGAAATTGATTTATCTATCTAACAGATAGTGATTAAATCAATTAATTTATTGTATTTTATAAGAACACCTGACTGCCTCATTGGTCTAGTGGTCGCAAGCGCTACTGCTGAGCATGAGGTGCGGGTCGGGCAAAGTGTTATTGGGTTTTTCTATCTGGATTTTCTCAGTATCAGCCCGGGGTATGGATTTGGTTGATGGTCAGGCTCGCCCCTTATTACATGGGACTTAAACATAACTGGCGAAATGTGGTTGTACCTACTACAGGTACACCTCTGCCCAACCCTTCGGGGAAACAAGGCTATATTATGTTATGTTTTTATGAACACAAGACTAAAAAAGATTAATATTTTTAAAATATAGGCATGTCCGTATTATTGCTTCGTGGGAATAAAAGTGAAGTTTAGGTATATAAGCACCTGATTATCCGATCACTGCTAATCAATCACGAATGACAGGCAGAAATACATCAAGTCGCTTGTTTACATTTTGAGGACTACCCAAACTGTGTACATAAACATAGCATTGCACCTATGTGTGCACCATAGTTTATGTCAGGGTCTAGGTCAAGTGCCTTGACACTTTATGATTGATTTTGTTGCATTTAAAAGGTATTGATTTAAATCAATGTTTTTTTTAAATCATTTCATCTTCACCAATTAAAATCAGGTGATTTTAATCATCTTAAACCTGATCCAAACAGTGGGAGCAACAACAGATTCAAACTATATCTATTTTGTGCTGCAGGTAACTTAACAAAATCAACCAAATGTTTCACTTTCGCTGTCTGGGAAGCGCAATCACTATAACTCATGTTTGATGTATCAAATAGGGAACCTGATAAGACAATGAACATATACCCCTTATTTATAAATGTTGCTTAAAGTAAAAAAACTTTAAATATAAAAAAGACGCATAATCATATTTTTTTATCATACATTAGCATCTGCTAATCATTACTTAATTAACCCTATGTGTAACGTTTATAAATAATGGGGTTAATTAATAAAATTGAGATTAATAGACAATTCTTTAATTTCACACATACGGGTTTAAACAAATTATCAACTTTTTAGTCATTACTCAACACAGACAAGGTCACACATATGGAAAAACTCATTAAAATTGAAACAGCATATCAATCATGTAAATTTAACAACATTGTAGGCATTTGACCATGAGAAATATTTCTAGATTGGTTTTATAAACAGCTGTTCAATTAGGTAATAATTGTTGACTTTAGAAAATATTACATCTGTTAATGTCAACATTAGAAACCACTTTAATAGTTTTGTTTTATCATCTTCTATAAAAAGGCCATAACCTAGTGACTCAGTAAAATCTAATGACACAATCAGTATGAGGAAAAATCTATCAATATTATTATCTTTGTTTATGTTCATTAGCTTTTAATCAATGCATTAAAGTAGGTACATAAAGCATGTAGGAAGTGAAAAATCACTGGCGACACAGCGGAATAGGCTAAGCGTTTAGACTATACCTCTAGGTAGTAAGCTAAAGAAATAGAAGGAACCTTGACATTCGACTTATTATCCATTACGAACGAATAGTACAAAATAATGTTACAGTAACTTCACTAACACTAACATAGCAAATAACATAAATATACTTACTACAAGGAAGATTCTCGAGTTGAAAATAGATGCTGTATTGCCGCAAAATAAACCACAAAAGTTACATGATACGCAGTTCACTTCAGAGAATAACTCGACTCGAGTGGCTTTTCAACAACACTTTTATAATTAATAAGTTATTTCTATGACTGTCATTGCCTTTTTCAATATTGTTTATCTCAATAGCTGCAAATTGTGTTATAAAACTTTAAAATTGCAGAAAAAAGAATGCAATTCGTACAGACAACCATGCATGAATGACAAGTAGTGATGCTACACTGCTACACTACAGACTAAACCATTAGTCTTTTCGTAATTTTAGTCGATTGTTTGTTGTTGATTGTTTTTTTGTTTTTTAAATCACTTTTTACTAGCACGATAGAAATATATGGTTAACAACTTAAAACTTATTAATTTTAATAACAATAACAAAATGATATACTTACATAATTAAAATTATTCACAATTTAAAATAAGTCGTCAAAAAATAACCGCATCACTGTCTCAGACTGAAAGAATAATAAAATAAAAAAACACGACTGCCCTGCCAAAAAACGAACTAAAAGTAAAAAACAAGTTCTATTCCCTGACTATACATAAATAAAATTGTCTTTTCAGTCGGGGGACCGTTCTGTGGAACACTTTAAAATCTAAGCGCTCCCTCGACAGTCCCCCCAGGCCAGTAGAGTTATTTTTTTTAATTTTTATTTTATACATTTTAGTGACAAGCTTTATTCATGCTAGGTGGCTTTAATAAGCAATAAAGGTGGTTTAGACTCACGGCGAGGCGAGGCGTAGATAGGATGGACGAGGCCAAGGACGGCTAAACTAATAAGCAATAAATGGTGTTGCGGTAAATGGTCATAACCATAAGTTTTTTTTTTACTAGCCTAAATTATGGCAGTACCATTTCACAATTCATCAAAATTCAACAACGTAACCTTGTAACGCCGGGCATCCGGGCATGTAGTAATATATTTTTTCGTTTTGTTAGAACTGCACAATTGCTGAACTTTTTTCAATTACGATTACATATTTATTGTAATAATGACTGTGAGTAATTTTACGATTTGCTTTCACTAAACTGACAGACGTCAAATGTTACTTATTAAGGCGCTACCCCGAGCTAAGTGGCGCCCTCATTGAATAAAAAATCGTAGCATAGCATAGAAAATAAATTAAAAAAAATGGATTCTTGGAGTTTGTTACAAAGAGGATAAAGTATTTTTACGTTGTTAAAAGAGGACTCAAAGTGTTTCGTATCCAAAGTAGATAGCACAAGAGTGTCAAAAACGGCCACTTTTGACTCTTGTCCCGCGACGGCTGACAAACTAGCGACGGTACTAAAAGGGACGCTATGCTATGGGTAACGCCCCGGATCGTGGCTTAGTGTTGCCACTTAACATGGGTTCGTTACTTACTAACTTATAAATACTTATCTAAACTAATACAGGCGATAGCACTTAAACTAATGTGCGTTCACAATGCACAATACGTGACGCCACAATAAGAACTAATGCAGCCATCTTGTTTTTCAATACAATTTCGCAAATGTTCCCCAACAACGCCCCCTTGTCAATTTCATGCGTGGCACGCGCTAAAATATCCTTGAAGCATTATAGAGGTACAGACGCCAGCAGGTCAACCTACTCAAAACTGTCAAATTTTCCCAATCAATTTTGAACCTTACGATTTATGTATAAAGTTGAAAATCTATTAAAGAAATTTGACAGATTGTAATAGGTTGATGTGCTGGCGTCATAGACATTCAGTACTATCCATCTTTAACCTTTCTCCATGGAAGTAGTACCTATGCACTTTCTCAGCCTTCACAGTCAGGCGAACCAGCTTTTTTCAAAAAAATATATAGGAGTGACACATGATTTTAGAAGTTGCGCAGTTTCATAATTTTATAAAAAGGGCATTTTACAAATATAGTACCTATTCAATTCTTGAAAATGATACAGGCTAAGATAAAAGAAAAACTTGCTTTAGCAATTGGCAAACAGTCCCTCACCGCATACGCCAACGAACCTTCCATCGTGCTCCATGGAAGGTTTAGCAAAGATTCGGTCGACGGGGACAGTGTACATTCTTGTTCTCCATTGGAATTTCACACTTTCATTCCTTGGGTGTGTAAAGAATGGCGCGCCTCTACTGCAGTTCTCATAACCCGAAAGGCTCAAGGTATTTGTTTTTTCCCCACACCAAATGGGGCCACGTTCACACGTAACAAACGTCGAATGACCGCCGATTGTGAGTAGCTACGCTATAACCCCGGTTATAGCGTAAAGAGTAGCGTATTGTCGGTTCGTGGTAAAAGAAAAGTCTTAGTTGTAGTTGTAGGCTAGGTATTTATACAAACGCAGTATACTGCGTAAAGGCTCGTGCAGACCAGCGCGACGCAACGGCGCAACGCGACTCAAACAAAAAACTTCACGGTATATCAATAACCGGTGTCGCGTCGCGCTGTCGCGTCGCGCTAGTCTGCACGAAGCTTAACACTCGCTCACAATGAGCGGCTGACAATCCGTTTGATGTGAGCGCGACCGAACTCACCGAACACTCGGCATCAAGCAGTCACCTAACACTGCGGTCTTATTATTTTTATTCGTAATTTTTTACTGCAACGTTTTTCTAGCTAGACTACTCTTTAGTGGCTATCTTAAATACGGCTGCGAATCAAGAGGTTGGGCGAAGTTGAGGGCGTAACACCGCACCTCCGAAAGCCGGGTCTGTCGTGCGCCTTATCTCTTTCCAGTGTTGTGTTTGACCACCCGCTCACTTCTTCGCTGACCTTATACATAGTGTTCCTTTTAATAACCCATATCTCTTAAGGTTACATGCATAAAAATAATACAAAAAAGAAAACGAGCCAGCCTTACAGTTCTCGTCAAATAACTTTGTTTTTTTTTGGCTGGCATGCGCGCTACTGTTTTTTAGGTAAGATTGACTGCTGGGCAGTCATTTGTAGCCTACTTCAAAGCGGCAAAGTAATTTGACGCAAACTGTACAGTAGTCGCTTATGACGCTAAACGAATCTGAAACTCTACCATGAGCTGTCATCGAAAACTCACTCGCTAGCGTACACGTTCGCCGGTCAGTGCCGGGAGCCTTCCTGGAGGGTTCACCTAGTCGCATATGTGATGCCCGGAGCCCTTGCGGAGGGCACCATTTTAATTTAGGTTTTTCTTAGCGAATACAGCAATAAACCGTGAAAATAAAATCTGATTTACTTAGATTTTAACAAGATTGATTACCTAGTAGATATATAATATTTTATGTGTTACGGTAAGTGTAATTAAATTAAAATGATTAATAATTGTCTATCATTATTAATGTTTCCAGACTGCGACCTTTCCAACTTCATTAAAAAAGGCGATAATACACCCAATCTTCAAGGGTGGGGATAAAAAGTCCGTAAATAATTACCGCCCCATCGCGGTTCTTACTTCTATATCGAAGGTTCTTGAGCGTTTGATCAACAAGAGACTAGTCCATTACCTTGAAAAAATTAACTTGATCTCTCCTCAGCAATTTGGTTTTAGAGAGAATAAAAGTACTACTGACGCGGTGCAGGAGTTAACGGGGTATATTGTGATACTTAACGCCCATAAAATAATCTCACCATATTCCTTGATCTGGCCAAAGCCTTTGATACCATTCCGACTTCAACACTTGGAAGAACTGTAACTGTAAGCCTCTGATACCTAACTTTTCGAGTTTATTTAGACTCGAAAAGTTAGGTATTAGAGGCTTACAGTTATAGTTCTTTCAGTTACCTTAGAAATCGGACACAATTAGTCAAAATAGGTGATCATACAAGTAATGATCTTCCAATTTGTTACGGTGTGCCACAGAGCAGTATCCTTGGGCCGACTCTGTGTGTGTTTTTGATTAAGTAAACCGTTCGTGACTTATCAAGCTTTAAAGAACCAATTTTCGTTAGAGTCGTGTCCCCCCCCCCCCCCTCTACCAACTAAACGGTTGTAGTTAGAAATTCAAATGTCACGGCATTAGTACTTATATATAACGAAGTTTAAAGGAAAACTATCACACTTAAGTGGGCTTTACAAGTTTATGAGTAATAATCGACCAACTTAAATTTGCGGTTGCAAAAACTTTTTCTCCCATATATTCCGTATGGGAAAACATGTTTTTCAATTACAAAGTTAAGTTTGTTCTTACGATAAATTCATTCCAACTACGGAACCCCTCATTGTGCGTGGTCCGACACGCACTTGGCCGGTTTTTTTATTAGTAACTAGGTTAGGTATGTTCGTTATTTGCTTTATTTTTGTTGATAACTTTGGGAAATCGTTAGTGAATTTACAGACTAGTAATGCGTTTTTTGGAAATTTCTTTACCATGCCGATATCTCAACATTACGATATCTCATCTAATCTCGAGATCTAGGCCTTGTAGAGAATATCTAGCTAGTAGATTTTGTCATACAAATGAGGTACCTACCTACCTATACATTTGGCCTTGGGGGCAAATCGGCCCAAGAACGGCGCACGGTGCGTAAATATAATTTATTGGGATATTAATTAGTATTGTCTTTATTTATTTCAAGCCCAGGTACGCACGGGCGATTGTTTTCCGCGGCGATTTTATTTCGTGCACTGGATTTTCAACGCTCTGTTTGGCTCCGAGAGTTGAAAATCCAGTGTGCGATAAAACAGTTATCTAGCCTAAAATTCGGCGTAAATTCCCCGGGCTCGTTACACATCTTCAACTAAGTACTGTAAGGCTTGTTCGTTTTTTTTTTTTTTTAATATTACACGTAAATGTATTTTACATAAATAATCGTGACTTAATTATTTAGCAAGTTTTTTTTTTTTTTTTTTTTAATCTAATGCCAGTTGATTATTTGAAATGTTACCCTAGAGTTATGAGTTTATGAGATATCAAAAGCAACACCTTGTACGAGTAATGTCTGTATGGCGGCATCTACACCACCACATGCGATCCACATGCGATCGACATATACGAGCTGAAGTTTTAGTCACCACCACATGCAAACTACGCATCAAAGACCTGAAGTCACACAAAATTCTGACGTCACACAAATTTTGCATCGGGCAATTAGAGTTTACCGCGCGATTGCCATATACAGGCTGAATTTTTAGCCACCGTCCAAATTTTTTCTAGGCATTAGGTATGATTCAATAATTCCATTTTTGAAAAAAAAAACGATATGTTAAATTTTCATATTAACCGCTAGGAGCCAACGCCCACGCGCGCGCGCGTGCGGCCGAGGACCGCGGTCGCCGCGCGTCGTAAGAGATTTATGACCGCACTCAAATAAACAAACACTCGGGTTTTTTATTACGTCCACCGTCTTAACTTTAATTGATTTGGGCACAGGCTTAGACAAAGCATACTATCAGAATAAATATAAAATTCGTGACCAAACGCTTGTACCCTATGATGGGATGGACAGGGTTCCCTATCTATTTGCATACAATTTTAAGACCTAATATAATTGTGTCGGCGTCACATTGTAAACAACACGTGCATCGGGCTACGCGGTAGCACTATGGCGCCGTAGCGCGCTACGACACCATAGTGCTACCGCGTAGCCCGATGCACGTTTTGTTTACAATGTGACGCCGACAAATATATAAGTTATCTAATAGCAGCGTTTTTTTACAGACAAACTCGGAAATAAAATACACAAAAAATCACGACATAATGAGTAGGTACTAGGTACGAACCGATTGATTACGTAACATTATTTGGTAAAAAAAAATGTTTTTATAGTGTATTTTGGTTAAAATATTATCTAAAACGATAAAATAACTACATGCATACACCTTCCGATTCGCACAAAACACACAGAAAACTCTTTTATTCACAATATTCACTTTTTTCACTAATGGTTTGTTTACATTTTTTTGGTTGGTTCAAAACTGGTATAATACGATGTTATTTAGTGCAAATATTATCTACCACGATGTAAAAAAATACTTAATAATTGAAATAACACCACTTTCCGTCGATTGACACACAAAAACAATAAAAAATACCGAAATCTATTGCTGAGCGTGCACTGACGGCTATGAATTTTGGGTTGGCTTTAGATACGTGCTGCCTCGCTGGACGAAAAGTGAGAATATTAGGGGGTTTTAGGGGGTTTTCTGATACCTTTGCAACATACTTTTCTTGCCGGAGACGCCGTTTTATAAAAAAAAGTGTAGGAACAAAAATGCTTTTTTTTTTTTTAAACATTAATGTTTACAAAAAATAATGTGAATCCAAATTTGGAAAAAGAAAATACAACAAAGGTAAATATAGTGTAGGTTAAGATTTTATTTTACTTACTACGTAGACAGAACTTAGCCTCAAAACCGATACGGGGCACCCCGACCGTACGTAGTCTTTTGGTCCCTACCCCTAGAGTGTTTTTATAAAGGCCGGAGCCAGAAGCTGGAGGGAGCTCCTGTGTTGTAGCGACACTCAGGGGTGACCGAGAGCTTTTGGCGGGAGCACACCCGGAGTCCGACTCAGGACCCAGTACAAAATCATACAAACAAAATAATTTCCAGTATGGAAAATAAAATGACGCGGGACTACATCTCCCATCCACATTTGCCCTCCCCCTCTCTCCTGAACCCCCCAGAAGCTTCAGAATACACATTTTCTATGACAAGACTACGGAATACAAAAAATTATTTAAAAAAAACTATACGTTTCCGGCGGGAATGAATGAGGGGGGATGGCATACACCCTCTCCCCCCAACCCCCAACCCTCTATCGAGGCAGCACGTTTCTAAACTTTAACCTGAATTTTAGACTGTTACACGTACGAAACTTTCAGTTTCAACATTTTTTTTTAAATTTTGTTACTCATAGATATTTTTGTGTTCCAATGATTTAGTCGATTATTCTATCCTTCAGGCCATAAATTTAAATTATTCACAGACCAGATTAGCCCTTATTTCATAGTAGAGAGAGAGTTTAATGCCGCGTGGGAGACTGGTACCTTTTCGGGCACACGGGTCTTGACGGTATTTGCGCATTGGATCTCATTTGGAGCCAAATGCGCTCCACCTCCATCATTTTCCCGAAAGAATTATCCGCTCTGCGTGGTATATAATAACTTTGTGACGTAATATCTCAATATTTTTGTATTGAGAGATACTAAAAGATAAAACACGTATTCAATGATTTTCGCCAAAGATTTATATATCTAAATTTGGACGGTGACTAATAATTCAGGCCGTATATGACTATACGACAACAACCATCGGGCAGTTGCCCGCCAGACACAACACCCGTCTGGTCGGAGGATCCTCCCTTTTCAATAGAGGATGAGTGAACTTTACACCCTGTTCCTCCTAACTAAATCTGTGTCAACTCCTTATTATCTCCTTCGTGTAGGTTTCCGTAGATACTGAGGAGCTTTACTAGTTTACACTGTTATTGTTAAACTTCCTCTCCTTCTAATATATCACAATTTGCTATTAATAACAACCTTCAATCTTTTTTTATAGAGAGTTTTGTAAAGGGGCGAAGGACCACTAAACATATAAGAAGTACGCCGAACGTATCATTCGAGGATTTTGAAAGCTCAGAGCCCTATAACAAGTGCTTGTCACCTGATATACCAGTACCAGTAACAGCATACTACGATGCTAAGCAGCAACTCGTAGAAATATCAATTGTCGGAAGCACAGTTGTGCCATCAAGACAAATTATCCGTGCCTTTAGCCTCTCTGCCCCTTACCACGCTAAGTTGACACGGTTCACTTTCCGACGAAGTGGTCTAACTGCTACATTAATATACGAGATTAAGAAATTACTACCTATTTCAAATATTTGTGAGATAATTTTTGACGATTCGTACGTGCGAGAAGGGAATTATAACATTTTGCTTGAGCAAAATTCGCAATTAAAATATTTGTCCCTGAATAGATGCAAGATTAATGACGAAATCTGCAAGAAAATATTTGAAAAACTTCATTTTGAAGCTCATGCTGGGAATACGCTTCAAATATTAGAATTAGGCTCAAATGAAATTACAGATGATGCGGCGATTTTTATCGGATCCGTGCTAAGATCGAATCGATGTTTAGTACACCTCAATTTATCAGGAAACAAAATCACTGACAACAGTTTCATACCAATCTTAGACAGTCTTATGGAATTTCCAATGAATTCCGAAGAAAAATATACGATGAGACGCAGAAGAATAACGTATTTACAGAGTAAAGAGGCGGTGTATGCAAGATGTCTAAGTGATCTGAAATCTAGAAGTTTGATTGATTTGGATAATAGCATAACTGGAACGAAGTTGCTAATAAAGCGTGTGCGTATGAAGAAAAAGAAATCGCAACTCCACAGTGTAGAAGAAGATGCTGAAATTATGTCTAAAAGTATACTAGGAGAATGGAATGATCCTTTCTCAAATAATGATGTGGAGTTTAAAAACGGTTCAACCTACTCCAAAGGAAATTTCGTTTTGTGTTCAATAAATATAGCGTACAATGATTTGACGTACCAATCAGTTCGAAAGTTGTGGGAGGTTTTGCGGTATCAGGATGGCATGAGCATTACTAGCAAGTCGGGTAAAGATACAGGACTGATTAGGATAACTTTAGATGGAAACAAAATTCCACAAACTTGCTCGGAGCTTGACCACATTGAATGTTATCTAAAGAAAGTTATAAAGAATGCCACGGAGCTTCGAACCCCTTTGAAAACGAAATTGGCAAAAAAAATACCCAGTACCTCATCGCAAATGAATGTGTACATAAAGCCAACCGTTCACAAAGCGGTTCATACTTTGATGTAGCGAAGTCTAAGTCACAGGTAACCCAAAAAAGTGAGATTAGATCGCCTACCACAGTACAATGAGCAACTAGGCGGGGTGCGACCGTTTTTTTTAAAGTGTTAGAACTTATGAGGCAGTAAGTGTAAGAGATATGTATTTTTTATTTTAATTTTAAAATATTTGTTTAGTCAAGAAGGCTATTTAGTGCCTGTGCAGAAAAGGCGTTCAGTTTCGTGTATTTGCGTAGGCAATGTTTTGTTATTTTTTTATTCCAGAAGTACTTTAGGTAGATATGAATCTCGATTTAAAACTAAGTTTTAAGAGAAGATAGTTTGAAAGTATAATGTTAGTATATTGCTCGAAGTGTCGGCAATTTAAGTTTCTTTAAGATTATTGAGTTGCTTTAAGAAATATTTTATTCCAATATTCCTTTTTTTTATTTTGATGTGAAGCATAATCTATTGGCGCGTCTTGGGGGAAACATTGACTTGTATGCCGTGATGGCTAACGAAATGGCGGACTCTTAAGACCGCCATGTCGTGCCCCCTTTGTCCCGTGACGGCCTTGGTTGTATTCGTTCGCGAGACACTAGGAGTGTCTGTTTTTTGGTGACCTGTGTCCTATGTCATAGTATTTATCATGGTAGGTATTACTTTAATGAGGATTGTTGATTTTTAATTATAAGTACTTATTTCACTCAGATTATAGAATCTTTTATTCTATAATCTGAGTTATTTCACATAAGAGTTCGAGAAGTTCGTTGTAGGCTTATTATAATTATTTAATGTTCGTCAAGTATTATTTTTGTCGCAATAAAGAAGTGGCCAAGAAAGTGTTTTCATTTATTTGCCTACCTCCTGTATGTGTTTTTTCGTACCACTTGCTCAAAAAAGTGACTTTCTATGCCACAAAAAGCGAACATAACAATAGTCATTTTTAATCTGTTAAAAACAGGGAAAGAAAATTGTACTGAATTTCATTCGCCTCTAGGGGAGAATGTGATTTAAATTTGGAATACTTACCGAGTGAGTTTGTATATATTAAAGCATTATACATCTTTTTTGAAAAAGGAATACGCATGTATTATGCAGTTATGATTATTAAATAAAATTACGAAAACCGACGAGGCCGTATGAGCTTGATGCCTTTGCTTTTCCGACAAAAAAATATTAGTCTAGGAATTTGCCGCGTTTTTGTTTTCTTCAAATAAATAAACGCTAAGTTTATTTTACTTTTAATTGTCATTATTTTTAATAAATGCTTATCTCATATTATTATTGTGTTAATTTTTTCGCAAATGGTACGAAAAGTAGAGTATTTTCCTCGGTGATAAAGCTGTCTTAGTCTTGGGTGAACTTAAATCTCTCGCTACACTCAGGACTCGTATTAAATCCCTCGCTTCGCTCGTGATTTAAGTTTTTAACACCCTCGCTACGCTCGGAAGTAAACCTCGAGTCCTTCGTTACGCTCGCGATTTAAATCGTCACCCGCGACAGAAGACACTGCTTTATCCCCTTGGTTAATAATCTACTATTATGCATTTACACAGGTACAAGTCCCATTTACAGGATACAAGTTTCTTGTCTGTGACATACATACCTACAATGAAATTGGATCAGAAAACGACCTGTGGGCGCTTCAACTTATACCACAGGTAATTACCTGTATTAAATCGCAACGTGTAAATCCCTCTGTTGTGAAGTAAAATCCTAATAAAATTAAATAGGGTGACACACATGATAGCGTGGCAACGTCGCATCGCAAAAATCAGCAACTGCAGCCTAAGATTTTCTTAGGAAATGCTTGAAGCTTCTGCGTTGTGGCGTCGCAATGCGGTTATGAGCTTAGGCCCTGTCTGGCCTAATCCCTGGCCCCTTAGAGCCTGTTTACACGATGCGTTACGGCGGCGCCGCACTTTAAAGACTTCGCCGGATTGGCGGCGGTCACACGGTGAGTCTGAGCGGTGCCGCTCCTGCGGCGTCGCAATGTGTACACCCCTCCGTCTCGCCTCGCAGGTTGCAGTTCCGGTATAACGTGCGGTACGAGTTATGACGTCGGAACAAACCGTGTAGCACACCATGGATATTTGTATGTAGCACCCCGCGCCGCGCCGCAGCGACACCGTTCCCGTCACCGCGCCACCGCTGCTACGCATCGTGTACTGTATCGGCATTTAGGTACCATTAGGATGGACCGGTCGGTGGTCGGCTTTTTTGCAAAACATAATTATTATACGTAAAAACGGTTTCAAATAAGCTTTAGTTACTAGTGTACAGTAGAGCTACACGCTCAACCGACACGCGTCTTGCGACAGTGACTGTAGAGACAAATAAAATAAATGGTTTAGAGCATAGCGACGGACAAAACATGTGACGAGTGCACGTGTCGCTTGACCCAAGTCGCATCGCTCGAGGCCGCGACCGAGGCCTACGGGGTGGCCCTAACTACTCATCCAAACACTGTCTCACCACTGTGGCAGTTCCTGCTGCGGGTAACCCCTCCCTACCTGACTGCCATGGTAGTGTCCATAGCCATGGTAGTGTCCATAGTCATGGTCAGAAGCGAGAGCGAGATGTCGTCGTCTTCTCTTGCGAAGAAGCGATGCCTATGCCACACCATAACCACAACACAATGGTGAAAACCTGAGATCATAAAGAGGAACCTTTTTTATGTTCTGAGGTGAAAACGAATGAGAAGTTAGTGTGGTACCTCTCTTTTCTACTGGGTATCTTGCAACAGACGCATCGGGGGCCGACATATAGGTAATTGTGTTTACATGTACTCAAACACAAACTGTGAGTCTAGCATAGCACGAACGCGCGGAGTAAATGGAACGTCAATTCGAATGATTTTTATATTAACTACCTACTCGTTTCGACTCCGTATCATAGAACGTTACGACATACAAATACGCGACAAATGCTAGGGCGACAGTACGATAATTATGTCGACCATCAGCAGCGGTATGTCACGGTGGATCGAAAATCGGCTGTAGAAGACATCGCAAGTGACGCCGCGCTATTAAGTATGTCAAAAATTCACAAATAAATAGTACTATAACAGTGTGCAAGGATATAACGGCCAACCTTGTGATTCCAGAGATATCCTCATTTTTCATGTCAGCTCCATACATTTTTTTCTTATAAAAATTATAACTCTTCCATTTGTGCACACAATTACTTCATATGACATTTTATAGAACAGTAATGATCAGCAGAAGTCATTTCCAGCAAAAAAAAATAACATTTAAGAAATCGAGATCCTAATTCTTCTACAGCCGATTTTCGATCCACTGTGCGACAGCACATCCAGGGCCTCAAGTCTGCTATTACAATAGTGTCAGAATGGTCTATCAGTGATTTCATAATTGTTGATTTTGACAAGTTTGGTAATCTACTAACATATTGGCGTCATTATGACTTTCCAATGGTCAGCCACTGACACTCCATTGAAAGAAATGGCATCTATTGGTAATCTCGTACATAATGACAAATGAATGACTGTCTTAGGCGGTAATCTGCTAAAATTTTGACAGTTCCTTTGATCAGTGACCTACCATTAGAACGTCATTGTGCAGTAATTGCTTTTAATTCGTTACGAATATCGTGTTTGTGGAATACAATGATCATCCAGTGATCGACCATTATGAATTTAGCAGATTACGAACTTTTAGCAAAATGACAATGGGATCGTGTTGGAATGACGAATTTATAAAAATAGCAGACTTGGGCCCCAGCTCGACGAACGTTAGTGCGACTGATTGTTTTCACGACAAACGATGGGATGAAGAAACTTTTGATCGACGTACGATAGCGCGCACAGACTTAGAGATACTACGTACGCGATACAACTTTCGCTCGACGAACTAGCGCTAACATTGGTGCCGATTCTCTAAACTAGACAAAAAATCACCAACATTTAGTTTATTTCTGTCAAACGACAATTTCCCATTCTGAAATAGACTAAAGTGACACCACTTAACCCTTTATAAGGCACAGAAAACTGCTAAGGTTATGGAAATAAAAAATTGATAAATATGTTAACTAGGACCTCTTTATTAAGAATATGAGTTTTTTTTAAACATGGTGTCCATTATTTGGCCAGAGCCTTACTAGGGCTTATGGAATTCGGCAAAGCATGGAACCACACACAAGGCAACTTCACAGCGGATGCACTGTATTTTGGATTTTTTGCTGTTTTCCTTGCTGCTGCAAGCTCTGCATCTTCGGTAACTTTCCAGTGGACCAGGTAGATGAGATCCTACATCTGTAAGCCGCAGATCGTCTGGGAGACCATACTTGGCTTTCTGTCGGCTATCAAGTTTTGGTTTTTTGCAAACAAATGATGGTAAGTTAGACACCCTCTTTTTCCTGCTGCTGAAAGAACCAATCAAATTCCTTCCCAGCATTGTGCGGAACTGCAAACTGTTCATGGGGTATCGCATTTTTTGAGCATATAAAATATATGCGTTGGTGATGGCAGCATCTATTAGAAAATAAAATATCCTCATCCACCATCTTCGACTTCGCCTAGCCACTTGATATGTGCCACGCTTTTGGTCGAAGCGGTCCACACCTCCCATCCTCTTCGTATATTCAAGTACGCCCAGTGGACATGGCACTTCCTGCTTACTGCCATCTTTTTGTGTCCTCTTGCATGACACTTTTTGGTTTGGATGGTAGGCAGCCTAGTACTAAGAATATTTACGATCTTAGTATCCATCCAACAAAAAAAACTAACATTTTTATTGACCCTCCACTTATATTGTCCCTTAGTTAGTTTTGGTCCACTTTTTTTGGCAGTCTGCTTTTTCAATCGCCGGGGTAAATTTGTTCTGTTAGACCGGACTGTCGCTGTCGAATATATGTTCTGTTCAAATAGACTCTGCATAAGCTCAGTGGAAGAAAATAAATTGTCAAATGCAACGTGAACAGTATCCATCTTTTCTTCCACTAGTGCTTTGCAGAGACTTTTTACTACACTAGCTCCCAATCCAAACTCTGTTTCATTGTCCTTTTTGCCAGTATATATTTCATATTCATAAAGATAGCCTGTGTTGCTATCACACCGCGCCCATATTTTGAAGCCCCTCTTTACGGGGTTATTGGGCATATATTGCTTCAAAGTACTGCGCCCTTTGAACTTCACCATACACTCATCTATGCTTTGTGATGAAGAGTTCCTTGCCCCATTTTGAAAAGCCGTATTCATAAAATCGACTAAAGGCCTAATCTTATACAGTTTATCGAATGCTGGTTCACCCCTTTTAGGCATTTTCGTATTATCATTTAGATGCAAGTTCCTTAGGATCATTTTGAATCTTTTGGATGTCATAACATCCGCAATTTCCCGGACGCAAAACAGTGGATCTGTTGCCCAGTATAGATCTAAATTTGGAAGAGGATGTACACCCATTAGTAGGTACCAATTTTCCAAGAAACGCCTGGATTTCTACAACAGAAACATCAACCCAATTCTTCTGCTTGTTTTGAGCTGCATAAAGATTCGTTTGCTCAACTATTACAGACAAGATTTCCTCAGAGAAAAATACTCTAAAATATGTATGAGGACTACTTCTGTTTGGAAAATTCTGTTTTGGTTTTACTGGAATATCATCAAACTTTTCAATTGGTGCCATATGAGGGAAAAACACTTTCTTCCACTCATCATCATCATCGTCGTCTTCAGTGTCTGAAATAGTTTCAGGCTCCGGACTATTGGCATCATCTGGTGCCGATTCGTTGATATCTTGAATTGCAGAAACTCCACTAACAGAAGGTATAGGTGAATTGATAGCAACTTGGCTTCTAGAAGACGACGGAGAATCTAAAATATTTTCGAGGTCTTCTTGACTTATTTCCGTGAAAATCGCCTCATTTTCCCGTTCGTCGCTTTCATAACCATCTTCCGATTGCTCACCATCCGATAAGCCAAAAAGTTCCTCTATAGTTGCCTCAAGATTGTCTAATTGTATTACCTGAAACAGGAAAAAAACATAAAAGCAGTTTATTCAAAAGCGCACTTCCGGACAGGCCAACGGGCTCTGTCCAATATATGGACGTCATAAGTTTTCGAAGTTTACTTTGTAAAATGAAAGTTATTACTAAAATAAAGACATTTATCCCATATTTACAATATTTTGAACATCTTGTAAAATAAAACTTACCTTTCTATTCATTTTTCACGAAGATGAAGTTGGATAAACACACAGCACTCAAAAATCACCAAATTTTGAAAGTTATCCGAACACCGTGAAATACTGTCCATAGATATTGTTCCTTTTTTTTTCGTTTTGTTATTGCTAACAAACTGTCAAATCACAGAGTACAAAAACTGAATTTGACTGACGTTTCATTCAGCCGCAAAAATTTAAAAAGTATGGTGTCCAAAATATGGACAGAGCCTTATAAAGGGTCTACTCTTATATTTTAGTTTGACAACACTAAGATGGCACTGAGATAATAATTTTGTGAAAATGGCAATTTTTCAAATTAGCAAAATATGTCCATAAACAAAAAAGTATGTTTTCAAGTTACGTAGGTAAGTACCTAAATATCTATGACAATTTTCACTAAAAATTCCTACTTTTAACGCTTTTGATGGTTCAAAATAAGAATTCTAACACAAATCTAACATGAATATACCCTAAACCAATGAATTCTTGTTGGAATCTAATTAGACATCAAAAAGTTCCTAATCTACAATTTGGCATTAAAATATTACGTGAATTACCGTTTTGTTATTAATTCTGCAGCCCAAGAGTTAATCGGGTTTCCGGGCAGCAGTTAGAGATAGGGCAACATGGTCAACAGTAATCACTTTTTTTGACGCATTATATTATTAAAACTAATAGTCAGAATTGTACGAAAAATTGCTAGAGGCACATTGGTTATTAAGCTTTACAATATTATTGGCCTTTCTGACAAGCAGTGTACAATAAGAAAGTAGTTTTCACTTCTTTATCTCTATAATAGTTATTTGTGCAACAAGAGAGCAAAGTACAACAAGTTTTTTGCTACGAGTGTTGATTTTGAATCCCGAGTTAGCGAAGGATTCTATAATTGAATCACGAGCGTAGCGAGTGATTCTAGGTTAGAATCCTGAGCGCGGCGAGGGATTCAAAGACACGAGATGCAAATACTCGTAACTTTGCTCTCGTGTAACTCATACAACTGTTCACCTCAGCAGCGAGAACATACAACATGTAGAAAAAAAACCTGTCCGATTCGTGAGGGTGTTGTTAGGTAGGTATTGTACTTGTAACTTAAAAATTTTCAGTCGCCATCTTGGATTTACATTTGAATGTCATTAACGGCTCTAGCACCTTCGAAAACTATGAAAACGACACCCATGACGAAAAATTTGATTATTTTCGCAGCCACCTTCTTGGATTTATATTTTGACCTCACTATCGGCTTAAGCACCCTCGAAAACTATGAAACCACACCCATGACGAAAAAAATGTTTTTTTTACAGCCGCTATCTTGGATTTTCATTTTGACCTCACTCGGCTTTGGCGCCCTCGAAAACTATGAAAACGACACTAATGACGAAAAGTTTGTCATGTGTCGTTGCCGCCATCTTGGATTTTCATTTTGACCAATTAACTCACAATTTCTCTCTTGCCAGCCTGTTACTTGTTCATACAATGTTTGTGATTGATCTCTTTGGTTAATGGAATTTTTACTAACAATATCCACATTCCAAATTCAAATCTATTTTGCTCCCTAGGGATCAAAGAGCTATTTTGTTCCCTGTTTACGAAGAACAAACTAGCTCTTTTTGAATAGATGTGATGAATAGTAGATTATTAACCAAGGGGATAAAGCAGTGTCTTCTGTCGCGGGTAGGCATGAAAATTGCCGTCAATATTGCGAAAGTTGCCAAAACTGCCGGCAATGTTTCCAAACTTGCCGGCAACATTGGCAAGAAACGTGTAAATAGAAAACGTATTTTATTTTATATAATTGAATAATAGGGTAAAATTGCGGTTTGCAGGGTGCTAGTTTTTATCCTTACCTACATTATAAAACCGAAAATTTTAGTTTTTGCATTAATTTTCTTATTGATAAACTAAAGAAAATACTTCATTGGTGATGAAACCATAACTATTTTAGAGAAATCATATTTTTTTTCTACTTTCTTTTATCCAACCACACTTGTATGTAATAAAGTATATGTTTATACATATACTTGTATATAAAAGAGTCAAACCTTGCAAGACGATTTGATCAGTAACAACAAGTTGACGTTTTTGACTTCAAAAAAGGAGGTTCTTTATTCGACCGGTATGTATGTATGTTTGTATGTCCGCGTTTTTCTTAAAACCTACTGATCCGATTTGGAAAATTCTTTTGAGGGCACGATTTGTCAAGTGGCTAAGCGACTAGTGTGAGGTAACGTACCAACGTAGTATTCCACATTTAAGCTATCGTAAATCAAAATAAGGGTACCTACAAGAGGTAATGGAAACCAAAAATGTGAAGTATCTGGGTACTTCTGCATATTTCTTTAATTTTTAGTTGAAGGAGATTTTGATTTAAAAAAATTCACTTATTTATTTTATTAGGGGTTAAAGTATGAAATTGCCGATTTGTACTGAAAAATTGAAATTCTTTTTTTTTAATTTAACTTATTTATTTAATATACATTACATTAGCGCAACGTCCTTGGTTGGAATTCGTTCGGGGTATTTTTGTCAGTATAGACGATTAGGCTACTTTACTGTGCTGTACGTGCGTACTTATTTGTTTGCTAAATTGTATTGGAATATTTCTGACACTATTGACTTATTTTATTTTTATTGGAACGGGAGTAAACTAGTAGAAATCGACCCCCCTCGTGCCCCTCCACGCGACATTATCTATGAGAAAGCGTGAATTTGGTCAAAATGTAAATTCAAAATGGCGGCTGCGAAAATTATCAAATTTTTCGTCTTGGGTGTCGTTTTCATAGTTTTTGAGGATTCTAAAGCCGATAGTGAGGTCAAAATGTAAATACAAGATGGCGGCTGCGAAAGTTTTAATTTTTTTTGGCATGGAATCCGAACCTTTGGGATGTATCTCACAACAAATTACTCGTACCCAATTATATAAGTTAGGTACCTACTTACTTACCTTCTTAGCTACTAATTGCTTACATATTTTTTTCTTTTTTTTTTTTCTTGGTCTGGTTAGACGTAAGTTAACTAAGTATATTTTGTATGCATTAATATTTACCTACCTATCTTTAGATAACATTAGACCTATGTATATGTTTACATCCGTATCCAGACAATCGAGTTTCCGTTTCATCACTAATATTAATCGGTAGGTACCTACTTTTATGTGTCTAAAGAGTCTCAGCGAGTGCTGACTGATGATAATACAGTACAACATGTAAAATTTATACCTACGATATATGCAAAGGTATCTTGAGATATTATTTGGCTGGAGCACATAAACATTCCGCATCGAGCTCAGTACCAATACATTTCGTATTGTGTCGCATTTACTTTGCTTGATGGGATTTTAATATTATTTATATCTATATACAATGTGGAGCAGGACGATTGACATTCCCTAATACCACATAAAGAGTGTCATGTTCTTTACCCGTATACAAAAAATCAATCAAATCCAATGAATACTTTAGCCACAGGAAATTATTTTTCATTTTCTTATTTTTCAACATGATGTAGATCTGAGTCCGTAATAATAGGTAAACATTGTAAGGTCAAGAACCTGTGCAAAACGTACGATTCTATCCTCTACGTCTCAATATGCTTGAGAGACAGAGAAAGGTGTCATACGATTCCACTCTGACGCGCCCCGCCCAGTCCCACAAAATAATACTACAATTAGAAAGAAAAAGAAATATTACTTACGCAAATTATGCATTAGTGGTGCATAGACAATTGCGAGTGTGTGTATGAGCGGAATTTTTTCGGCAAAAAGTCTCGGGACTCGGTCACTATGCCAGTCAATGCGGCGGCGCCCTTTGAGGAGCGCAACGGCTACTTTTTTCATCACGAGACGAGCCGCGCGCGCATTGTCGTGATTTTGTGAAAAAAAATTGTTGTTATTTGTGATTAAAGACGATTTAGTGTGACTTATTGTTCAGTGTTAGTTTAATATTAGTTAGTTAGTTAGGTATCGATGTCGCTTGTGCATAATGAACAACGGTGGAAACCTTGAAAATTTAAAAATTTGACTATTGATGTAAATTCTGATTGTGATGTGATATTATGTGATTAATTATTCAATCAGTGATCTTTTTTAAATGTCTTAAGTTACACAGTTCGACATAAGAAAAAATGCTCCAAATGTCTTAAGTCGGACTGTTACACTTAAGGGCTTGGTCAGGATTGGTCGCTAAATATCTGTGGTTTTTTTGCAAGTAGCAATACGTTCTGCATTTATATGAAAGAAATGGTTCATTCACTCTCTATTTTAATACTTTTTAACAGCAGCAACATTATTTTGAACGAACTAGACAATAAATAAATTCATCTGACATTCCACCGTTTGACATTTGCCGTGTCAGTGAATTTGTGTGTGACTGGAGAAGAAATAAACGATGAATAGAGGCAGAAAACGGTAAGTTTTCTTATAAAAATCTATATAGAATTACTGATAAATAAGTGTAGATTCCGTATTGAGTAATTGTTTTTCAAAAAGTAATGATTATACAGGCGAAAAAAGTAACGAAAGTTTAGACTTAACATTTTTTTTCCATAATGGCCGTTGTGTTATGACAATGTTTTTGTTATAAATATTCTCGTAAATAGTTTGAAATACACGTAAGTAGTTAGCATATTTACCTATGAACATAATAATAGTAATATATACTAATATCATTACGTATTGACATCATAATTGTGTGTCAAAGAGAAAAAGTCGTCAAATTGGCGCTAACATGGCGGTTGGCTGCACAAAGTACGGTCTGCAAAAAAACTTGAAAGATTATTATTTTTAAATGTTAGTTGAATTTTTATTATTACGTAAACATTTCTTAGCGATTTATATCTGAATGTCTTACGTGGAGTTTATGTTCCCGATTATTATTATTTTTGTTATTATTTTGTATTATTATTTATTTTTTGTTTACTTAGGCCGGTAATGTGGTCGGGTTAGCTGATCAGACATGTACAATTAGTGAAGTTTCATATTGTTTTTAGAATGGCGAAATACGCCGCTACGGAGCGGTCCAGGAGTGTGACCCCCGTAGCGGGTATAGAACGCGGACCGAACCGGCATAGCGCGGCTCGGCGGGCCTTGCTGTTAGAAAGGCTTAGGGCCACCCCGGTCCGCGATCTGCAGTCCTCACCGCCACGGTAAGTTTCTTTTTCATAGCGTTACCTACTATATTTATTTAGTTACAGTGGAGTAATTTGTATTTCTTACTTTAGCCTCCATGCGCTCCCCGTTCAGGCGACACCTGGAGGGTCGCTCAATGTGCGCGGCGACTCCGTGCTGCTCGAGCAGACCCCAGGTGGTCACCTGCGCATCGGAGAAGCTAGGCAAGCCAGGCAACCCAGCCTGGACTTGTCTCTCTGGTAAGTTAACTCTCCTTCCTAGAGTATCTCCATTGTACGTGGGTGGCAACGTACATGATAATATGGTTATATTTTTACGATATTGTATTTACTCACAGTTCCGATGTGGTTGAGCGTGTGGAGGCATTGGACATGTCCGAGGACGAAGCAGCGGAGCTGCTGGAGTCGGATCCCTGGCATGTCAAGAGGTGGATGCGGGACCTGCCGGGGGCCAGCGAGCTGCCAGGGGTTAGAGAGCGGCCGGGGGCCAACGACACGCCGGGGACCAGCGACACGCCGAACAGCAACACGGTTTTTCTTACTCCTCTCGCGCCTAGCGCCAATTCTGAGGTGACGGTCGCTGCCGAAGTTGACGTTCGTCCATCAACTTCGACGGTGACAGCACTTTCACAGACGGTGCCTAGGTGTGATGGCAGTGACTTGGACAGCGACTTCGATGACGAATTCGATGTCCCGGTCATGCCAGTTGTCGGGAGGGATCTTCCTGACACCGAGGAGTTAGAAGAACCGTTACAAGATTTGGTAAACGAGATTGATACGGGGATGGATGACGCTGCCGATTCTCTTTTGGGTACGTCGGCTATTTTCACGTGGTCACCGGACTTTGATTCGTTTAGGGGTGTTCGTGGGGAGTTCTCAGGTCCTACTCCTGGGCCAATCAAAGACTACGAGACGCCTTATGATGCCTTTACCGACATATGGGATGAGGATATCATAAGGTTGATCGCCACGGAAACTAACCGATATGCGCATCAGACAATCGAGACCATGCGTAACTCAGGGACTTTGAAACCATCATCTCGCCTTCATTCGTGGACTGACACTAATGCAGACGAAATAATGGTTTTTTTCGCGATGTTGATGTATATGGCTATCGACCCGCGTACGTCGATAACTGAATATTGGACATCAGACGAAGTTCTCCAATTACCGGGGTTCAAGAGTATTATGTCCTTTAATCGGTATACTCTGTTGAATAAGTGTCTTCACTTTGTGGACAATGTCGCTGTCGAGAGTCAGCAATTGTCTCAATCTGGACTATCTTCTTCAGCAGGGGTGTCACGTAGGCTGGGTAAGTTGGCACCTATTATTGAACATCTCGGAAAAAAGTTCAAAGCCTTGTACAACCTAGGACCTGACATCAGCATCGACGAGTCTTTGACCTTATTCAAGGGCCGCTTGTCCTGGGCCCAAACAATAAGGTCAAAGGCTGCGCGATTTGGAATCAAGTCATATGAGCTATGTGAGTCCCGCACTGGCTATATGGCTAGGTTCCAAATCTACACGGGCAAGGATGACAGTTCCGATGGTGATCTATCACTTGGCGTCAATTTGGGGGGGAAGAGCACGAAAGTGGTTCTTGAACTATTGCAAGGTCTTGAACATCGGGGGCATTGTGTGGTGATGGATAATTATTATAATTGTCCATCATTAGCACGATACCTCAAGAGTTTGGGCTTTGATTGTTTAGGAACCCTTCGTGCAAACCGTCGAAACGTCCCTAGTGACATAAAGGTGTCGAAGAAAGTGAAGAAGGGGACTATTATATCTCGCCATTCTGGAGACGTATCCATCATTGCATGGATGGACTCCAAGATGGTGAATATAATATCCACCTATCACAGACCCGATACCTATATGGGAACTAGGGCTGGTAAACCGATGGAGAAACCGGTATGTGTAAAAGATTACAACACGTCCATGGGGGGTGTTGATCTCAAAGATCAAAAACTCTCCATGTATCTGTTGGAGCGAAAGAGAGGCGTGAAATGGTACATGAAAATGTTTAAAAGATTACTGAATGTGAGTATACATAATGCGCTTGTGATGTACCAAAGTTCTCTGAAACGTACAACTGATAAATTGCCTGTGACGCATCGTGAGTTCCGCTATGCGCTTGCTGAATCTCTACTTAAACGGCATCGCCCCTGTTCAATAGAGATCAGTCAGGCACCAGTGGGAAACGTGAGGCTGAGGCGAAATATCATGCACGAGCCAGAACACTTGATGGGACGTGAGAATACAAAGAGATGTGTGATTTGTCAACGGCAGAAGAAATCCAAAGCCGTTCACTCAAGGTGCATCACGTGTGACGCATATCTTTGTTTTGGGGACTGTTGGAGAATTTGGCATTCTGCAACAGAGCTCCCAGGCGTAGATATACGTGGGCGGAAACGGAAGCGCAAAGAGTAAACGTTTTTGGGGTGTGGATGTGGATTACGGCTGTGTTTGAATGTGATGGTGATCCGGGGCTCTCGCATTAGGGTCACGTTTCGACGGGACGCCTAACTGTTTATTTATCTCGTTTACTACTCCTTTCGTTGCTGTTATCGGGGGCGTTACGGCTATCGGGGACGAAACGGTAGCGTGGTAGCGCCTTTTGGCGCCTTCATTGATATCTGACCGATATCAGTCTGAGTTTGTGCATTGTGAATGATATCTTACGGGACATATATCAGCCTGGGTTTGTGCATTGCGAATGATATCTTACGGGACAGATATCAGTCTGGGTTTGTGCATTGTGAATAATATCTTACGGGACAAATCTGATTTTGTAAATAAAACCCACGATAAGTACGGGACAAACCTTTCTAAACATTTGTAAATTTTGCTTAAGTCTGGGTGAAATCTAGACAAACCTTTCAGTATACTAGCTGTTACAATAAAGTGTACCTATCTTATTTTTTCACAACATAATTATGTTCTTATATGTACGAAAACATTTTTAAATTTTGTTAAAGTCTGGGTAAAATCGGGACAAGGCTTTCAGTATACTAGCTGTTACAATAAAGTGTACCTATCTTATTTTTTCACAACATAAATATGTTCATAAATGTATGAAAAAAATTGTATATTTTGCTAAAGTCTGAGTAAAATCTAGACGAACTTTTCACTATACTAGCCGTTACAATAAAGTGTACCTATCTTATGTCTTTTTTTGTGTACATTTTTTTTTTTTTTTGTTTTATTATTTAATATATACATTTCTTGAAAAGAAAATGCATTTTATTTCAAACCTTTCGAAGCCCTTTCTTAGATATCATTGAGAAAGGAAGATTGCTGTACTTTGAAATAAGGCACTAAAGCGAAACTAGATCACTGTATATTATACAATGATGTAGTTTCGCTTTAGCAGCTTTTATCATTGCTTCTCGCCAAATTTCATGATCCTAGGTCAACGGGAAGCACCCTAGGTTTGATTCCCTTTGAGAATGTATGAGAAATGTGACATAAATGTCTATATCTTTTGATTGCGTAAGCAAGATTGACGCCACATCAACAAAACAGCGGACAAAAAAGTGATTCGTTTATTTCCTTTTGAGGTACGGAACCCTAAAAATGAGCTATAAAAAGACTTGACCGAAACCACGAGCGCATCCGAGGGCAACACACCTAGGCAACTAGTACATATAAATAAATCGGTTCATAATTCACATAAATATCTACATTCATAAAAATAAACAATACATACAGACGAACCTCCTACTATCCTGAAGTCGGTAAAATAATAACATTAAGTATTTAGAATAAATTAACATGACAAACAGAAAATGTATCAATAATAATAATAATAACAAGATTTCCTTGAAAATAATAGTAAAATAATAACATTAAGTATTTAGAATAAATTAACATGATAAACAGAAAATGTATCAATAATAAAGGAAATAATAACAAGATTTCCTTGAAAATATTAGTAAAATAATAACATTAAGTATTTACAATAAATTAACATGACAAACAGAAGATGTATCAATAATAATCATAATAACAAGATTTCCTTGAAAATAATAGTAAAATAATAACATTGAATTATTTTCGTTCGAGATTTTTTGCGAACGTTACCGCCTAGCCAGTTTGACATCGGCGAACGCCGCGGATGGCGGCGCGCGTTCTCGGAATTTTTATCAGTTGACGAATAAGTTGTTTTGTCATGCAAATAGTGTGTTTAGTAGTGATATGAAGTATGTTATGAATGTGTAAACATATGTGCCATCGTATTCTAGTGTAGTTTTGGTGAATATATTTGTGAATTCGACGTAATGTGATAAAGTGTGAAGGTTATGTGCACGAAAATTATCAAAATAAAAACATATCACGTCACTGCTAAGTCAGGTCAGTTTTATTTCATGATGTAGCAGTTTTAGTAGATAGGAAAACTAATGAGGATTCCGGGAAGGTATAATTTATACTTTGTTATTATCGGTTTAACGGTATAATCTTCGTTTTTCTGAAAGCCTACCCAAAGTTTTTACCTAACCTATAAAAGCATCGACATTTCACGTATTTTCGTGTACGCGGGTCGGACAAACGAAAGGTTAATTAACAACGCGCAACATAGTGAGTTTATGCCGCTAATTTGTTGTTCTCCGACTAAACTACCTACCCACGTCCACCTACGCCCCGCACCGCAGCGCAGGCGCCGCCCCCCGCCGCGACCCGCATCGGGCCGCGCAACAGGCTAGTGACTTTTCGTAGATAAAGCGTGTTTACTTTTTATGCAGTTGATTCTGCTATTTATTTTGTTTGAAAATTGCAATTTTTAAATTTTCCATTAACTACTCATCTTCGTCTTTTAAAATGTTTATATAGACTAGTACTGTGCTTGTTTTAATTTAATGTCGTAAGTCCTTATCCACATTGTATATGAAAGAAAGTCGTGTTAGTTACACTATTTATAACTCAAGAACGGCTGAACCGATTTGGCTAAAAATTGGTGGGGAGGTAGCTTAGAACCAGGAGACGGACACAGGATACTTTTTATCCAGGTTAAAAAAAAAAAAGGGTAGCTATGTAGGTAGGGTAGGTAGGGTAAGTAGGTAGGTAGGGTAGGTAGGTAGGTAGGTAGGGTAGGTAGGTAGGTAGGTAGGTTGGTTAGGCAGGTAGGATAGGTAGGCAGGTGAGGTAGGCAGGTAGGGTAGGTAGGTAGGTAGGGTAAGTAGGTAGGTAGGTAAGTAGGTAAGTAGGGTAGGTAGGTAGGATAGGTAGGTGGGGTAGGCAGGTAGGGTAGGTAGGCAGGTGCGCCGTAGATAAGTACTTAGTGCTACTCGTGCGAAGCCGGGGCGGACAGCTAGTACCTACTTAATAAAAATTATTGGAATATTTGTCTTTTTACTAATGGGTACTTTGCGTTACACTTTTATTATTTGCAATAAGACAGAAAAAGCCTTAGTTTTTTTAGACCACGCTAAAGGAAAAAAATAAACATATACAGGCTTAGCCCACGTTCGCACGCAAGTAAAAATATCATGGCGGGATTTTACCGCGCACTAGAATTTCAACTCTCGATGTTGTGCCGAACGTTGAGAATCCAACGCGCTGGGACGCCCTCTTGGATTTAAAAACACACTGTTTGATTTTCAACTATCGGCGCTAAGAAGAGCGTTGAAAATCCAGTGCACGAAAAATAAAACGCCGCGGTGAAAAAACACCCGTGCGGACCTGAATAAAAAGCGCAAATGCGAAGCGAAACTGAAATAAATGCAGACAATACTAATAAATATCGCAATAATTTATATTTATGCGACGTGCGTACCTTATTATTTGTATGACCTATCTACTAGCTATATTTTCTCTACAAGGCCTCTAGATCTCGAGATTAGTCGAGATATCCTAATATGTTGAGATATCGGCATAGTAAAGCCATTTCCAAAAAACGAATTTACTAGTCTGTACATTCACTAACGATTCCCCAAAGTAGTCAAAAAAAATAGTGAACATGTACTACTTATAAAAAATATGAATTCCGTCGCAAGTACAGCTAATAATAGCTATCAATCCATTCGCACACACACGGCTGCACACTAGTGCACACCAAGTCCGCCGCACCGCGCGCTTTTGTCGAACAGAGATAGCAATATTTCAAACGAATTTTGCACATATCACGACTTGAGTTTCGAGCCGTACTCCCCGCCCTCTTAAATGGTAAAATATTTAACTATATACGGCAGACTTCGCGACGGGCCTGGCCATCAGTCTGCTCAAGGTATTAGGCAAAATCTATGAGAGGCTTATTTATAAGCGTCTCAGGGACTACGCTGAAACCAAAGGCCTCATCCCCAATGAACAGTTCGGCTTTCGAGCCCAGCTCTCTAGCGTGCATCAGGTCCACCGTATCGTCGAATTCATCGGCGGCGGCTTCTACCGCGGCATGTCGACAGGTGCGGTGTTCTTCGACATAGCGAAAGCATTCGACAAGGTCTGGCACAACGGCTTAATCTTTAAGCTCTACAAACTCGGAATGCCCGATCGTCTCGTGCTCATCTTACGGGACTACTTGTCGAATCACACTTTCCGCTATCGCATCGAGGGAGCCCTATCCTCTCCCCGCCAAATCCGCGCCGGAGTCCCTCAAGGCTCCGTGCTCGCCCCGCTCATGTTCTCGCTTTTCACAAGCGACATCCCCAAAAGCAATACGGCGCAGTTGGCTCTGTTCGCAGACGACACGGCCATATATTGCAGGGGCCGGTCGCAGACCCAGATCCACCTTTTCCTACAACGGGCTGTCAATAACCTTGGCGCCTGGTTTAAGAAATGGAGAATTGAGGTGAACCCCGACAAAAATCAGGCGGTTTTATTTATTAAACCGCGATCTAGACCCCCTCACATTCCTCGACCACTCACCTTGTTAGGCAAGCCTATCCCCTGGGAGAAGCGAGCCAAGTACTTGGGAGTCATCCTCGACCACTATCTCAACTTTTCAGAGCACATAAAGTTGGTTCGCTCGCGGGCCGCCTTCGCTCTCAGTAGATTATACTACATCGTTAATGCACGCAGCAAGTTGTCACTCAAGTGCAAATTGCGCATCTACACAGCGTGCATCCGCCCCATCATGACCTATGCGGGTGCTGTCTTTGCACACACATCCCCCAGAAATATCCATAGGATGCAGGTGATCCAAAATAGATTCCTCAGAAGAGCCACGGGCGCTCCCTGTTATGTCAGAAATATTTACCTCCACCTCGACCTTAAAATCCCCACAATCCATCAGTTCCTAAAACGCATGTCCAAGCGTCACTTTGATTCCGCCGCCAATCACCGCAACCCTCTGGTTGTTGAAGCGGCCAATTATACCCCCTCCCGTATTAGTCGATTTCGCCGTCCTAGGCATGTCCTCTCCGATCCAGATGATCCCACCACTCTCCTCCAGGAGAGCAATAGGGCCACCAGTACAGTGCACAAATACACCTGACACCCGTCGTACCGATCTCGCCGCCGAGGTCCTCCGCGATCGCGACCCTCACGAGTAAATAATACTCCCCCCCGACCCTTGTCCGATGAAGCGCCAGCCCGCGTCGCAGCTGAGCGCGTAGCTTTAAATTCCCCGTATAATAATAATGATACATCCTTGATCCAGCCTGTCCCATCTTGCTGTCCTCCCCTCAGCGACGCCCTAAGCCGAGGTTCGTACCCCACAGGGGGTGCCCTTAGCGAGCGTTCGCCTAATTTTAATTTAGAATAGTATTGCTCCTGGCTGGAGGCTTTGAGTGTAGTGCATAAGGCAGCCACAGGATTGTTCGGTTGAGCAGTAAATACCTTAGTGTTATACCTGCGAGATGCCATAGTTAAAAAAAAAAAAGTACCTGGCATACTGTAATTTATATGTTGCATTTTTCCAAGTTTTCACTGAATCCATACCGGTGAGCACCGATATTTATTACTAATGTGCTCTGCTATTTATTTACAACCAGCTTTCTAATTACGCAACATATTTTCGTAAACGATAAAGACAAATCTGTTTCATTTTGACAGTTCAACAACATGCATTGCGTCATTTACGTTGCTCTGCAGTTTTTTTTTCGAACTTACGGAGCAATGGATTAGCAATCGGTTTCAAAACGATTCAGATTCGGATTGATTTTGCATTACGTAATTAGGGTACAGGAAATTAATAGCATCATTCAAATTCTGTAATACGACTCTCGAGCCATTGATGAAGATTAATTATGACACTTTATAAAATGGTACAAAACATTGTGCGTACAGTATTATTTAATTTTGTCTAATTAATTAAAAAGTTAAATTGTAATCTAATTTAGTCTAACTAGGTTGACTGCTAAATATATGGGTTAGAGTCTCAAATTATATTATCTACATGTGACACCATTATGTAAATACTGGGATTAAACCTACGAAATAAATCTAGTTTCATATTCTAAGTATAATAATCTATTCCATTTAGTTACGCTGTTTGTATGAATTGGGTGTTTTCTTAACTTTAAATCACACTAATAAATTCATAGTCAAACTTAATCAGTTATATTGTAATCTTTTATATTTTGTATCTTCCAGCTTTCGAGTGGCTAAAAGCAGTTTGCATCTACCAATAGAAAAACTGCATGAGCAGCAAAATGTATGTGCTAACCACTGGAAAAAAAGATTTCAACAAAAACGGAAATCGTATAAAGATGTGAAGTAGTTTCATTATAATCCATGAATATTTTCTCATGTTGATGATGTTACAAATAGACAAAGAAATTTTCAAATAAAAAAGAATATTTTCTAAATTTTGAAAATTTATTTCAAAATTTTCGATGAGACTAGATGAGAAAATTTCTCTGCAAAATTATAGGCAGAGAATTTTTTACAAGTATCATCGAAAATTTTATCTTTACAGATTTATCACCAAGGGAAAATCAGTTGATGGAACAATTGCAAAAAACCTAAATGCAGCCTGGCATCACTAAAAGGAATTGTGACGTTGGTGCTAAAAAAACGAAAAACGAACCCATTTTGGCCTGATACCGATGCACGATGTTGCTTGCTTATTTAGATAAATGAATAAATATTGAAATCTAATAAAAATATCTGTTTTATTTTACCGATTTTTCTAAATAAATTCGTTTTGGAGCCTCACTATTATCTGCATAGAATGCATTTAATCGATATTGGTGCCGATTCTCTTGTCACAAATGCCTCTAAACTAGACTAAAAATCACCAAAATTTAGTTTATTCCTGTGTAACGATGATTTCCCATTCTGAAATAGACTAAAGTGACAGAACATAACTATATTTTAGTTTGACAGCACTAAGATAACACTGAGATTTGTTAGTGAAAATGACAATTTTGCTATTCAGAATTTGACGTTTTTCACCTAAAATTTAAATTGTCTAAAAAACTGCATGAGCAGCGAAATGTATGTGTTAACCACTGGAAAAAAACACCACTAACTAATTCTGACCATTTTTAATCGCCACTAAAAATCCGGTGGAATATTATTAGTTGTCATGAAATAAAATTTACATGAACACCTCGACTTTAGGTGCAAAAACAGGACTGGACTTTTTTTTCTTTTCTTTTGCTTAAATCTTGAAAATGGTATGTCCTATCGCAAAAATAATGAAAATTTCAACCCCCTTTATGAAACCCGTATACCCCTAATACTCTACACGTAGGTATTTTTTTTTTTCCAAACAAGTGAAAAATTCCATATAAAACACGTCGACGCTGCCCCCCTGCGTGCCTCCGTCTCTATAAAAAATCACGAGGTAGGGCAAACAAGTATGTACCACGAGAGTTGCAATATTGTCAAATTCGATGTAGTTGTGTCAAAATATACTTTTTATTGCAGAATAGCTTTAAGATTCTCATAGCCAAAAGTAAGGAATTTTAGTGATAGTTTAGTTAGTTTAGTTCGGTTTACAAGAGAATCGGCACCATTATTTATAAAGATTATTTAGATAACGGTGCGCTTCGAGTCGAGACTCCTAAGGAGGTTTCTAAAAGTTAAACATTATTTTACTAATCTGACTGAACAAATAATAAAGTGTACAAAAGTGTAAAGTGATTTGTATTGGGATTTAAAAATATTGTGTGTTAACCTGATAACATGTTTTAATTTCCCTGAACTTTAATATTAGTCTGAAACACCGTATTTTTAATCCATCAACACGGTAGTCTTTTTTATCATTTGGTAACACTGCTTGGAGCGAAGCTCAGGAGTGAACGCAGCAGACCGACGACCGACCGGGGCACACCGGGCGACTCGACCGGTCCGTAGTATCTTTATGTAGTCTGTGGTGTGGACCGGACCGACCGAGTGGGAGTGTCAGTGAGCCGCTGTGAGCCTCAGTTTCTTTTCTGTGGAGCGGTGGAGCCTCAGTCTTATTATTTTATAATCTTTGCTCAGTCTCGTCAGCTGGTGTCAGCTCCCTACCCCGTAGCCTCCGTAGGACTCATAGACTACTATAAATAGTTTCTATTTAATTTGCTGGAGTTAAGGTTTCGGGAGTCGTTTGACTATGGAAACTTGAAAAGAGTCGCCATCACAAGGACTCGCGCGTCCTCGGTCAATTCTTTTGCTGTCGGATTTAGCTTGTTTCTTGGTTGTTACAACAATTATTAAGTAAATATGGCGCATAAGACTTGTGCAGCCCTTCATTGCCTCTCATCTTCGTACAACAACAAGGATTTGAAGTTCCATCAGTTTCCCCACGACGCAGAAAGGTAAGATTTTCGGATATTGTTTTGTAAACCAATATTTACGTATACGGTTTTGTTTTAAAAATGTAGAAAAAGCTTGCATGATATTGTGAGCACTGATGATTATAATATTCTGGTTAGATTAGAAGGTCGTCTTAGGGGTGGATTCCTTTTCACGAGAATATTAACTGCCGTCAATATTAATAATTTGATACCTACTTACACAAATGAAATCTGCCGATGCCGTATACATTGGTAGCAATGACAAGGCATCATTGGGTATGGGTATATTAAAATAAAGGTAAACAAAAAAAAAACACGTGACGAGAGAGCTGTCAAAGACGTCTGGTCAGCCCATTGACTTATAAATCGCTAGCTGTTGCCCGCGACTTCGTCCGCGTGGTTATTACGATATCAAGTTTAACGCTAACTATTTTTATATTTCAATCAACAGAAAATGCCTATCACATTAAGCAACTTTTTTAAAGGCACCATATTATAAGTCATCAATAAATGCTTGTTGAACACATAGGGTTGCGAAAGCGATTATATTGCGTGTAATATAATCCGACCGGCCCTGTCGTAAAATCTGTTCCTACCTGGCATCATGTCTTAACTATAATATTCTATCTCTCTACCAATTTTCAGGTACAAAAAGACAAAGATTTCATAAGAGTCCTTAGGCCTGGACAGGCTGTCGCAAAATTCTTTCTTAGCTACTGTCTCCTACTCATAAACTCTAGACTTGCTAAATTTCAGGTCGGTAGTACAAAAAAAATCAGGAACATAATAAATAACCCTATAAAGGTACACGCTTCATCGTATAGGGTTATTTATTATGTTCCTAGATGATGGGCCCGGAACATTATGCAAATCCATTCCTAGTGGAGGTTCCTTTTTTGCTTGTAAGCCTTGAGCGATTTGTAATCTAAAATCTTTTAATCGAAGGTATTTGTCATCAGTCATAAATAAACCATATTCTTGTCTATACAATAACCACGCATTATTCAAAGATATATCAAGAAGCTGTGAAAAAATTTCCATATACCATTTGTCTGTTTTATAATATGTTCTGTGTAAGGCAATCAACTTACCGGAGAGATCCACCCCACCCATGTTTTTTTTTTTCACTAATTATTTTGGGACAGGGTATATCGATCATACTTTTAGCGTCCTTAGTGTATTATTACACATGCCCATAGGTTCAAGACTCACGTATTAAGTACTCCCGATTAGTACAGGTTTATTGTCCAACCACTTTACCATGATAATCTTTTGATCATTACAAATTCTATAATCAGCAGAGCCACGTGGTTTCTTTTCCATTGATTTATCGGATTCTAAATCACATTTTCGTATTCTATTTTGTGGAAAGTTTCGATAGATAAAATGCTATTTCATCGCGCAGGTATGTCATAAGTTCGATACTTGAGAAAAAGTTATCGAAGTAAACAACCGATACTCGTAGAACTGGATTCTGCATTGTGCGACATAATGTTAAAATTACTTTAGCTCCTAATCCCATGGATTTCTCTTTAGTTTTGAAGGTGATCTCCTGGAAGGTACTTTCTCCACCGTATAACAAGAAGTCGTACACAAAACCTAAATATTTTCATTATTATTAAAGTGTAAATATCTCCTAATTAACTCGTATTTCTTCAGTGACATTATTTGGGCTATGTGTTCAATCCTTGTTTTCGAACTCCAATAATCGGAATAGGCAGGTAGTTGTATTATACCCATCAATAATTCTATGGCAAGAAAATCTTGGAATATCTTGATTCGACAGTGCAATATTTTTGGTATGTTCTTGAAATGCGTACAATGTACTCTGCTCTCAAATTTTTCGTATTATTTTGTCAGTAAAGAACAATTTAAAATACTCAATTGGTGATCGGATTCTCTCAGGTTGTGTAAAAACATTTTCTCTAGTATTATGAACTTCGTGTAAAAATAAATCATTTTTCCAATCAAAACTTTGTATTTAATGTTTTGTTTTTTTATTTGGGTTTACTTTGCTTTTATTTTCATTAATATTATTAACTTTGCCTGATGTTTTACTTTGTCTGTTTTTGGATATCGTAGGTTTGGGCGATAGAGCTCGTCTTTTAGAAAACGTAGATTTGGTTGAGGTTCTTAATTTTCTCTTTGACTTCCTTGGAACGATTGTAGTAATTTCATTATCACTATCCATTTCGAGATCACTAGCACCAGCCGGACATGGACTTGATATTTCTAACGGTGGGCTATTATTGCAGTGTACCATCAATGAAGATTGTGCTTCACCAACTTCCTGAGGTGGGCTATCTTGATACGACATTATTTCATTATTTGAAATTAGAGATGACAAGTTGATAGATACGTATGCTGCTGGTGTAGGTACTGACCTGCAATGTGAAAAAGCAGTGGCGTTTGTTTTGGCAACAATGTGACTGGGGTTGATCGTGCATTGTATGTTTTTGGGCGACTCTGGTATCTCATCTATACTTGACAAATCTGTATCACTTACTCTATACGTTTGCTCAACAATATGTTGGTTCATACTGTAATAGATGGGTTGTTACTTGAGTGTCACATGTGTTGGGACCGGGTGCGCCAAAGTTCACCTAAATTTTCAACTCCGATAATTGGAAATCCGAAAATGTTCTTCCTAACATTTTTCATCCTAACAATCACAATTCCTAACTACTCTGTCTCTAATGTTCATAATTCCGAAGCATTCAACTTCATAATGTCAGTAGCAATAAACATCTATTATACTTTTATTTGTTTTTCTATATTTTCTCAACATAACCATCTTTTACACTATTATTCAAAGTCATATCTTTTTTGTTTATCACGGTACTATGTATAGTCATTGGTTTAAAATAAGTTAGAACTGCGACCATAACGCACGAGCCGAGCGAGCGAAGCCAGAGTCCCGCTCCAGTCATTCAGTCAAGTTCCAGAAACGAATCGGTCTTATTCATAATTATTGGTTTAGGTTAGGTTAGAACTGTGACCACAACGACCAGCTTTCTAATTACGCAACATATTTTCGTAAACGATAAAGACAAATCTGTTTCATTTTGACAGTTCAACAACATTCATTGCGTTATTTACGTTGCTCTGCAGTTTTTTTTCGAACTTACGGAGCAATGGATTAGCAATCTGTTTCAAAACGATTCAGATTCGGATTGATTTTGCATTACGTAATTAGGGTACAGAACCGAATCGGTCCTATAGTTATTGGTTTAGGTACGGTTAAAACTGCGGTATAAAATCCCAGGCCATAAACATAACCAGGCCGTAAATGAGTCGTGTTTTATGAATTTCGGTTGGAGTGTAGCCTTGGGGGCGCTACGGCGCGAGGACTCAGAATAAAATAGTCAAAAGAGTGTTATTTTTGCAAATCGTTTATTTTCTTGATTTAGCCTTATATTTAGGTGTTTTATACGATAGACGTATAAAACACCTAAATATAAAGCTAAAAGTGTCTTGGTGTTTTTTGTCTCCGACTAACCGTTTGTCGTCAAAACGATGTGGAAACTAACCTAACCTAACCAATGGAGGGATCCATTGGTTAGGTTAGGTTAGAACTGTGACCAAATACGAAACCTCGAAATTGGTCGCGAAATTTTTCTAAGTATTTTATTCATAGTGGTAGATATATTATGGTAATTATGTTTAGGGATAAAAGCGTTAAGATAAAAAACAGTAGGAGTTTAAATATTATTAATTACTATTTTCGGAAACATGTGTTATGAATATCGCCGGTAGCACTACAAATAGTATGAATGAATACTTTAGGATGATTTTTTTTGGGAAGAGTGATCATTCGGATTAAAAATCATTAGGAAGAACAATTTCGGGTAAAGAACTTTAGGTGAGCCAATATGGACCCGTTGGGACCTTGCCCCATGTAATGAAAATGTGTAAAGATGGTGTGTTCTCCTATTAAAAAAAATACAAATTAAACAATTCAATAATTTCGGGCGCCTTGGAGATGCACACTGAACTGAACTTAAATATAAAATATTATTGTTACAGATATGTAGTATTATTATTATTTATTTTATATTATTATTGATTCTATATTGTGAATTTATATTATTATTGCATCTTTGTTTATAAAAAAGGTAATAAAAAAAATGGATTCAATTAAACCTCCAGGATCGTGGCGTTGAAGGTAGGAAAAAATCCCTTGAAGAAATAAAGTTTAAATAAAGACGTATACTGCAAAGACGTATACGGTAAAGATGTACGGGAAAGACGTATTCTGTAGAAATATACCGGGTCCGTAGTCCGGCTGCAACAAAATTTACAGAGGGTAAATACAAGTCGTTTACGATTCCCAAACGTTGGGAAGTGTGGCGTCCCACGAGTAATAATAACTTACCGTCTTTTCCAACAAATGGCAAATCTAAGTGCACCACAAAATTCAGGCGGGCGACAAATCACTTAGTAGAAGCCTGAAAAAATAATTTAGAATCGTATCGAGCACACGTCACGCTATCCAATTATCAATCCGAAAGAACCAAATCTTACCAAAGAAATGAAGGATTATTTCTACGTCACAACGTCCTGAGGGAAAGTTTTTGAAGTTTACGGCATCAATAGGCCGCCAATACCCAGGATATATCCCGATTGGAAAAATTTTGTTGGGAGTTCAAGAGTCCATGAAGATTTCGGTCGCAAAGTGCTGGAAGTCAAAATTGACAGCTCCCACGAAACATCAAAGAAAATCGATGACAGCAAAAACCACGTTCTGAAATCGACTAACTGACGAGAAGCATGTAACGATGTTTTAAACTCGTTACAATACTACAAGTATTATTATCATAGACGTCAGAATCTGTGTCTGAATCTTTTTGTGGTAATATAGCATCCATAATACGCTAAAACAAAACGTAAAATTATATTAAAAAAAAAAAAAAAACGTTAAAATGAGATAGCAGTATTTTTTTGATTTTGGCGCCGTTATGCCTCGTATTTGTATAACTGTTTTTTCTATAGTCAAACATTTCAAGTCCATATGATTTATAAGTCAATGGGTTAGCCCACTGACTAGGCTGCGTTCCGAGTTACGCTGTAATCGATTTGAACGTGCTAACAACGGTTCCGAATTAGCATGAGCGCGATTTACTATGTCCCGTAAATTGTCATACATGCCGCCATGACATGCCCTAAAGCCCTAAACTAATATGACCGCGAGCGCTGGCTAAAATGACATTTAGTTTTTTGTTGTTTTGTTTTGAGTTGCATCATATCTATAAACTAATAGAACGTGACATTTTCGATTGCTTGGCTCATTGCTGGTCCTGCTTCACAACCACAACTAATTGATTAACATTTTGAAAATACTGTTGGAGCTGCTGAAGATTGTAAGACCATCTTGTATTGTATAAACTCAATTTCCTTTGTATTATATAATTGAATAGCACTATGTATTAAAGAGCTACCATTTACCGGGTATTATGTAGTATTTCATTGACTTGAATCTGCCCTGGCGGCTGTGAGTATGTCATGCTCACTCAAATGTCTCGCTGGTGGTGGCGCTTGTGTTGGATCATTTAGCTCCTTTCAAAATGGTTGAGCTGAATGGTGCTGATCCATGCGTCATGTTCGTGAATGGTCGCCGTCAGTTGGGACTGGTCATCTCTTAGCTGTCATGGCTTATTTTAATTAATTTTAAGTTTTTGAATGATTCTTTGTTTTTTCTTTTTATTACGGACGCTTTTACGAACGTGCACGTCTTTCTACATTGTGCTGACATGCATAATTTCAAAATGAATGATGTAACCAATGTTTTGTATCAAATTTTTGATTCAAAAGAGTGTCCGTGGAGTTTCTTGCCCGTTCTTCTCCATAGGTACCTACTACGCTTTGAAATGGGCAACTAGCTTCATATTTTTGACTGACCGACCCCTTGACAATTCGTAAGTGCCTGGGTTTAATTGAAATAAAATTAAAAATACGTTAAGTATAACCAAATTTTTATTTTCGATTTTTACGATAGTTTTCTCTTTTATTAATACCTATGTTAAAATTTATCCTATATTCTTAAACCAAAAAGATACTTGAGCACATTTTTTTTGTTTCTTTTAAAATAATATTATAATACTTTGTAATCTCTTGTAAAGAGGCCCCAAAAAGACAGGATATATAAAATGTACTCTGTGGACAGGATCTCGAAAAATACAACGAAATAAAACGTTTAAAATTGAAGAGTGTAACTGTCAACTGTGACATAGCATTCTCTCAAATCTCGTTGTTAGGTTAAGTCGTAAAAACCGGGCGAAGCAGGGGTGGGTTGCTAGTTAAGTAATATAATGTACAGACCGTTCAATATAACTTGTCCCTTGCCGTAATGTTGGTACCTTTACTTGTCAAGCCTAGTTTCAATAGTTTAATACTAATAGAGTTCAAAATGGCGACATACAGAACAGTGCTACCACTCTACCAGTCGCGTTACGAGACAAGTTACAATGAACGCACTGTACATTACTTACATACTTACCAACATCACATGTCATGATATTGGAGACATTCGGGTTAATTCGGCCATCTATCGTAAACTTAGACACGCATGAGCAGTGGTGCCCCAGTGGTGATCAGTGCTGGGCTGGTGGCCCAGTAGTAACGGCCGCGGTTTACGAGTTGTAGCTCGTAGGTTCGAACCCAGGCAGGCGCAGGCGCTTTACTTCTGCTCTCAAAACAGCGAAGGACAACATCGTGAGGAAACCGGCATGTCCTAGCCGTAGTCAGTATGTATTTAGGTTGACCTAAATACGTACCTACTGGCTACGGACCCCGTACTACACGCACTTGACCACTTAACGTTACGGAAAACAAAAATGTGAACAAGACGGTTGACTTTTGTTGGGTCTGGAATATTATCAAGTAACTTCTCCCGCTCTGGGCGGAGCGGGAGGGCGTGTCAGACTCTTTTCGACTAAAACCCACCCGTGTTCATTCAGTTCCCTGTATGTTGCCAGGGGTCACGGCATCCCTTTCGGACTTTCCCGCGACCCCGACAGGCATCGATCCTAACCGACCCCGTCAGTTGTGCTTACCGGGTTGGCGGGTGAAGTGCTGACTGACTGACATATCTAAAATTTTGCACACGAGTGGGTTCAATTTATGATGTAGGCGAAAATTAAAGTTTTTGGAAATTCTACCTTTACGGTGATGAAAAGGGGGGGATTCCGTTTGTAGAAAAATCTTATTCCTTGAGTTAATAAATTTGAAACCTGGCACGAATATTTAAATATTCGTGCCAGGTTTGTAAAATTTGTAGCAGGATGTACATATTCCACGCGAACGAAGTCGCGGGCGAATTGCTGACTGACTGACATAATATGTCAGAAATTTTGCACAATTTTCCAATTCCAATTTTCGTTTTATAATTTAGGCAAGCATTTTTTTTGGAAATTCGGCCTTGAAGCGGAGATTTCGTTTGTATAGAAAATCTGTTTGTCATTATTAGTTTTTCAAAACCCCTCAAACGGATGATAAGGGTTGTTAAAGTTTGAATCGAATAATCTTAACGCGCGGTTCGATCAGTGGCGGATTTACAAATTTTCAAGGTATAGGCTGAATAGTTTTTGCCGCCCTTGCCTCAACAATTATCATATCATACATTATTTTTACAATGCAACAATTTCGTTGAAATTGCACGTAAAATAATGTTTCGGTATATTTTTGAGCTAATCGAAGCTCAATCATGTTTGGGCGGGTTTATGTAGGATGCTATTTACACAATAATGAACATTTGGTAAACGTGAATAAATAATCTTTATTGCGCTTTCAAACAGTTAAAAATAATCGACTCAGTCAAGTCGGAATTAATGACCAAGATTACTTACGACGAAATAGAAGTTCGTTACAATGCCGTTTTGCGCGATTTTTTGTTGGCAAAATCATCGATGATGTCGTCGTAAGTAATCTTGTTCATTAATCCCGACTCTATGCCCAAAAGAGTTCCCCAAATTTGCCGCCCTAGGCTCGAGCCTACTCAGCCTGCTGGTAAATCCGCCACTGGGTTCGATTCCTTGAAACTCAGTATTAACACTAGACTGCAAATAAACACATACAACATAATGCAATTAAGGTGTTTAGGGGAGGATTTTACTGAAAAGTGGGGATACAGTTTGTATGAAAACTGTCCACTTTTAAAGGGGGTGGAACTTTGTAGGGGAAAATATGAAATACACGTGGACGAAGTCGCGGGCTATTATTGTTTTAAACGTAGACCCACCTATGTCTAAAACGTCTAGATCATACTAAGATGACCCTCTGACCCCCAAGCTTGTGGGATATTTCACATGACTTAAGCGAGCCGTCCACCGTCAGCTAAACTAAGTTAGTTTATCTCGCCGGTTTTTCATACATGTGCATGTACATGTACATGCACATGTATGAAAAACTGGCGAGCCAAACTAAACTAATTTCGTTTAGCTGGCGGTGGACGTCTCACTTTATGGCAACAGAGGTGCTGTGTGCAACCTTATACATAAGCGAAAGGTCACTCACTCATTCATCACGAAATATCGAAAACCGCTTGACGTATAAAGATGAAATTTGACAGGGAGGTAGTTCATAGTTACTAGACGTCCGCTAAGAACGGATTTTTGGAAATTCGACCTTTAAGTGGGAGAAAAGGGGGATTTTGTTTGTATGAAAAATCTTATTCCTTGAGTTAATAAACTTGAAACTTGACACGAATACTTATGTATAGAAATTATAAACTTTGCCATTTTTAGTTTTTTAAACTACCCCATAAAGGAGGTTTGGGGTGTCAAATTATATATGGAAGAATTTTAACGCGCGGTCTGATTAACTCGAAACTCAGTATTTATACTAAAAACTGAAAATAAATAAAAACGTATGTCAGAGTTTTTTTGAAAATTTACCCCTAACGGGGTGAAAAGGGGTGTTCATTTTTACAGCGGAATATTTTACTGTGCGGCATGATTACCTTGAAAATTGGTATAAATAATCTATAAGTCAAATAATAAAGACGTTACAATAGACTTTTCAAAACATATTATTATCACGCTGTATGCTATGGGGGATGAGCAATATTACATTATGTTCGTATTCTTCTATAGTTTACCGCAAATTGTTAAAAGGCTAGCTAAAAGGTTAGAATATTGCAGATAGTTACGGATTTAACCTTTTAAAAGATAATCATCACGCTATAGCTTATTAAGCAGTCAATCATAACACATGTCCAGGGAGGATTTTGAGATAGGGCAATAAGGGCACGTACATCAACCTTTGTCTCTACAAGAAAACAGTCTTAGGAGACTGTCCTTAACTTTTTGAAACATGTTGATATGCATTCACAGATTTTGAAAAAAAAAAAATACAGTCAGCAATAAAAGTGCCAATTTTCACATAAGCTTTTTTGATGCCAGTCGATCCTATTTCTTATTACCTACTAGGGTCAAAAAACTATATCGGGCCAACTGAGGTTTGAGTACAAGAATGTCTGTCTATAAATGTTACCTTTTCACGCTTAAACCACTGAACGGATTTCGATAAAATTTGGCAAGGAGATAAATTGCATCCTAGGGCTTACTCTATAAACCCTCCTACCCTGGGCTTTTCCTAGGTATTATTTTTGAGACAAAAAGTAACCTACGTCTTGGACATGGGTTACTTTTTGTCTCAAAAATAATCCTTCAATCCTATATATAGGTTGGCAGGAAGGTTATAATTAATGGACGTCCGCTAAGAACGGATTTTGTGACAGGGCCAGATTAAGGAGGCTCTCGCAAGTTTGTTTGAAAGTCCTTAATTTTTTGTGCTACAAACTTTAAATTTGGCTGGGAGGTAATTAATAGTTAGTAGACGTTTGCTAAGAACGGATTTTGCGACAAGGCCGGATTAAAGAGGTCTAAGCACTCTCGCAAGTTTGTATGAAGTTCTGATTTTTATTTTGTACTACCGACCTGACATTTAGCAAGTCTAGAGTTTATGAATAGGAGACAGTAGCTAAGAAAGAATTTTGTGACAGCCTGGACTAAGGGCTCTTACGAAATCTTTGTCTTTTTGTACCTGAAAATTGGTAGAGAGTAGGGATGCATCGATACGCCTTTTCGCCGATACGATACCGATACTCTTATAAAAATATCGGCGATACCGATACCGATACGCTTACTGTGAATTGTGAATTATCAATTGTGGAAATTTCTAAATGATTCCATATCGCACTTTTGTGTTTTGAAGTTGACTTGACTGCTGATTATTTTATTTCACTCAAACAACACGAATGTATGACAAATTCTAAGCGCGACAACGGTCAACCTAGCGAAATATTACTGATATGCTAGTGCGAGGCCAAAGCGGGAGGGAGGAACAGGACACGGGGTTTCCCCGAGCATAGTTCGTGCCTCGTATGCAACGAAATAGACGCGAGGCCAAAGCGGGCGGGAGAAACAACACACTCACAAGCGCGGGGTTTCCCCGAGCATAGTTCATGCCTCGTTTGCAACGAAATAGACGACAACACGCTCGTTTACACTACATTTGTAAATTAAAAAGTATCGTTGAATCGGTCATAAAAATATCGTCGATACCGATATATCGGCTAACCCGAAGTATCGCCGATATATCGGTATCGGTATCGGATGCATCCCTAGTAGAGAGATAGAATATAGTTAAGACATGTCAGGTAGGAACAAATTTTGCGACGGGGTCGGTTTAAGGGAATATAATCGCTTTCGCAACCCTATGTGTTCAACAAACATTTAATTTTATTGATGACTTATATTATAATACAACAAACTGAAAATACAACTAAATTAAATTCAAACGAAGATAGGTTTTTATATATATTTTTTCCAATAAAATTAACGTAGGTAAGTAGTTTCATCAAATTATAGCTCGTCTTTTTTTGTTTTTTCCCCGATAACCTCCGTCACGCTTTTCCGTGGTAAAAAGTATCTTATAGTACGGTGAACCTGGTATTCATATATCGCCATATTAAATACCAAACTCCAGACTATATTTTATACATGTTTGTTTATCCCACATTCACCATCGTTTTCTGTAAAACTATAGATTAAATTTTCGAAAGCCCCCATTTAAAATCTTTACTATTACCACTATATTATAATTACAAATGCAATATTTTTATATACAGGGTGTTTGGCGCATGGACCGACACAATTTTTTCAGGGATTTGGGAGGTCATTAGCTAGGTTCTACACATACACCCTTTGTCCCAAATGTCACGGTTGGTTACATATGATTATTTTTTTAAAATGAAAAAAATTCCCAAAATGTGTCCTTTAATTTTGTTGCATTCTCCAAAGTCCTTTAAATCTAAAAACATCTTTGTTTTATACAACTGGTTTCAAGAAAATTCCATATAAGCTTCCAAAGTTAATTTTTGTATTTAATGAATGAAATTTTACAACTTCTAAATTAATTATAAAAAAAACTAAAAGCTATTTTGAACTTAGCTAGAACCTAGCTAATGACCTCCCAAAACCCTGAAAAAATTGTGTCGGTCCATGCGCCAAACACCCTGTATAGATTGAATTTAGTGATATCTCAGATTTAACAACTGAAAAACGATGAAACCATTGAGTTTTACAAAAATAACAAAACCTATTTTTTTAAATTGGTGCCTTTAAAAAAAGTTGCTTGTGTGGCAGGCGTTTTCTGTTGACTGAAATATCAAAATAGTTATCGTTAATATTAGATTTTACAACGTGCACAAAACGAACCATTTTTATCCGTGGCTTTTAGCAGCCCGAGACGAAGGCGAGGGCTGATAGTAATGTCGAGGATAAAATGGTTTTGTGGACAAGTTATAAACTCTGCTTTTCACTTTGATTGCGAGGAAATAAAACAGTAGTAGGTATATCATAACATTACTTTAATTAAAATTCAAAGTAAAATTAGTACAGTGTTGAATACTGAAGGAAATTGATTTTCCGGTATTAACGGTCTGTCTTAAAAAACACGGCAAATAAATTAAAGTAAATATTATAAAATAACAAATTCTATCTATGAACTTCTTATTGTGTTTGGCTGTATGGCTCATTTTATTTGCCTTAATATAGATACATTTATGAGTAGATACGTTAATGCACTTGTGCACATAATTCGATTTTGTGCAGCCTATATCTTGCACAAATAAGCACTTTCAGAGCATGTGAAGTGAAAACATCATTAAACTTGATATCTATTATTTTTTCATTTATGCTGCATTGTTTTTGACTTAGGATGAAAAATGTCTATAAAATTCCACCACCCCATTATCTCCGAAGTTTGCAAAATGAAAATTCTGAAACAAATCTAGTTGATGGAGGTTTATGTAAATTATTTTAAAATCTGAAATAATCTTGTACAAACAAAATTTACTATTCACCTAGCAAGTAAGTAGTGGTGCGTACACCTTTTTGTTAATGCGAAAAAATCCACAAAAAGTGATAACTTTAGTTTCGGAAGTCGGCAGCAAGAAAAGAAACAAAACCAAAGACATCGACTTCCGAAACCCAATTTATTTTTCACTTTGTATTGTAGGATTTTTTTAAAGATTTTTTATACATTTCAGTATCCTAATTACATAATACACGATCAATCGGAATTTGAATAGGTTTGAAATAAATAGCTGATCCATTGCTACATAAGTTCACAGATAGCTGTGTTTATGCAGTCTACAAAAGACCTGTCTGGGTAGGCTAACTGCAAACTATGTATGTGCATGCACTGAGGAGACAATTTAGGGCCAGTTTGTCGCACGATTATTCCAAAATTAATGTGACAAATTGTCAAGTGCCCGTACATTAATTTTGCGATAATTTTCGTACGAGAAACTGGCCCTAAGTTCTACGAATCGTTCGTCTGTGTACATTTAATATTTATTATTAAAGATGTCTTCTAAAATGTCTTAATATGAATCTTTTTTTTTTGCAGGCGCAAAATCTGGATAACCGCTTGTAAAAGATCCGACGTGATCGATAAAGACTGGGATTTTTTCAAGCAAAAATATGTGTGCAGTTTGCATTTCCAGAAATGTATGTATGGTAAAAAGGATCGTCTCAAAAAATCTGCAATCCCATCACTTCATTTATCAGAAAAACTTTTACGACACGATTCCTCCACAAAAGCTGTGAAATCCGTACAATACGTCAATCAACGATCTGAAAATGCATCAACATCATATGTTATGCCGAATGTAGAAAATAATTCTACAACAACTTCTACACAAGCTGAAGACTCTTTAAAATACGATATTAATCAAGTTAACTTGTCAGAAGTAATAATAACTCTTACGCAGATGGAAAAATCTGAATCTGTTGAACTAGATGTAGATATAAAAACAGGAAATGATGATGAAAATAGTGACTCGGCCTCCCGAGTCCCTATTTTATCTGAAAAAGATGTAGAAATAAAAACAGAAAATGTTGATACAAAGATTGACTGGGGCTCCCGAGTCCCTATTTTATTTGAAGAAGATGTACAAATGAAAACAGAAATAGTTAAAAATGAAATATTACCTTTAGTGCAGTCTACACAGTCTTTAAAATCCGATGATCTCGAAATAATAAAAGATGGTGGAACACTAAGCAGTGATGGTAGCGTGAAAGCTGGAGTGGTCGAGTGTGTTGAAGGGACTGCTGCTGAATGTGGGGGAGTGGTCGCACCTGACGTCGTCGTAGCTCGCACTTTATCAGAAAAACCTTTACAACACGATAGCTCTACACAAACGGTAGAATCCATACAATACGTCAATCAACAATCTGAAAACGATGTATCAGTCATGTATGTTATGCCGAATTTAGAAAAGAGTTCTACAACAACATATACACAAACAGAAGAATCTTTACCATATTATATTAATCACGTTAACATAAAAGAAGAAATAATTACTCATACGAATTTTAAAGAATCTGAATCTTTTGAACAATATGTAGAAATAAAAACAGAAAACTATGATGGTGAAAATAGTGACTCGGGAGCATTTGAAGATGTAAAAATGGATGTAGAAATAGTTGAAAATGAAATATTACCTTTAGTTCAGTCTACGCAGTCTTTACAATCCGTTGATATTGAAATAATTAAAGATGGCGGAACACTTAGCACCCAGGCTAGAAACCTCGCACATAAAATCGACGAAACAGCAACTATCGTAACCAGAACTAGTACTAACCCTATAAATACTACTATGATGCCAATCTTGAAAAGAAAAATGGATGGATCAATTCAAACTGATAGAGTAATTATATTGAGTCGTAATGCCGATATAAATCCTGAAGAATGCAAATGCAATAGAAACGATTATATTGACATGACCCGTCTGCAATATTATAGAGCTTGTAGTAAATTTTTGTCTGCAAACTTTGCTGCCACTGTTCGAAGACAGATGCGTTTAGGTGACGTTACCAAACAAGGTGGGAATAAACTTTGTGAGGTTGGTAGCAGTGACAGCGTGAAAGCGGGTACGACTGACTGTGTTGAATTGAATGCTGCTGGATGCGGAGGAGTGGTCCTGCCTGATGTCATCATTGCTGCCACAGAAACTGCTGATAGCGCTGAAGCTGACTTGTACGCTGTTGACCGCTTTGAAGCAAGTGCAGCAGCTAGCGCGGCTGATAGCGCTCGAAGGTAATTTGCTTTAGTATCAAGAACCCGGATTAAGGGCGTTGTTACTATTATCCGGATTCACGCGGGATTATCCCAGGTGGGTTGCGGAGCCCGAATCGGGTTTCTGTTTAAAAAACACCGCGTTGGTGGCGGAACCCGATTCGGTCACTTCGGCCTTCGGTTTTGACGTAAAGGAGAATGCCAAGTTGTCCTTCAAGACTCGGCCAGAACCGACAAATATGAACTATATATCATTAAAAAGGAAAATAATTATAGAATTTGATAGTTTATTTAGTTTTCAATAAGAAGTACACCAAAAAAAGTTATAGTTCTTTAAAGTTGTCCACTTAACACTTCTAATTTTAACGATAACAACAAATAAGCTATTAAATCATGATTTTTGGCACATATTATCCTCGCATAATAGTTTTCATAGTAAATCTAAATAATTAAAACATAATTACATTATTTTAGAATGTAGGTATGGAAAAAAAACACATGGATAAGTCTCAGTTTCAAACGAGTATCGGCGCATTCAAAAGGCATTTACTCCACAATTAATGCAGCGAATCATGGTTAGTAGACTAAAGGTCCGTTCGTGTGAGAAAAGCCAGGTCAACAAGTAGGCAGGTTCAGATGTACGGTTGGGCGAGCCGGGTCAGCGAGTAATACAGGTTCAGGTTCAGTTTCAACAGCCAAGGTAGTCGTAAGTGGTAGAAAAATCGGAGTCCAGAAACACAGCAATATACAACACAAAACTCAAAAACACGTAATCACTTCGACGCTCGTGATAAAACGCGCAGGAGAAGTAGTAAAACTCTTGTCCAATGAAGCGCAGCCCGCGCCGCAGCTGAGCGCGTAGCTTTAAATTCCCCGTATAATAATAATATATCCTTGATCCAGCCTGTCCCATCTTGCTGTCCCCCCCTCAGCGACGCCCTAAGCCGAGGTTCGTACCCCACAGGGGGTGCCCTTAGCGAGCGTTCGCCTAATTTTAATTTAGAATAGTTGCTCCTGGCTGGAGGCTTTGAGTGTAGTGCTTAAGGCAGCCACAGGATTGTTCGGTTGAGCAGTAAATACCTTAGTGGTATACCTGCGAGATGACATAGGTAGTTAAAAAAAAAAAAAAAAAACAAAAAAAAGTAAAACTTTTTGACAATCATCAATGACAACTACAAAAACAAGATCAAGTGTAATTGCCAGCACTATAATAATTAATGACTGTCTTATGTAATTTTGACATTCGAAAAGTGCTGATTCTCAGCCTAGTTTGAATAAATGAATTTTGAATTTAATATTCTAAATTGTATCGAAAATCGAATTAACTTATTTTAAATTGTTATAAAATATATTCAAAAATATAACTAAATACTATTTATTATATTAAGAATTACGAGTTACGACTTATATAAATGTAATAAATTCACTTACGTAGTTTCATAATGTTAATGCAATCGATTTGCAAGCGCAATTTCGAATCGATATTATTTTATTTTGGTATTGGCAACATTTCTAATTGAAATTGCAGATAGGAAACGTGTTGAAAAATTGAATAACTATTTAAAATGACTTTTAAACGGTGTACTTCTACAGATTTTATTTATACTCTATAATTATTTCTGTTTTTTACTATAAATTATCATAAATATAAAAAGTCTGTCGGACGCTACATGATTCGAGCCGATTCTTGTCATTGTCCTTTACTTATAAAAATGTATCTTTCTTGTTCTTTCAAATGAACGAATGACGCTTAGTACACCGAAACAAATTTGCCGCTAAATATAGCAATGTCTTTAACTATCGTGTTATTATTATCAATCATTAAATTTGAGCAATATCGTGATAATTATTTGCGTAACATCGAAATGAAAAATACGTTGCACAGCACGTGGCGTAATGGCCTTGAAACAGACCAAGAATTTGGGTTGAATGACATCTCAACCGCCATTTTTTGTGCGTTTTGCCGGATTGAAGAAATTATGGATGCGAAATCCGTGATTACAATTTGAATATGTTTAGTTGACTTATATTTTTCTTTATTCGTGTATTTAACCGACTTCAAAAAAAGGAGGTGTTCAATTCAACACGTATTAATGTTGAACTTATTGGAACTGAAAATAGGTATGTCTTGAAGGCATGTTTTTTTTAACCGACTTCAAAAAAGGAGATGTATCTTTGTGGCATGGCATGTTTTCTTTACATGTTACTTATTTTTTAGAAGACGACGACGCGGTAAAGATGGACCGGGACGAGCCGAGACCCCGGTGATCCCGGTCCCACTATCACCAGCGCCGTCGTCGTTCGCGCCATCCTCGGCGCCTTCTTGGCCTCCAACAACGTAAGTTTCTCTATTTACATATTTCTTACTACTTCCTTTTCTAAAAACTTTCGTGCATGTTTTTTTTTTTTGCTTGTTTGCTGGTTGTAGAAGACGACCTGCGTGTGCGTGGTGGACGTGGGACGGCAATCGTCCCAAGGGAGGACCCTGTGATGGAGGAAACTAACTCTTCAATCTGTGCGGCCGGGACCACACAGCATTGAAGAGTTAGAATTTATGCTTAATTAACCCTTTCTTTTTCTTTAATAAACTTATTTATTTTTCACTAATCAAAATCATTTTTAATTTTAGACTTCAGATCAGCAACTTGAGGGAGTTGCCGGAAGCCCAGGGTCTGGAGACGCCCCTGCATCCGTATCGGAAGCGCAGGTGGCCAACGTAAGTAGTTCTACTTGTGTATGTTAGTTGCAATACTAGTAAGGAAGTTTTAACTTTCGTTTTAAAATGTCCATCAAGTTCAGACCTGGACTATCCGGCACTACTGGCTGCACCACCACCACCATCCCAAGACACGCTACCGCCGTCTCCGCGACCACAACTACGTTCTCCCATGCTGGCGGCACCGGCAGTGTAAGTTGCTTACGAACTTTTCTATTTATCTCTAAATATTTATATATGGGTACTACAACACTGCTTTTGTTCTAGGTATGTGGAACGTGAAGGATGGGTGGCGACACCGCCGTCACCACTGGCGGGTCCATCATCAGTCCCTTCGCCGGCAGCGTAAGTTGCTTACGAACTTTTCTATTTATCTCTAAATATTTATATATGGGTACTACAACACTGCTTTTGTTCCAGGCTTGTGGAATGTGACGGGTGGCAATCAGCTCCTCCATCGTCTCCAGCATCTCCATCACCGGCTCATCTTCGTCCACCGCCAACACCTCGTCGCTCTCGTCAGTTCCCGAGGGATGAGGAAGTTGCAGCTGTCCTTAACTATGGTAAGTACCTGCTGATTTTAGTTTGGTTTGGGGCTGTGGCTTCTGATTTCCACCAGATTTTAAACCAATCTATCATTTGTTACAGGAAGTGACTCAGGCTCTGGCGAGAGCGACGAAGATGATGATACTGCCATGGTGCCTTCGATAATTCCAAGGGTGTATCGTACCACCCTTGAGACACCCTTGGATGACGAGGACGACGATGCTGACGATGACGGAGATGTTGGTGGAGAGTTAACACCCGCCACTGACCCATCGCCTGCTGCGCCTGTGGAGGACCACTGTACACAAGCTACTGAAGAGCTCGCCAGTGTCCCTCCAACGGCGACGGACCAGCCTTGGAGGTGGTATGATTTCGATTGGAAAGAGTTTCCGAGTTCCCCGATTCCACCTGAATCGAGGAGGGAAACGTTTTCCCAAAGCATTGTGGGTCCGACAACTCCACGGGACGACCCATATGACTGTTTTATAGACATTTGGGATCGGCCAATAATGGAGTACATTGCCTCGGAGACGAACAAATATGCTCAGGAGGTGGCAGCCAAGATGTTGGCTAGCAACATTCTCCATCCCAAGAGTCGCATCCGCCGTTGGTGTGATACCACGGCTGATGAACTGTACACTTTCTTCGCGATGATTCTTGCGATGGGGATTGTTGTTAAGTCCCGGTTGGAGGAGTACTGGGCTGCTACCCGTGACATATTTTATACTCCAGGCTTTAGCGCACACATGTCTATCGACAGATTTATGTTACTGTCAAAATGTCTACATTTTAATGATAACGAAGCCATGTGTGCGCTAGAACTGGACGGCTCCGAGGCAAGGCTGTATAAGATACAGCCAATACTGTCACATTTAAACATGAAATTTCAGACTCTTTATACTATGGGGCAAAACATTGCACTCGACGAGAGTCTTTTGATGTGGAAGGGCTGGCTGGACATCGGCCAGCTCATTCCAAACAAAGCTGCGAAAAAAGGCATCAAGTCTTATGAGATTTGTGAATCTCTAACCGGCTACCTATGGCGGTTTGAGATTCACTCTCATAAGAATTCCCAGACTCCACCGCGACCGGTCGAAGATCCATTAGAGGCATCTACGCCGTCAATAGTGTTGCGGCTGACGCAAGGACTGGAGCACAAAGGATACACATTGTGGATGGACAATTTTTATAATTCGCCGTGTCTCGCTCGACGACTTAAGTCCTTGGGCTTTGATTGTGTGGGGACCCTGCGGACCGATCGGCAGTTTGTTCCGCAGGCCCTGCACGATATGACCAAGCGGAACATGGTTAAAGGACAGGTAGTTGGTCTTACCTCGGGTGACGTCGATGCCATGGTATGGAGAGATAATAACAGAGTTGCTATGATCTCTACATACCATGGCAACGGTCAGCAGACAGTCCGAGAATCCACCAAACCCATCCTGATATTGGATTATAACACCATGATGGGTGGGGTGGATAAAAAAGACCAGCTGCTCGCCATGTTTCCGGTCGAGCGGAAACGAACTAGGGTGTGGTACAAAAAATTGTTTCGGAGACTGTTAAACGTCTCCGTATTAAACGCTTTCATCATCTTTCGTCATCATTCTCGTCGCCTATCTCATCGTAATTTCCGCATAACTTTAATTAAATCTCTTCTTTCTAAGCATGCCACTTCTCGTCCCATTGTGTCCGTAACCGCACAGGACACATGCTTCCTGGTTGGCCAGCATTTTTTAAAAGAATATCCGACAAATGCTCACAACCGCCACTTAAGACGTGTGTGCGCCGTGTGCAAGAACAAGACGCGTATGTTCTGTGCTGGTTGCGACAAACCATTCTGTTTCACCAATTGTTTCCATCAGTTTCATTCATAATTTTATGTAAAATATATTTATAGTTATATATTTCTTCGTATGCGTCTATATATTGTATATATATATTTTTGGACCACACTCTTTTTCGTTTCATTGACATTGCGAATTGTGTTATTGTTCATCCACCATCGTATCCTTTGTGCCGAGTTCCGTCCCTTTTTGCGTCTTTTTTACAAAATCTTTGAAATGTTATATATTGTACATCTAAACACATTTTCAGTGCTTATTTTTGCGTCTTTTTTTACGAAATCTTTCAATCAATTCAGTAAATTTTTTCATACTTTTTCATAATTTCAAACTAAATGACGGCGTAGCGTGATATTTAGTGGTTCTTCTTCTGACGCGGTGGTGGTGGTGATGCCCAATTCGCAGCTTTTTTTTCCAAAAGATTCTAGTCTATTGCAATGTTTCATTTCATTTTTTTACTTTTTTTATGCGCTAACATACTTAAAATAATGTTTATAAAAGTACAAGTACATAAAACATTTTTAACATGTTTAGTTTTTTTTTTAAGTTCAGATGTGACAGTATTTGGCGTATCCATATTTGTCCTATCCATTTTTGTTCATTCTTGATAAAGTAAGTGTGCATTTTGTAGTGAAATTGTTTGTTTTGGTTGTTCAGTTCTGTAATATTTTTGTTAGGCAACATGCCTATTTGTCGTGCTTATAGATTTGTAAATATCTTCAAAATGAGGAATGTTAATTTGTATTTCAAATTTATGCAACAGCATTTAGACTGTGACCCAATGTTTAAGAGGGTGTTTTTTGCGCTTGTTTTCAAGTGTTTGTGTTGGTTAGCCGATACTGTTAAATTAAACTCTTCTAACTTTGAATGTAATAAGTTTAGAGACCAAACATTATTATAAATAACGAACCCAAGCCACTAGGCTTAGCGCGTTCTCAGAATAGAAGCGTAAACATACCTATTGTTTTGTTCGGAACGCCGCACGTGCAAACTACGTCATTCTTTTGTTTTGCTTGTGGCATGAAAAAATTTACTATGGGATGGTGTATTTGAAGGCACGGGATCAGATATATTGTAAAATAAAAGAGGTTCTTTAAATAATAAGAATTTAGATTTTCTTATAAATTATTTAATCAATGAATTTTACACGAAACTACACTTAATCAGTTTCACGACACAAATAGCCATGACACCCAGTAATAGCTTAGTTTACACAAAATAGTAACAATGTACAGAGAGGCAGAGTAACAATAATTGAGATCAATACAACCTGGGGAATTTAAATCTACTTTTCTCAGCGTAACGCGGGCTGGCGCTTCTGCGAGCAAGGGTCGGGTGGGAGTATTATTTATTCGGGAGTGTCGCGGGCGCAATGGACCTCGTCGGCGAGGTCGGAATGCGGGTCTTTTTTTATTGTTTTGTACCGTGCTGGTGTCCCTATTGCTTTCCTGAAGGAGGGTTATAGGGTCATCTGGGTCGGAGAGAACATGCCTCGGACGGCGAATCTTACTGATTTTAGAGGGGACATAACTGGCCGCTTTCACAATCAGAGGGTTGCGGTGAAGGGCGGCTTTATCAAAGAAACGCTTTGAATTGCGTTTTAGAAATTGGGCTATAGTGGGGATTTTTAGGTCGAGATGGAGGATCTCGTTCCTAACGTACCAGGGGGCTCCCGTTGCCATTCGTAGGAAACGGTTTTGAAGGGTTTGCATTCTATGCACGTGTCGGGGTTTGGCTTGTGCCCAGGCGGCGCACGCATAGGTCATGATAGGGCGGATGCACGCTAAGTACGTTCGCAATTTGCACCTAAGTGACAGCTTGCTACGCGCATTCAGCATGTAGTGGAGTCTTCCTAGAGCGAAAGCGGCTCGCGAGCGGACCTTCTTTATGTGCTCTGAAAATGACAGTTTTTCGTCTAGGACCACACCTAGGTATTTGGCTTGCTTCTCCCAGGGGATCGGCTTGTCAAACAAGGTGATTGGTCGGGGGAGGGGGATTTTTCTTCTGAGTCTCGGTTTCCTGAAAAGGACCGCTTGACTCTTATCGGGGTTTACTTCTATTCTCCACTTCCTGAACCAGGAGCCGAGCTGGTTGGCTTCGGATTGGAGAGTGTGAGCTATCGCTATGGGGCTTTTGCCTGAATAGTAAATGGCCGTGTCGTCTGCGAACAGAGCCAACTTCGCCTTTTTACTAGAAGGGATATCGCTAGTGAATAGCGTGAAAATGAGAGGGGAGAGCACGGAGCCCTGGGGGACTCCTGCGCGGATGGGGCGGGGGGAGGAGAGCGCTCCCTCGATGCGATAGCGGAATGTGCGGTTCGACAAAAAGTCCCGTAAGATGAGTACGAGACGGTCTGGCACGCCTAGTTGGTAAAGCTTATATAATAAGCCGTTGTGCCAGACTTTGTCGAATGCTTTCGCTATGTCAAAGAAGATAGCACCCGTCATCGAGCCGCGCTGGAACCCAGCACTAATGTCCTCGATGATGCGGTGGACCTGATGCACGCTACTGTGCTGGGCTCGAAAGCCGAACTGTTCGTCGGGGATAAGGCCCTTAGTCTCAGCGTAGTCTCTGAGGCGCTTATAAATAAGTCTCTCGTAAACCTTGCCGAGAACTTTGAGCAAACTGATGGGGCGGTAGCTGGAGGCCTCGGATTTAGGCTTACCAAGCTTTGGGATGCCTATAACTATGGCTTCTTTCCACGATTGTGGGAAGATGTTGTTGCTAAGGGCTCCATTGAAGATGGTTGCCAGTAGCATTATTAGGTGGGCTGGGAAGAGTTGGATTACCTTATTGGTGAGTCCATCTGAACCGGGGGCTTTTCGGGTTTTAAGACCTTTGATTATATCCTGCACTTCGTCTGGAGTGACGGGAGGCATAGGATTATCCGGGTCTTCGACTGGAGGGAGGTTAGGTCTACGTTCAACTTCCGCGTCAACCTTTGCGAGGTGAGCTTGGTCTACTGGTAGGGAACTTGGTGAGCACTGGGCTTCTAGACTGTCGGCTAGGCACTCAGCTTTTTCGTCGTCATCGAAGGCGATGGACTTATCGGGGCGTATTAAGGGAGGCATGGAAGTGACTTTCTGGGACTGGAGTTTCCTCTGGAGTTCCCAGAAGGCAAGGTGGGTAGGCTCTAGCTCGCTCAGCATCCTGTCCCAGCCCGCGTTACGCAGCTCCGCCACACGTTTCCTTACAGTTCTCTGTAAGTAGCGCATGTGGGCTTTGTTCGCGTCGCAGGGAAAGTTACTGTAGGCACGGATAGCCGCGTTCTTCTCAGTCAACAGATCGCGTACATCGTCGGGTAGCTTCCAGAGGCGGTCGCCCCTCTCTGGAACCTCCCGTGAACAATTGTTCACGACAGATTGTACGTGGTCGGTGAGTGAGTCGATCGCGGCCGTCGTGTCGGCGATAGAGTCGAACTGGTCGGGGATAGAGTCCAATTGGGGGGACGTGTTGGATTTCAGCTGGGTGCTTACTCTCTTCCAGTCCGTTACCCTCTTGGTGCAAGGAGGTTGGGAGGGGTCGGAAAGACCTATGCGCGGGGCCATTTTGATGATGATAGGACGGTGGTCAGAGTTAAGCTCGTGTACCGTCTCTATTGAATCCAGTCTTAGATTGACGTTCTTTAGGAGCGCCAAGTCTAGGACGTCGGGGGTGAAATTAGGGTTGTGAGGGAAATGAGTGGGAGTCATTGGAGCAATGACGTCAAAGGTCATAGAGGTTGAGAGGTTAAACAAGTGTTGCCCTCTTGTGGAGGTTCTGGTACTGTTCCAGGCGGGGTGTTTAGCGTTGAGATCGCCCGCTATGATAACGGAGTCACTCAGGCCGAATAGGGCAGAGAGGTCGCTTTCGAGGAGGCGGAGATCCTCTGAGTAGCTTTGGGGCGGGAGGTAGGCCGAGATTAGGGTAATTGGCTGATGGCCGGACATACCTAGTCGGCAAATAGAGACTTCTAGTCGGGAGAGGGAGGGAGGGTCTATTGGGATGCAATAGAGTTCCTTTTTGTAATAGATAAGGGTGCCCGCCCTTGTGATATCGAGTCCTATCATTGCGAACTAGTCGATAGTTTGCGATTGATGGATCTCGTTTGTGAGGTTTTAAAAAGGATTCCTGTAAGAGGAGGATGTCAATTTGATGGCCGCGGAGGAAATCCGCGATCTCATCTCGTTGACCCTCTATGCCATTTGCATTGAAGATGCCTAGAGTGAGGGATCGGGGTTTAAACCTAGTAATAACGGCGTTATACATTATGGGTTTTTGTTGATGTTGCTGAGGGATGATAGGGCTTGCGATTACGCAAGCCCTATCATCCCTCAGCAACATCAACGCGCGTACCCTGACATAAGTCAGGGTACGCGTTGTAAATTGCCTGGATCTTGTAGAGATCCCCGGCGGCTTGGGCGGCAACGATTTCGTTAGCCATTTGCATAGCGCGCGGGCTATGGAAGGCTATGAAAGCCGTCGAAATAACATTAAAGGCCCAGTTGGGGCCTACTGGGCGGGCTGTCGTGGTAGGGGGCGGGCTGCCGCGGGGGCAGGTGCGGGTGTTGGGGGGGCCGCAATGCGGAGACGGGGGTCCATGAGACTGGGGATTGGGGGTTTCGCCGTTTGGGAGGGTTGTGCGGGTTGAGAGGGTTGAGAGGGGCCCATGGATGGGAAATGCCATTTCGCCGCCGTGCGGACTCTTTTATACGGTAGTATTGTAGGTGGGGCAACGACGTAGCGCGCTACGACGTAGCGATCACTAACTCCGCCCAGCAGCGAGGAGGTGGGAGAATGTCATAGCGCGCTACGGCGCCATAGTGCGCCATAGCCCGATGCACGTGTTGTTTACAATGTGACGCCGACATATTCTTTTGTTTTATTTATGTGAAGTAAGGTGTATTTATCGAAATTAAATAAACACTTTTTAAAATAATGGTTTATTTTTTAAATTTACCCTATTACGAAAAACTGGGAAATATTCCCTTACACTGATTACACATTAGAATTACTAATACATTACAAAGCAAAACTGGACTAATACATACATAATCTGTTAGCTAATTTAATAACCATACCAAAAACATAACTTGAAGAGAGCTACCTATCGTAATTTTACAGATATCGTCGTTTTAATCACCCGGGTCCCATCGGCAAGATGTCCAAATTTTGCCAAAATGGCCGCCACAGTTGAAGGAGCAAATGAGGTTTGAGTACCTACTAGAAAATTCGGAAATTGCAAAAAACTTTTGCCTTACATTTCGTAAGAAATGAGAATCCAAACTTCTTTTTACGGTGGATAGACTCACTTTAGTTATATTAGAACCACGGGTAGACAAAGTTGCCCTTAGTACTATTGATAGAACTTGATTTGCCTTGATTGATAGAACCACCGAAAAGAAAAATACCCTTGGTCATAATAGTACGGTCGGACGAATCACGGGCAATAAACGTTCAAAGCGGCAAAGTTATTTGACGCGAAGCGCGAACTGCCCCACAGTAGTCGCTTGATGCTACCATTGATGGATGCTACACGCATCTGTAAACTACCATGAGCTGTCATCGAAAACTTACTCGCTAGCGCTAGCGTACACGTTCAGTGCCCCCGGTGCCCCGGAGCCCTCGCGGAGGGCACCATTTTAATGTACTTAGGTTTTTCTTAGCGAATACAGCAAAAAACCGTGAAAATAAAATCTGATTTACTTATATTTTAACAAGATTGATTAGTAGATAATATGTGTTACCTACGTTAAGTGTAATTTATTGAATATTATTAATAATTGTCTATCATTATTAATAATTAAGTACGAGGTAAAGTAATAAATTAATCACATTTATCGGTGATTATTAATAAAGTAGATAACCTTAGTACCTATAATTAATGTAATACATTTTCATAAATAACGTACGCTAAGCGTGTCTTTTCTGTTCGATCGAGATAGAGGTGAGGGCGGGGGTGGGAGCGTGGTCGCGTCATTTGTCAGTTTATTTAGCATTTTAGTTCCTACTTTTAGTATTGTGGTAGATATTCTCAATAAATGGGTACCTATTGAACAAAGAAATAGATAAAAGATTTAAATGTTCAATGTTGAGTTTACGGAGTCTATGTCTATGATGTTTGTATATTTTTTGGAATGTTTTTACAAAAACGCTGAAATGTGTAATTTTTATTTCTCAAAAACATAAATTTGAATTTTCATAGCCTTAGAAATGCTGGATTTCACATTTCGACAATCTTTCAACCCCTTGAACCTGAACCGCTATTGCAAAAAAACTTTGATTCATATCTTGCGCTAGTAGGTACAATATGTTAATTTTGTTGTATAGCGTATTTAAATATTTAATGACCTAAGTAATATAATGCAAAAAACTGCTGTTAAAATTTTAGTTTGAAGTAGGTACTTACTTACAATTTAAAAAAAAACGTTATTTTATTTTTATCGAACATTCAGTGGATAGTGATGTATAATTTTTTTAACTACATATTACTTATAATACCTAATGTAAATGTCAGGCGGAGTTATCTGAAGGTTTGGCACAGTAGAAAAACCACAAACAGCAAATGTAACGGTCCACGTATATTGCACACAAAAACACACAATAATTATATTTAATTTCACAACACTATCTAAGGTTAGAGCTAGATTTAATCAGAATTTAATATGATACTCAGTACGAATTTATATTTTAAGTCGCTAGAGGTTTGTAGGAGCGTAGACGAAGCTCAACTGACAAGATTCCAAGTGATCTCAGACTACATAGGGATACTACGTATCAAGTGATATTCTAGGCGACTACTAGGCAACTACAAATGTTTTTTTTTTTTTTTATGGCATCTCGTAGTTGACTCTCAGATTAAGGTCGCAGCTGCTTAACCGGACTATCCTGTGGCCTTAAGCTACTAACTTAAAGCCTCCAGCCTAAACTATACTACACTGAGAAAACTGGCAATCATAAAAGAGGTGAATTCAGCTTAAAGTATGATGAATTCACTCCAAGGACGGAGCATAGTGATTCACCAAAAATAACGATGATAATACTGATGTTGATGATAACAGTATTTAAGATGATGTGTCACCATGGATTTAGTAGGACGAGCATACATTATATTATAATATTTCCCACAATTTTTCAGTGACGTTATCATTATATCCAGTTACGTCCTACTATTTTTCCTACTATTTTACGATGACTTCCTCACATATCTAGTTACGTCCTACTATTTTTCGATGCCTTCCTCATATATCCAGTTATATCATATTTGTTTTCCTACTATTTTTCGGTGACTTCCTACGTCATGCTCCCCAGCAACCCCATCATCTTTTTTGCTATTTATAAACTCATGTGCCAATTGTACGCAATATGTAAGGAATTAGTACGTACTTAAAAAAAATTGTACCTTATCATGTTAAAAGGTACAAGCAATAGAGCATCTCCCCAGCAACCCCAAATAAAATTTTAATATATTTTACGTAAAAACTTACCTATTATGCAAACAAGTCGTTGATAAAAATTGTACGCTTATTTTCAACCGACTTCAAAAAGGAGGAGGTTCTCAATTCGGTCGTACGTTTTTTTTTTTTTATATTTGTAAACGCGATTACTTCGCCAATTATGAATTGATTTTGATGATTCTTTTTTTGTTTGGTAGGGCATACTTCAGAAGTGGTCCCATATAAATATCCCCAGGTCCCATTATAAATTTGGTCAAGATCTGATGAGGGGTTTATGAGCTACAAGCTTCAATAATACCTACGTATTTTTCCCAACTATAATTTAAATATAAACTGTTAAATATATGTGTGCATGAAAGTTATTGAAATGAGTACAAAATATAATTATTTACGTAAATTTATATAAAATAAAAAATGTTAACGTATGACAACTTAACCGTAGGTAAAACGAAACGTTCAATGGTGAGAATTATATAAAATCTGTGTTATTAATATCAACCCCCAACTCGACGGACGTCAATGGAAATCTATGCCACACCGACTTCCGAAAGCAAGGTTATTTTTCACTTTGTAGTGTTTTATTTTTGTAAAAAAGTTTTTATTTTTCACTTTTTACTTGTGGTACCTACACAAACCCCCCACAAAAATTTGAATACCACTACCTGCTATGTAAATTACAGTGACAGGAACTATTAGAACATCGTCCACTTATACTAGGTGGGAAAAATACGTATTATTGAAGCTAATTCAAAAACCCCTCATCAGATCTTGACCAAAATTTATATGGGACCACTTCTGAAGTGGGCATACTTCAGAAGTGGTCCTATATAAATTTACCAAACAAAAAAAGAATCATCAAAATCAATTCATAATTGTCGAAGTAATCGCGTTTAAAAATATTAAAAAAAAAACGTACGACCGAATTGAGAACCTCCTCCTTTTTGAAGTCGGTTGAAAATAAGCGTACAATTTTTATCAACGACTTGTTTGCATAATAGGTAAGTTTTTACGTAAAATATATTAAAATTTTATTTGGGGTTGCTGGGGAGATGCTCTACCGCAACCCAAATTTAATTGCTTGTACCTTTTAACCTGATAAGGTACAATTTTTTTTAAGTACGTACTAATTGGCACATGAGTTTATAAATAGCAAAAAAGATGATGGGGTTGCTGGGGAGCATGACGTGACTTCCTCACATATTCAGTTATGTCATACAATTTTTCCTGCTATTTTTCGGTGCCTTCCTCATATATCCAGTTATATCCTATTATTTTTCCTACTACACTCGAGAGCAATGAATCCGGGTCACTTAAAGAATCCTAAAAATCTCGGAAACTAAAAATGCTAGGTTAATGCAATAAATTGTATTTAATAGACAATGTAATACTCCTTAAATGAAGGTATTAAAACTTCTTAGTTATTGTAAAGTTATATCATAAAAAAATCAAATTTGAAAAAGGGCCACTTTCGAAGATGGAACTACGAAATTACAGCATTTGGTTTTGCTTTTGTTTGTAATCTGTCATTTATGTGGGTACATAAACCATGTTGATAGTGCTCTATATTCATTATTCAAGCTGAAATTATGTCGCTTACGCCTGAAGAATGCACCAGAATACTTACAATGCTGGAAACCGGCCGGAGTCAGCGCGATACAGCCAGGACTGTCGGTGTGTCGCTGTCAACAGTACAAAGAGTTCTCCGACGTTACGAAGAAACTGGTTCTAACCTACGCAGACCAGGAACGGGCAGAACCAGGTGTACCACAGCACGAGAAGACCGATACTTGGTGAACACCATGCTTCGAAATCGCTTTCTTACAGGAACTGAACTCACAAATCAGTTTCGACGCCTCGGAGGAAGTAACCCAAGTGCATGGACAGTAAGACGTCGGCTTGCTGAATCTAACTTAAAACCCCTTAGACCTGCAAACGGCCCTAAACTGGAGCGTGGGCATCGTATTTCAAGACTAAGATATGCCCAGAGCCACGTAAATTGGAGTATTGAAGATTGGTCAAAAGTTATGTTCTCCGACGAATCAAAATTTATGCTCTACAAGCACGATGGAAGACACAGAGTGTATCGAAGACCAGGGGAAAGATTCAAGCAAGCATGCATCGAAGAAAAAGTAGCCTACGGTGGTGGGTCTGTACTTGTGTGGGCCGGAATTTCTTCTAAAAGTCGCACAGAGCTGGTGATCATAGAAAACGGCTCTTTAACTAGCGAAAGATATGTGGAAGAAATCCTCAATGATCACGTTGGTACATTTATGGTCAATTTAGGTGAGGATGCTATTTATGCATGACAATGCCCGACCTCATACAGGTAGGATTGTGAATGACTACCTTCAAGAGATGAACATTACTCGTATGGAGTGGCCAGCGCGCAGCCCGGATATCAACCCGATCGAGCATGCTTGGGACGAGCTAGGCAGATGCGTAAAACAACGAAACCCTCCCCCAATCACGCTTCGTGAGCTCAAAATTGCTCTCACAGAGGAATGGGAGAATATTCCCCAAAATCGTATAAGGAACTTGGTGTACAGCATGCCAAACCGCGTAAACGCAGTAATGGAAGCACGAGGAGGCAATACGAAGTATTAAAATTCAAGAAAATCGTAATAAAGTTCAAAAATTTCATGTTTCCTATTTTTGTTTTAAGGAGAGATCAGCAGTTTTTTTCTTTATGTAATTTTGTGTTAATAAAATGTATGGTGACTCATATTTTTTTACTTTCATTTAAGGAGTATTACATTGTCTATTAAATACAATTTATTGCATTAACCTATCATTTTTAGTTTCCGAGATTTTTAACATTCTTTAAGTGACCCGGATTCATTGCTCTCGAGTGTATTTTTCAGTGACTTCCTCACATATTTAGTTATGTCATACAATTTTTCCTACTATTTTTCGGTGCCTTCCTCATATATCCAGTTATATCCTATTAGTTTTCCTACTATTTTTCGGTGACTTCCTCACATATTCAGTTATGTCATACTATTTTTCGGTGCCTTCCTCATATATCCAGTTATATCCTATTATTTTTCCTACTATTTTTCGGTGCCTTCCTCATATATCCAGTTATATCCTATTATTTTTCCTACCATTTTTCGGTAACCTCCTCGTATTTTAGGTTAGGTCCTCTTACTTTTCCTACTATTTCCTCATATCTCTGGTTATAGCCTATTATCTATACTAATATTATAAAGCTGAAGAGTTTGTTTGTTTGTTTGTTTGTTTGAACGCGCTAATCTCGGGAACTACTGGTTGCAATTGAAAAATTATTTTTGTGTTAGATAGTCCATTTATCGAGGAAGGTTATAAGCTATATAACATCACGCTACGACCAATAGGAGCGGAGCATAAATGAAAAATGTTACAAAAACGGGAAAAAATATTCCTTTTTGAGAGCTTCCGTTGCGTGCGCTGCGTAAACGGTTTAAGTTACGCAAATATCATGTATGACGGAATTGTTCCTCTTTAAAAGTTCTAAAAAAAAGTCCGCGACGGTATATGTCTATCTTTTAAGATTGACTCACTATAACCTTTTTTATCGTAATCAAATTTGTTCGAAATTAATGCATTATTTGCGAAGGAGTTTTATCAACATAATATTAATCCATAGCCAAATAAATATGTTATTAATCACAAGTATTTAAATGTAAACAATATTGTCCTTGACATCACTTGATTTCAATGAACATCTTAGGAGATATAATAATTTTAAAAGAACTCCGCAACAAAATAAATAGATATGTGCGGGTTCACGTGCGCATGACGTGCAAGGCGCGGCGGGTGAGGGGGAGGGACGCTGGCCGGCGGGTGAGGGGAAGGGGCGCTGGCCTGCCGCCGCCCGGTAGTTCTGCGAGTTGCATTAGTTTTGACTGGTCCAGCAGTTGGTCAAACAGTGCTAATACCTCGCATCCCAATGATTCCCAATGATTTACCTTTTAATTTTTAAAAGAATTCAATTTCCCGTTAAGGTATTTTTTGTCGTAACAATTAATAAAGCACAGGGGCAAACATTTAAACACGTAGGAAAAGAATCGATCTCTCGATTCTCGATCGATTGATCGACAATCGATTTACGTTAAGACTGCTTTTCACATGGACAAACTATATGTCGCGTTATCAAGATCAGCAGTGCTATTCTGTAACCATCTCACCGTGAAAACTTAGGTGAAGTGAGTTGTCATTCCAACAGGGTGAGATGACACTGACAGCTCACTCCACGCTCACTTCACGTGTTTTCACGGTGAAGTGGTTACGGGAATCGACATGCTGGTTGCGGAGAAAATCAGTATGTTCTTCTACCACAAGAAAATAAAACTAAAAAATATCATTTACTCTGAAGTACTTTAAAATACCTTAAAAAAATACTACTAATTATATAATCGTTAATTTATTTACCTACCCACATTTTTATAAGACCCCCAGTACTTTTTTTTACCCAACGTTCCTTTATTATTCCTGTTCCCGTGCCATTTTTTACTATAGTTCCATTTTTTTTAGGTTTTTCATCAAAACGCTGGTACAGCTATGTCATAACAGTTTTTGAAGTAACTCTGTCTGTCTGTCTCTCTGTAACGTTTTCACGGCTAAACTACTGAACCGATTTTGACGAAGATCGAAGGACATAGTAATATTATTTATCCAACCACGATAATGATATTTACGCGGACGAAGTCGTGGGCAACGCTATGACTATTATGATGATATAGGAGCGGCACATCAATGAAAAATGTTGCGAAAAAACTGGGAAAATTCATTACTTAAACCACTCTGTGACGCAGACGAAGTTGCGCGGGTCAGCTAGTCTTATTAATAAACCAATTAATATCTCTATAATACACCAGTGATTAGTTGTAGTTCTACTCATTCTCCATCAGTAGGACTACAACTAATCACTGGTGGATTACACAGAAATTGTTTGGATTATTAGAAATCACAATCCTCCTATAATTGAAGGCGCCACTGGACTTACATGATCCCCTTATTTTTAAGTATCCAATATTGGTTCTTTCCTTTTAAATATTATTAGGGGTGAGCTCAATATTAAACAAACTGAAGAACCCTAAACTTGAACCTTAAAAAAATGGGGAGCAAGTAAAAAAATAGGAAAAAGTACCTTGGCAAGAATGGTAAGAAGGGATGTATGTATAAATTAAACAGAAATTTGAATCAATGGTATTTTTATTTCCATAGTATGAATGTATATTATAAACTAAACATTTATTCAGTATAAAAGAAGACTGTTTTGTTTAGAAACATTATTTCTAATAAATTCATCCCGAAGCGCCGGCCGACTGCAACTGCAGTCGGTGAATTTTTTTCATGTACAACAGCGGCGCTAGTGTGACTTATCCTACGCCTTAAGGAGATTGCTCCAACCAGCCCGCGAAATTCAAATTTGTTTACGTTTTTTTGCAATTTGCAGGCCAGTGCTAGGGTGTATGTTGATGAAAATTTGATTCGCGACTGAAAGACGTATGTAGTTACAGAATTATAATCATCAAAATCATCAATACAACCCTCCGAGTTCATAATGGTGCAGGAACCAAAAAAAAAACAGAAAAAGTCATTTCTATACCATTATGAACTTGGAGAGTTGTATTGATGATTTTGATGATTATAATTCTGTAACTACATACTTCTTACAGCCGCGAATGAAATTTTTATCAACATACACCCTAGCACTGGCCCGCAAATTGCAAAAAACGTAAAAAAAAAAAAAAAATGCGGGCTGGTTGAAGTAAGTTATCTCTAATATTTAGACTTTTTACTAGTCACATTCGTTCCAAGTTTTGATTTTAACTGAACAAGATGAAAAATGTTAAATTTATAGTGGCGCTACTGTGAGGAAGATACACATGGAGTGCCTCGCCTTAATGATTACAGTATCTATTTGTCGGTCATTATAAAGAATCATTAAATAAAATCATTATATATATTATGTTCAATAATTCTAGTTTTTATAAATTAAAATAAAGGTTGAGACAAGTAGAAATTTAAAACTTTTATTTTAATTTACAAAAAATAACTAACTTTACATTGTACCTATAACTAAAACATTTTTGCCCTTAAGGTGATTGCTTCAGGGTAACCATTTTGTTTACGTTTTTTGCAATTTGCAGGCCAGTGCTAGGTTGTATGTTGATTAAATGTTGCACGCGGTTGTAAGACGTATGTAGTTACAGAATTATAATCATCAATACAACCAAACAAGTTCATATAATTCGAGGAACGACTTTTTCGAGGTCAAAGTCATTCCTCGAATTATATGAACTGACGACGCGGCGCCCGTTCACGAACATGACGCCTGGATCAGCACCATTCACCGCAACCATTTTGAAGGGAGCTAAATGCTCCAACACGTGTCACCATCAGCGAGACATCTGAGTGTGCATGACTTACTCACAGCCGCCAGGGCACATTCAAGTCAATGAAATACATATTACCCGGTAAATGGTAGCTCTTTAGTACATAGTATTCACACCTGTGCTAGGTATGCAATTATATAATACAAAGGAGATTGAGTTTATACATTTTAATACCCTACACGATAAATGAAAAAAATCGCTGTTTAAAGCAGTTAGCCTAAAATTCGGCGTAAATTCCCCGGGCTAGTTACACATCTTCAACTACTGTAAGGCTCGCTCGGTTTTTTTTTATTAGTACACGTAAAGGTGTTTTACATATAAAATCGTGACTTAATTATTTTGCAAACTTTTTTTTTGTTCATAATTTAAATGCCAGTTGATTATTTGACATGGTCTAACACAGTGGCGTGCGTTTCATAAAGATAGAAAGACACTGCCTACCCTACCTAACTCAGTATACCTAATCTTGTTCTGATATTTATTATTATTTTATCTACGAGTACGATGAGTACCTACTTACTAACAATAAACAAAAAAATCATAGTCGCTCCAAGCAAGCCCGTTACGTATTGTAACATTGGCATTGCGCGGCACTAGCGCCGCTACGGCTACGCTGAGTACCAGGAGTGCCTAGGCTCGGGAAAGACACAAACTACGGGTCTAAATGTTTAATAGTGTGCTCTCGTTTTCATGCGGAATGAATGAATACGTGGCACACAATGTCACAATAACGCACACAACCGTACAGAATAGACAGTGCCTTTTTTACAGCACGACAAATTACGAAATTATCCGATGTTTTCCGAACCGAAATTGGCTATACAAATATTTTAAAAAGTAGTATTGTTTCATTTAAATTGCATCATAACTTACGCTATTTTTTTTTGTCGTATTAATTTTTGCACTGTCTGTCTCCGACTTTGTGACATGATCGCCATATTGTTTGTTTTATTCGTTTTGATTTGTTTTGAGAGCCATATTATTTGGAATTTAAGAGTTTAACGTCGATAATAGTATGAAAAATGGATAATATTCACTGTGAAAGTTGTTCAGGTGGTGTGTGTATAGAGAAAATTAAAAAATGATGCGTTTTTAAAACTATCATTCGGTGATAAAAAACGAGTGATAAAATCAGTATAAATCTATGGATATTAATTGAGGTGGCTATTACCTTTTTTTTTTTTTTTTTTTGGGTGGGAAATCATCAAATGACGTCTCCCGCTCTGGGTGGAGCGGGAGGGCGTGTCAGACTCTTACTGACTAAAACCCACCCGTGTTCCTTCTGTTGCCTGTGCAATGCCAGGGGGCCACGGTATCCCTTTCGGACTTTCCCGCAACCCCGGCAGGCAATGGTCTCATCGGACCCCTTCACTCGCTGACACTCTTTGAGGCGCGCGTGGAACACAACGCGCCGTCGACCCGGGCCTGGTCCTTACCGGACGGCGAGCTACCCATTGCTCACCGTCCGCAAGCCCGCGCCTACGGTGGCCGGGAATCAGCGATTGATTCCCGACGCCCAGGGCGTCTCCTCCTGCGGCGGCTAGGGGCGTGAGGGCGCGAAATTTGCCTCTCCCTCACGCGTTCCGCCTCCTCCTTTGCGAGCATTACTGCTTCGCAGAAGGAGGTGACGGCCTCCCATGCCCTCTCGCTCCGTACCATGGCCTGGACCAGGGCCGGACGCGAGATATCCCCGCCTCCGATCGCCTCCACGAGGACACGGCGGTGCTCTGCCCAAGCCGGGCATACCTCCACCGTATGCTCCACCGTGTCCTCCGGGCGATCCACGCAGTGATGACACCCGGGCGTTTCCTCCCGCCTTATCCGAAACAGGTACCTCCCGCAACAGCCGTGTCCGGTGAGGACCTGCGTCAGGCGGAAGGTGAGGACGCCGTGGCGCCTCTCCAGCCACTCCTCAAAGAGGGGACTTATCGCCGCAATAGTGGCGTGCCCAGCACTGGGTTGCGACAATCGCACTCTCCATGCCGCCATGAGATCCCGTCGGAGCTCTCTCCGCTGTGCCGCGATTTCTCGCGGCATCGGAGTCAAGCCCCGGCGTTTCGCCTCCTCGTGCCACTCCCAAATATGCGCGAGGATTTTTGCCTCCAGATCCCATGGCGGCAATCCAGCAAGGAGGCTCGCCGCCTCACCGGAGACCGTGCGGTATCCCCGGACCAGCCGGGTGGCCATGACCCTCTGGGACGCGTTCAACCTGCGGGCAGGCCGCCGCCTCAACGAACGCGCCCACACCGGTGCCCCGTACAAGGGACCATGGACCGCACGATCCCCGCGTATAGCCTCCGGCAGGAGGCGTTTGGACCCCCTAGATTGGGCAGGAGCCGCTTCAATGCAGCCCCGGCCCGCTCCAGTCTGGGAGCCAAACGTCGGAAATGCTCCACGAAGTTCCACCGACTGTCGAGGACGAGTCCCAGGTACTTCATCGTCGACTCGACGCCGATGTGAACCCCTCCTACCGTTATTTGGGAACCCGACGGTGGCGCGTTCCGAGGACCATGAAAACACATGGCCTCGGACTTGTGCAAGGAGGTGGCTATTACCTACATCAATATTTATTCGACTAGACGACGAACCAAAACCAACAAACAGTAAGTATTTTTGGCATTTAAATTTTTCTACCTACCTTGTCTAAAAACTCTGTGCACGCCACTGGTCTAACAGCATATAAAAAAGTACTCTGTGTCTAACAACAAGAAAAGATAGCTTGATCTCTGCGACATAATATGTCAAACTGACATTCCTAGGGTAGGAATTAAGGGCACGTTCTTTACTCCGTGCATGAACAGCACTAATCGCAAAAATTGACAGAAAAATTATAAAAGCGCCTGTAATACGAAACCGAAGCGATTCCTTCCCGGGAGTATCACTTGTTTTTATATTCATCACTTATTAAAACAAAAAGTCGCATCAACCCATAGATATCCAGAGATATGCCTTCATTGCGGAATAGTAAGGAATCCTAGTGCGGCCGCTTATCTCCCACCAAAATAATTACAACATTAACAAATAGTGTACTTACGACACACACTTAAAATTTGAACTCGCACACTAAGAAGAAAGCAGCTACACAAAATCAATTTCTAATAGCACACATACATAGAATGGGCGGGGCATTCACTTGTAAACACTTGCTAATTTGCGAACATTCAATGCACACGCATGCAATTAGGGAGTCGAAAGCGATGGTCGATAATTTTTATCGATATTTACTTTAGCACATTCTTGTATTATTATAACTTCGTTTAATTTTCTTTATAAAATTTATTTTGTTTTTATATACCTATCCGAAAATATGGGTTATTTTTACTAAAATAAAATGAGTTTTTTTTTTAAATATTGTATTACCGGGTAAAGGGAACCCTCTCTGTTTAATATTATGCTATACACGAGTAACTGTATTGAAATAACAATGTCTTTATTTGCTTCAAACAAAATTAAATTAATAACAAATTTAACTCTTATACTATACATGTAATACGAGAATATTCATTGACTTCTGTAAAAAAAGATTCGACTGCAATAATACTCATGTCGATAAAATCAGCCGCACGCACTCGATTGCACCTCTCTAAATCCAAAACGTTCGTTCCGTTCGGAAAGATTCGGGCTAGTTCGTATCGCTCCGGACGTAAGTTAGTAAATGATTTAAAAATTGATTTAAAATATTAAACAGTGACTTAAATGTTTACTTACCGGTCGTAGAACACGACATTTGTCTTCAGGTTGATGGTACTAGACCTATTTTTTACAAATTATTACTGCACAGCTCGGCATTTTGGTTTTTTATGCATCAATAGTACACTGTATGCAGTTGCAAAGCGACTGAATGAAGCGTACAGCTGCCGTTCGAACATAAGCCCAATTTAGCAATGTCGAGGCGCCACGTGCCACGCCTCCAAGGCATATCCCTCGATATCCGTGCATCAACCGCTCCAAGTAAAAGCCGCAATGTAATACAAGTTTTTTTTTTGGGTTGGAAGTCATCAAATATTGGAATTCTCCCGCTCTGGGTGGAGCGGGAGGGCGTGTCAGACTTACTGACTAAAACCCACCCGTGTTCCTTCAGTTTCCTGTGCAATGCCAGGGGCCACGGTATCCCTTTCAGACTTTCCTGCAACCTCGGCAGGCAGCGGTCATATCAGACCCCTTCAATTGCTGACATCTCTTCGAGGCGCGAGTGGAACACAACGCGCCGTCGACCCGGGCCTGGTCCTTACCGGACGGCGAGCTACCCATTGCTCACCGTCCGCAAGCCCGCGCCTACGATGGCCGGGAATCGGCTATCGATTCCCGACGACAAGGGCGTCTCCTCCTGCGGTGGCTAGGGGCGTGAGGGCGCGAATTTTGCCTCTCCCTCACGCGTTCCGCCTCCTCCTTCGCGAGCATTACTGCTTCGCAAAAGGAGGTGACGGCCTCTCATGCCCTCTCACTCCGTACCAACCCGCCACCGATCGCCTCCACGAGGACGGCGGTGCTCTGCCCAAGCCGGGCTGACCTCCACCGTGTCCTCCGGGCGATCCACGCAGTGATGACACCCGGGCGTTTCCTCCCGCCTTATCCGAAACAGGGACCTCCCGAAACAACCGTGTTCGGAGAGGACCTGTGTCAGGCGGAAGGTGAGGACGCCGTGGCGCCTCTCTAACCACTCCTCAAAGAGGGGACTTATCACCGCAATAGTGGCGTGCCCAGTAATACAATTCTGCCGCGCTAACAGTAAGAGCAGCAAGTCGATTTTTTTCAAAAATGAGCTAAGTACCTATCCTGGATCGCCGCGTAATGCTCTATAAACTGGTCTTACTCCCGTTTTGCTATATTCACTGGAACCTAAAAATATCATTAAGCATAACAGCAGTAAGTCAATGAAATGATTTTCTTTACTTAGCATAAAAGCAGGAAATATACTTACTTCACGGTAATTAGTGTACCTCCGACATTTTTATTCTATTTTGCTAATAATAAAAACAGTAAGTGAACATACTGTTATGTAAATGAGTGTAATCAAAAACTTTTAAGTATTGGATACTTAGAATATCGGCAGTAATCACACTTACTGCTTGTATGTCAAGCATACTTTGTAAGCTGATTTACCTTATCTCTAAGTATATAAGCAGTAGCCCCACGTACTGCTGTAACGATAGGCATTTTTTTACTATTTATTTACTATATCACTAATAATATCAGCAGTAAGTACAGGAACGAAAATGTTTCCGGTAGGAAGAAGGAAGACATTATATCAACAATTAATGTATTTCTGTTACATAAACGTGATGCTGAGCAAATAGTAATATGGATGGATAATAGTTGCGCCCAAAATAAAAATTGGGCTCTTTTCAGTTTCTTGGTGTACCTACATTATCAATACCCAGCATATAAATGCAATAAAAATTACACTAAAATACTATAGGTACTAGCCTGGTCACACTTTCATGTCAGCCGACAGCTTCAGGTTGAACAAGCTATGCAAAGGAAACAAAAACTGTATGATTTCTCAGATTTTGTTGATTCTGTACAGCAAGCGAATTCTAAAAAGTGTTTTGTAAAATCACTGGAAGTCGGTGATTTTTCCAATTACACAGACTTATCTTCGCAACACAAGATACGTCGAATTGAACCAAGAGTTTACCTTAAAAATATAATGGTGATAATAGCAAATCGGGGCGAGTATCAGCTCAAATATAAGCTCAATCATGACGCGGAAGAAGAACAATGTTTGGACTTTCTACAAACAAAAATCTTTAAACATCAACAGTTCCCGGAATATAAAAAAAAAATATCTGCTAGAGGAATACCAAAGTCGACCAAAGATGAGATTATAAGCAAACTATTGAGCTTAATGTCAAATAACAGAAATAGTTATTTGTGCAACAAGAGAGCAAAGTCGCTTTTTGCTGCGAGTGTTGATTTTGAATCCCGAGTAAGCGAAGGATTCTATAATTGAATCACGAGCGTAGCGAGTGATTCTAGGTTAGAATCCTGAGCGCTGCGAGGGATTCAAAGACACGAGATGCAAATAACTTTGCTCTCGTGTAACACATACAACTTTTCACCTCAGCAGCGAGAACATACAACATGTAATAAAAAACCCTGTCCGATCCGTGAGGGTGTTGTTAGGTTAGGTATCGTACTGTTAGCATATTTATGTGGAAATTTTAAGGAAAAAAGAAAAAATAATCCCTACATTTTTTTTCAATGGTGAATTTGACCAAATTTTACATTTGGTGCGGGTGGCGGCCGTCGTTTAGCGGGTGTCTAAAAGTCATAAGTTATGAATTTTGCAATTTTTTTATGGATTTGAGGTAATTTTGGAACTAAAACTGTGAATTTTAAATACCAATAACTTTTTTACTATCAATAGTAATAAAAAAAAGACTGTTTTGTAATGTTACTGCAGTACCATATGCCCATTTTCCCCAGATTTTCGGATCGGACAAGGTTTTTTTTTACATAAGTTTCATCACCTCGTATTTTGCAGCCACCATCTTGGATTTATATTTTGACCTCACTATCGACTTTAGCACCCTCGAAAACTATGAAAACGACACCCATGACGAAAATTGTGAAAATTTTCACAGCCGCCATCTTAGATTTTTATTTTGACTTCACTATCGGCTTAAGCAACCTTGAAAACCATAGAAACGATACCCATGAAGAAAAAAATGAAAATTTTCGCAGCGGCCATCTTGGATTTACATTTTGACTTCATTATAGGCTTTAGCAACCCTGAAAACCATAGAAACGATACCCATGAAGAAAAAATTGAAAATTTTCGCAGCCGCCATCTTGGATTTACATTTTGACCTCACGGTCGGCTTTGGCACCCTTCAAAACTATGAAAACGACACCCATTAGGAAAATGTGAAAATTTTCACAACCGCCATCTTGGATTTTCATTTCGACCAAATTCACACTTACTATCTCTCTCTTTCTCTTTGAATTAGAAGAAGACAGTCACAAGCGCCTTTTCGCGTGACGATATCTGCCGCTGCACTTTTACCGCAAGCCGCTTAAGAACTTCGTTCCAAAAATTTAATAAAACAGAATTTAAATAAAACCTTATCAGATGATTTGCAATTTTAATGTTTTAAGTATAACCGAACGTTTATTAACACAACAACATTTTTTGTTTGTTTCTTTTTTGGGCCTAGTAGGTAGATATGGAATTTTAAAATCGATCTTCGAATCGATTTGTTTCTATCTCTCTCTCTCTCTTTTTCGTATCGAAGTGAAAGTGACAAAACTAATTGAAGTTCAAATCTTTAGAATTTTGTGAGTAGACCCAACACTGCTGTCTGCATTTAAAAAAAATAATTAAAAAGTTACTTTGTCTCACGCTCGCAGCAAAATCGAATTTTGCACACTGTTTTTTGACAGCAAAACCTGCTTGTTTGAGGTGCTGAGGTGAAAAGGGTTTTGGTTAAACTTGCCGGTGTCAGAACACGTCACTAAAATCGAATAGTTTTTTTTTTGTAAAAGTGTTTATAATATACTGTTACCTACGCAATTATTGTACTGTAAGTACAACTGTTCAAAAATCTTAGAATAAGTATAACATTTTTGTGATTTTATAATAAAGTGTCTTTGATCTCAAATTGTGTTCACATGATTTAGTTTTAAAGTATTTTTTAATAAATAATTAATGCTAACTCTCTGCATTTAAAATAATGCTAATATATTAGCTAGTTTTGGTACTTTTTTCTTGAATTATTAACATAAAACTCCATATGAGCATTTATAGTTGCAGATTTTATTACAAGACTGATTATAATATTTCAGGAATAGGTACAGGAGTAGGTACCTATTGACTCTAAGTATTGTAATAGTCTAAGTTTATTGTGTTTATTAACAATTAAAGTTTTGATTATTGTAATTAAACATATTCTTTTATTTATTACTCATTGCTACCATTTCAACAAGTACAAACACTCATTAACTCAGTCCGTTTCACTTCATATTAAACAAAAATAATAAATAAATAGATTTAGGTATAAAATATAGTAAGTAATAAACAAAACAAAAATGCTTTAGAAATTAAACGGTATTAACTTTAATTACATACTTTCAGAGCCTTGTACGAAAAAACCTGTAGGTACGTAATTCACTACATTTCAAGGTATGCATAGATTTCTCAATAAATGATCTTTTAAATTATATATAATCAATAATACTATTTAGCTAACATCTTATTTTTTTTTTGACTTGGGGTCAGTGACACGTTATTTCATACAAAATATAGATACTTATCGTATGTATGGAATACTTAGCATTAAAGCAGCAACTAGGGTACTTACTGCGGTTATTCTAAGAAATCAGTATAAATAGAGTTAACTCGTACTAGACATAGGTAATACCTAGGAGTTTTCGTCAATAAAATATATTATAATAAATAAATAGCAATTATTAACTTGGTATCATGAAAGAACTCCATTCAAGCTACATATTGAAAAAATCAGACCTACTAAAACTTGTAAGTTAAAGTAGAAGTAAGTAAAAATTTAATCGAAAACTATGACCGCCATTTTCTCAACATTGAAATTTCCGACTTACTACTCTTACCCTTAGCGCGGCAGAATAATGCAGCTTACTTTTGATGACCTATGTTTTTCTCAAATTTGATATTACCAGACCTATAAGATTAAAAATAATTGATTAATGAATTACGCATAATATTAATCACAAAATGACTTAACGATGGAAGGGAACGTTTACTTTATTTGTTCTCGCATTTGTACAGTTTTTACAATTTAAAACAGCTCAATTGACCGTTTTATTTTTTTTTACTGTTGTCCGAGTACCGCGCACAGAGAGTATATGAAAAAGTTTTAAAAACACAAATTCTAGGCGTAAGTGAGTTCCACAACCAGAACCAGATGCCGCGCACACCGACAATGCAGACCGTTTATAAAAAAGTACTCTGTGATCAGGGTTGCCAACCGTAAAACAAATTCCCTCGTACATATGCAGCTAAAAATCTCGTATTTTGACTTTCAAACCTCGTACATTTATTATGCATTTAAAACGTGCTAAAACCAAAATTAGGGCATATATACTGGATCATACACATAACTACTGGATTTAGAACTTTTTACTCAATGATCTTTCTACTAAGTAGGGCCTCCCATTGCTCTAATATCTTTTCAACCACTGATAATAAGGAAAGCCATCTTGTCTGTGATGGTTTCAGTATTTTGTGAGGCTCCACTGCAGCAAACGACTGGAAGTTACGTAGTACAACTAAACACGCGTGTTTAGTTGTACTACGTTCGTGTAGCTAATTGAAGTTTTTGTAAAAAAGAAGAATTTTATTGTTAAATACTAGTCTTTTCGTTGTTTCGTCCATTGTAAACTACCTTCATTATATATTCTGAATTCGACACATTAATTAATGACCTGAAAATGCAACGAATGGAACAGAGAAAGGAGAAATTTGCGCTATGTGTGACAGAGACGACTAATGCGAAGAACGAAATGTTTTATTAGTCGGGGATTTCCCCGGTTGACGGGATAGCTACCATGGACAATCATCGCGTAAATGCGGCAATGAAATTTTTGGTGTAAGAAGTTTCAACAAGTTCTGATAGATGGCACTACTCTTTACTGTTAATAATGGTGATGCAAAATATTCGTATGCCATATTATCAATATCTCGTACATAATTGTACGAGGTTGTTAGTGTCCTCGTACCTCGTACGGAAGACCACAAATCTCGTATTTGTACGAGGAACCTCGTACGGTTGGCAACCCTGTCTGTGATCTATACTGAGCACGAAAATTAAATGGCGGCTTATGATTTTTGGTCTTAAGCTGGACGCGAATTATTTCCTCTTGCGTTATCTATGTCTATCTACAGGATGTCCAGTAAATAGCACGACATACTGCAGGGGGTGATAGCTAGGGTCACTACCTATCAATACAACACAATATTTATGTTCAGCAAAATCTTACGGATTTACAGTTTTACAAAGAAAATTGTTACCTATGTGAAAATTTTAACAAAAAAAACTATTTCTTCAAAACATTCTTGTTTTTGATTAAAAAAAAAAAACTTAATGAGTAGAGTAACTGTTCACGAATAATTTGATGTAGGTACTTAAAAAAAGTTCTAGAAAAAGATTTTTTCATTACGAGATGCTTAAAAATCTGTTTCAAGGTAGAGATTTTTCGATATTTCGGAAATATTTGTAAAACTGTAAATCCGTAAGATTTTGCTGAACATTATATTGTGTTGTATTGATAGGTAGTGACCCAAGCTATCACCCCCTGCAACATGTCGTGCTATGTATTGGACACCTGTATATCTGTGGTCCATCCATTGTGTAATTAGGTACCTAATTAATAATTCATTAACTATCTACGAATTACTTTTGCGTTACTATGTGTAGGCTAGGCTGATGGCTGGGAGCTGCACAAAGAGTAAAGTAACTATCTAAGGATGCATGCATGTCTGTTTGACCGACCGTTACCGAGCGCGGGCCCCACGCACCCCCACGGACGCGACCCGTGGACGCGACGCCTCATAAATAGTATCTGTAGTCTATGCCTCACGCCACAGAGAGTATCCCTATGTATAGGTAGTCTGTCTGTGCCACGCTCACGGAGCGACTCAAAGCCAGTGTTACCAGGTACACGGTAATTACCATAGAAGCACGGTATTTTAACCAATATACGGTCTACGACGGTAGTGATTCACTACCGTGTAATTTTCTACGATAATTTTAAATATTAACTACCGTGTTAATTAAACTGTAGTCAAAGTTTCGGTTCCTGCCCACTTTTATGTTAAATATTTTATCCTTACCCCACTCAAATGCTTCAAGTGAAAGGATCATTCATTTTGAAATTATGCATGTGAGAACAATGTAATAAGACGTGCACGTTCGTAAAAGCGTCCGTAATAAAAAGAAGAAAAAAAAAACATTCAAGAACTTAAAATAAATTAAAATAAGCCAAGGCAGCTAAGAGATGACCAGTCCCAACTGACGGCGCCCGTTCACGAACATGACGCATGGATCAGCACCATTCAGCTAAACCAATTTGAAGGGAGCTAAATGATCCAACACACACCACCATCAGCGAGACATTTGAGTGAGCATGACATACTCACAGCCACCAGTCACATTCAAGTCAATGAAATACTAGATATTATCCGGTAAATGGTAGCTCTTTAGTACATAGTACTCACACCTGTGCTATGCAATTATATAATACAAAGGAAATTGAGTTTATACAATACAAAAATCGTCTTACAATCTTCAGCAGCTCCATCAGTATTTTCAAAATGTTAATCAGTGTGAATGTCAATTAGTTGTGGAGCAGGCAGGACCAGCAGAATTTGGTAACACTGCTCGGTGTGAGCTCAGTAGACCGACGACCGACCGGACCGTACGACTGTGGCCTGAGCCCAGTGATCCCAGATTGGGGGGAATCCCCCGCTAAGGGGGGCTTTTATATATAAGGGGAAAGAATTTTGGAACAATATTTTTGGGGGATATTTGGAGGGAGAAAACTGGGTGTGGAGGGACTAGGGGGATTTTTATCAACGTTAGTAGTCTGGGCAAAGCCGCGGCTAGCATTTTTTTTAAAGACCGTCTGCAATTATGTCGACTCAGTGGCAGTCGTACAAGAACGGAATGCTGTGCATCGTACAGACGCCAGCACGTCAACCTACTACAATCTTTATTAGATTTTCAACTGTCGAATCCATCTTGAGAATAAGATATACATTGCTAGAAGGATGTGTTCATTTTAAACCCAGTTCAAAGATGCTAAACAGATTTAATCCAGAAAAAATGTACGGAACTGCAAACGACGCGTGTGAAGAGACTGATTCAGAAATGGAAGCTATTGCTGAAATAGTATCATATTGTATATTTCATTAATCCTAAGGAAAGAAAATAAAAAATATAATATAAAAAACATTTTATTTTACATTTTTTTTCAAAACCTGAATTTTGGGGGGATTTCGGGGAAGGTTTGGGGAGAACGCGAGATAGTCTTCTGGAGTGGCAACACTGACTGAGCGTCAGTTACTAACTTACTACTTTACTACTTAGATTAAAAAAAGGTACTCTGGTGCTCTGTGGTTAGCAGTTGTTGTTGTTGTTGTTCTCTTCGTGTTCTGTAATCTGTAATTAGCAGCCATTTTGCTGTCGGATTAAGCTTGTTTCTTAGTTATTTCAACAAATATTAAGTAAAAATGGCGCATATGACTTGTGCAGCCCTTCATTGCCGCTCATCTTCGTACAACAACAAGGATTTGAAGTTCCATCATTTTCCCCACGACGCAGAAAGGTGAGATTTTCGGTTATTGTTTTGATAAACCATTATTTACGTTTAGGTACGTTTTTGTAGAAAAGCTTGTATGATATTGTGAGCACTGATGTAATGTTCTGGTCAGAAGGTCGTCTTAAAGGCGGATTCTTTTCACGAGAATATTATCAATAATTTGGTACTAACACAAATTAATTCTGCCGATCGCAATGACAAGGCATCTATTGGGTCGGTGGGTCGTCTTAGGGGCGGAGCCCTTCTTGTGTGTGGGTAAGATCCTGTTACCACCTACGTATTTGGTTGAAGGGGATAGGTACGGTAGGCTCGGGTCCACAGACTGCCGTGCTGGATCCTCGTCTAGCAAGTTCGTCATCTGCGTCGTTACCTAGCGGCCCGCTGTGTCCTTTGATCCATTGCAGTGTCACCGTGTTGCGGCTAGAAATGAAATGAAATTGTTTATTCTGTAAACAATTTCATTTCATTTAGAGACTGTTATTTTTTTGTTCTAATGCATTGTGACCAGGGTTGGATTTAGAAACGTTGAAAAAAAAGATAGCACAAAAAAATGAAAAGGATAGTATTTATAAAAAATTATAGTAAGTACACTTTCATTATTTTTAATATAACTTATTAGTAATTAAAATCAACACCAGATAAGGCAAAATTTACTCCTCTTCTAAGTTTATCAGTTCTTGAATATTACTATTAGTTATATCTTCATCCTTGGCATTTAATCTCATCAAAATATCCTCAGTAAGAATAAAATCAGTACAATACCCACTTTTACTACCGCTTTTGATAGGGTCACAAGACAATAATATGGCGTTTATGAATAAAATTGTGTTGTGAGTTTGTTTCGTATTTTAGTCTTGGTATGGTTCACTTTTCTGAATATTCTTTCGCAGTCGGCATTTGCATGTGGAAGTACTAAACAATCTAGGTAATCCTAAGCATTCGGGAGCAAACTTGAAATTATAGTATTTTAGTGTACTATCCTTAGATGTGGATAGTATATAGTACAAAGGGCGAAATTATAGTATAACTTATTAGTAATTGGTAATTAGTAAGTGGTGGCAGGTCCGTAGTGGACCGTAAAAAATCGTAAAAATTTGGGGCCCTGTCTGTGGCCGCCGTTCCACTGCGGACCCGGCGTTTTATCTGTGCCATATTTTGACATAATTGGCATATTAAGGCGAAATGGGTCCCAAAGAAGAGGTTTTGACGCATTTCGGCTGCACGCAAAATCAATTTTTGTCCTCAAAAACTACTAATTTGCCTTATTTTTTTTCATGATTATTAAAATTGAAGATATTTTTTAGTGAATTATGAGGGCCAAAACACGATTGACATAATTTGGCTCGATACAAAAAAATCGCAAAGTTTCCTCAAAATGTAGATTTTTTATGAGCAAAAATGGTTTTATTCGATTATAATTAATCTGTCGCGCGCGCAATTAGCAGACACAATAGAATTTTATTGTTATCTGTCTCCAATATGAGACACCAGTATTATAAAGGTTAAAGCAATTTCAATCAAATTTCGTCTATACGTTCACCATAAAAGACTTTAGGGGATTATGGATTTATTTTAATGTAACAGCAAATAAAATCTTAAAAAAAACCCAAATATAGTAAATCGGGCTAAATCGGCTCGCGCTCAGAGTCCTGCGGGACGTCATCGAGGGTGGACCTGTGTCAAAAATTTTAAAAATACGCTCTCTCTGCAGTTGTTAAAAAAAATCAAATAAATGAAGAACACATTAGATATGAAATTGCGACAACTCAGAAAAAATATTTCGTAATTTTAATATAGTTTTAATTCATAATATTGTTTTCGAAAGTGTGATTATTTCTATGCGATATGATGACGTTTAATTGTCATCTTACAATAGTGTTAGACACATTACAAATTATTATCGATAAAATTATAGTCAAGTGCGAGTCTTATATAATTTTTTATAGTCGTTTAAGAAGAAGTTCTTTTAAAGATTTTTTTATCAGATTCATCCATGTTACAATATTTACTCTCCACCGAACTGTCTTTGCTAATATCATATTCTATATTAATAAATATACAATTGGTCCGGTTGTCGGTTGTATAAAAAATATTTAAAACAATTTTCACTCTGTCAAGAACAATTAAAATTAGAAAAAAAATGCTGTTTCGAACAAAAGTGCTATACTAACATGACCAAATGTATAGAACACGATAAAAATCGTAATTATATTTTTCGAATAGCTGAGCTAGCAACACAATTTTTTCTTGAATCCGTGATTGTATCGTATTGGCTCAGTATGAACAATTTTCAGTTTTGAATACAAAAAGTCACTGGTTACGATATCGTATACGACACTTCTGTATACGATAAAAAGTCGTTCTAAAATGTCGATGTCCTAAAATAATAGATTCGATAAATTATAGCTGTAGCAGTAGGTACGTCACTTGGCAATAAAGTACGGCAATTGTTACTTCATGTACAGCTGTCAATATTTACGAATCTTCATGAGTGGTGGGAAACATCCAAAACAAAAAAATATGGTCACAGTATAAGCGAAACAGTACGACCATTTTTAGCCCATTCAACTTAATTAAAATCCTGAAGAAATAAAGATGAAAGTTTGTTTATATTGGAACGACGTGTTTTATATGGAATTTTTCGTTTTTTGTATGGAAAATATGAAAAAATATTACCTACATGTTGAGTGTTAGGGGTTTATGGGTTTCATAATATAGGGTCGAATTTTTTATTATTTTTGCGATAGGACACACCATTTTCGAGATATAAGCAAGAGAAAAGAAAAAAAGACATTATTGTTTTTGCGCCGTCGAGGTGTTGGTGTGAATTTTAGTTCATTTTTTAATCGCGATTAAATACTTAGACAATCTAAACTTTAGGTGAAGAACGTAAAATTCTGAACAGCAAAATTACCATTTTCACTAAATTAATAGCTCAGTGCCGTCAAACTAAAATATAGTTAAGTTGTGTCTTTTTCAGAATGGAAAATTGTCGGTTGACAAGAATAATCTAAATTTTGGTGATTTTTAGTCTAGTTTAGAGGCATTTGTGACAAGAGAATCGGCACCATTGAATGAATGAAACGGAATCTCAAGCCGATGTTGCTATCATAAAAATAATTTGTTTTTAATAACTTGGTTCGATATCGGTTTCTCGTCGCGACATATAGAAGTGTCAAAGTGCCTTTTTCGAGAAATCTCGTCGTTTACGGTCATGTTAGGGATTAGAATGACGTCAGAATCGTAGACAAATTTCGACAAAACGAGAAAAAGAGCTTTCTCGCACTTGTCATGTTAGCCCTGCAGAGGTCTAAACGCGCAGCCTTCAGTAGAAATTTCCCATTGCTTGCAAGTTTTTCATTTTAAGTGAATTATTAAACGCCTGCGTTCCTTCATATAATACCTAATGTCACAACACTGATACACTTATGGATTCTTACAGATTATTCATGACTACCTAACTATCACTAAAAAAATCCCGTGTGCAGTTTGTACATGGGATTTCTCATTAACAGTCACCTAACCATATATATTGATTTTTATTAAAACCATAGATGACAGAAGAGGCCTAAACTTCATGTTTTTCTGTGTACGTTCTACGAACTATCCCATAACACTATATCAAAAGGTAAAAATGTTGTTTCTTTAATTAATAAAATGAATTGACTGTCACAACACAGCACATTAGCCGATAACGACACCGACCCGACATCGACACTATATCGGAGGTCAGATGATCGGATTAGATATGAGCGCCGCGCCGCCGCGCCGCCGTCGCCGTGAGTTCATGTCGACGCGTCATCGCCGAGTAGAGTTTGCGGCGCGCCGTCGCACAATGGATCGACTCCATACGTCCATACAAACCGGCGGACAAAGGACTACCAAAATAGTTTCAAGATTTTTGAAAAACAAATGATGCCAATGTGCTCTCCTTACTAATCTAAATTGAAAGTACCTTCATAGATTTTTCGATTAAACCCTAATTTTAGGAGTAATTTGAGTAAAAACTTAACTCAATGTATGGAAAAATATAGTAAAAAAATGTTTTCCTGCGATTCCCGCACGTTTTCCGGTTTTACGTTTATAATATATTTTGGCGTAACATTTAGGAGATTTCATCCGAACATATTTATGTCCCCCAGTGTCCGCCCTATTATTTTTATTTTTTGGTGGGAAATCATGACTTCTCCCGCTCTGGGTGGAGTGGGAGGGCATGTCAGACTCTTACTGACTAAAACCCACCCGTGTTCCTTCTGTTGCCTGTGCAATGCCAGGGGCCACGGTATCCCTTTCGGACTTTCCCGCAACCCCGGCAGGCAGCGGTCCCATCAGACCCCTTCAATTGCTGACGTCTTTTTGAGGTGCGCGTGGAACACAACGCGCCGTCGACCCGGGACTGGTCCTTACCGGACGGCGAGCTACCCATTGCTCACCGTCTGCAAGCCCGTGCCTACGGTGGCCGGGAATTGGCAATCGATTCCCGACGCCCAGGGCATTTCCTCCTGCGGCGGCTAGGGGCGTGAGGGCGCGAATTTTGCCTCTCCCTCACGCGTTCAGCCTCCTCCTTCGCGAGCATTACTGCTTCGCAAAAGGAGGTCATGGCCTCCCATGCCCTCTCGCTCCGTACCATGGCCTGGACCAGGGCCGGACGCGAGAGATCCCCGCCACCGATCGCCTCCACGAGGACACGGCGGTGTTCTGCCCAAGCCGAGCAGACCTCAACCGTATGCCGTGTTAGTGTCCGCCCTTGAAGATATACGACAAATATATGATTTTTATTTTTTGTATCAGTAACTCGTGTTGTTATGATTTTAGTGCGAATGAGGCAAAAATGAAATATAAAGCAATTTTTGTAACAACAATATGGTTTTCTTTAAGTTTTTTCTAAGCAATATATCCCTGATTTAAAAAAATAAGGCCCACGGCCGGCCACGCCGCGCCGCCGCGACGCCGCCGCCGCTGTGGTAATATTCAGGCCACGCCGCCGCCGTGGAATCGGCCATCGGCGCTCATATCTAGATCGGATACGTTTAGTGCCTACCAAACGCTTTTACATTGTCTTGCTATTGTCACCTATATCGTCGCAGACAGCGACCGACACCGATATAGGTACGATATCTATCGGCGAAGACACAGTGCGGTGAGAGTAGCGGCATTTTGTCACTTGAACACACTTTTTCGCACTGCCGTCTTCAATAAGTCGATACTTAGTAGGTAACCATCGCGACGCACCAAACGACCACATTGTTTGGTGCATCGCGATGGTTACCAATATCATTGGGCCGATAATAATTGTATCGATGTCGGTATAATAGCTGCCGACATATCGGTATCGGGCTGGTGTCGTTATCTATTAATGTGAAAACGCCCATTAGGTACACAGGACATTTTAAGTAATCATTTTAGTTCACTACACCGTACCTTAGTCCCATAAAATGTAAACTTATTGAAAAAAATCGAACCTAAGAAAAACTAGTTCAGTTGGTCAACTGCAAATATTTTATGCTGTGGCATGTATTTTTCGCGAAATGATCGGCAGTGAATCGTAAATAAATACGTCATTCCCCCTTAGGGGGAGGCGGAGGTAGCGTTTCAAAGGCCCACAGGCCCGGAAAATGTCGCCTTAAAACTGTGCCTATCTTGTTTATACTTGCACAGAGTCTAGAAGACGAAATGAGAAAGACATATTAACTCCGTCAAAGTCTGAATAATGGTTCTATTTTATAATTAAAACGACTAGTAAAAAAAAAAAAAAAAAAAAAACTAGATTCTAACTAGAATTGATATCTTATTAATCTTATTAGAAAACAAAAGTGGACCTAATCTATACATAATCTGTTAGCTAATTTAATAAAGATACCTAAAACATAACTTGAAGAGAGCTACCTATCGTAATTTTAGAGATATCATCGTTTTAATCACCCGGGTCCCGTCGGGCGCGGGACCACCCACGTCGCTTAACAGACTGTTAGGCGACGTGGGTGGTCTATTATAGTACATAATCCAACCCTGATTGTGACATTCTAGTGTTAGTTTTGAGGTAATCATTTTTGGGTTGGGTTTAGATATGTGCTGCCTCGCTGGACGAAAAGTGAGGATATTAGGGGGTTCTAGGGTGTTTTCTGATACCTATGCAACATACTTTTCTTGCCGGAGATGCTGTTTTATTTAAAAAAAAAAACTATTACAAAAATCCTAATTTTTAGGTTAGGTTAGTGTAGGAACGCAAATGCTTTTATTTTTAAATACATAAACAAATAATGTGAATCCAAATTTGGAAGAAAATACAACAAAGGTAAATATAGTGTAGGTTAAGATTTTATTTTACTTACTACGTAGACAGACCCCACATAGTCTTTTGGTCCCTCCCTACCCTTAGAGTGTTTTTATAAAGGCGGGAGCCAGAAGATCTTGGTCATCCCTGAGTGGAGCAAGCCACACGAGGCCGAGCAGAGCGAAGGGGGGAGGTGGCGCGCGAAGCGAGCCGGCGACCTCCATAGCGATGCGAAGGTCGAGTGTGTTGTAGCGACCGAGAGCTTTTGGCGGGAGCACACCCGTAGTCCGACTCAGTACACAGTATAAAATCATACAAACAAAATAATTTCCAGCATGGAAAATGATGCGGGACTCCATCTCCCATCCACATTTGCCGTCCCCCTCTCTCCTGAACCCCCCAGAACCTTCAGAATACACATTTTCTATGACAAGTCTACTGCATATACAAAAAAAACTATACGTTTCCGGCGGGGGGAATGAGGGGGGATGGCATACACCCTACCCCCCCAACCACCACCCCCTATCGAGGCAGCACGTTTCTAAACTTTAACCCTTCTATCTATTGCTCTCTCGCAAACTCTTAATTTTTGTAGAGATTGTTTTGTTAGATGCCAAGTTGGGTAAGGGTAAGGGTACGAATTTCCATTGCCGGCCAACGAATTTAGTGTGGGAGGAGGGTGGGGGAGGGGGAGGGAGGGTACTACCCGCCTTAAAGGGAAAAGTTGCGGAGCCACCCACTACATTTCGTTCCACAAGCCGGCAAAAGACGGTAAACATTAAACATTATAATTTTAATAGCTCGTAATGAAAATAGAGCTGTAATTTAAATACAAACTGTTAAATATATGTGTGCATGAAAACTATTGAAAAAATAATTATTTACGAAAATAAATATGAAATAAAATGGTACCGAACGTATGACAACATAACAGTAGTTAAAACAAAACGTTCAATGGCGAGAATTCTATATAATCTGTGGTAGGGATTGACATAAATATTGCAAAAATAATTGATTTTCAATATATTTTTTCTCAAAAAGTACACGTCTCCGCGTGTTGAAAATTCAAAATTCAAAAGTCATTTATTCAAACTAGGCTGAGAATCAGCACTTTTCGAACGTCAAAATTACATAAGACAGTCCCCCAAAACGCACTTGACTTTGCGTGAGTGCTTATAATAATGTAACCTTTCTGTAAAAAAAATATCAACCTCCAACTCGTTGGACGGCAATGGAAATCTATGCCGGGCTAAGTTAGACACACCATCAAGCAGATCTCCATAGCTTTTGTTTTTTAAGTTAGTAGGAAGTGTACTCTAGAAGATTTCTTTCATACTTACTCCGTATGTTCTTGACTCTTCTGACTATTCCCAACGTTGTACAGTCTTTGGTAGAAGTTAAGTGTCCCGGATAAACATATTTGCTGACCCATTCAAGGGGTGTAGAGCAGGGATCCCCAAACTATTTTGGACAAGTGACCCCTTTTCCAAAATGAACTGTTAACTCAGAACCCCATGGCCAAATTACCTACTTTTAAGATCAACCCCCTTATTCATAATGGTCCGCTAACTTAAAATAGCTGCTACAGAGTGTTATTTTTCATTCTGACTTAGGTCAGAGTGAGAATTAGCAATGTTCGGGAGTCCAATAACTCACCAAGGATAGCAAGAGTCAAATATCTCACAAAACGTAATGCACTCCAGGAACTTATTAGCTCAACTCGGTAGTAGCAGAAAAAGCACGTATCGTAAATAATAACTAAGTAAAAGATTACGGAATTCAAAACTCAACGTACTACGTTGAGTTGTGAAATCCGTAATCTTTTACTACTACCGAGTTCACGCGCCTTACCCTACACGCATGTGAACGTAAACGCGCGGCAGGCCTGAGTGGATATGTTCCAAAAAAAAAACTGCTCAACGTAAATAACGTAATGATTGTTGTTGAACTGTCAAAATGAAACAAATTTCTCGTAACTGCTTACGGAAATGTGTTGCGTAATTAGATACCTGTAATAACAGTCTACAAAAAACCTGTCTGGGTAGGCTAACTGCAAACCATGTGCATGCACTAAGGAAACAAGTTAGGGCCAGTTTCTCGCACGATTATTCCAAAATTAATGTGTCAAATTGTCAAGTGCCCGTACATTAATTTTGCGATAATTTTCGTACGAGAAACTGGCCCTAAATAGTTTTGTCGTCTGTCTGTGTATATTTTAAATTTATTATCAAAGATAGGTTTGTTAATATTTTAGAAAGTCTTTTAAAATGTCTTATTATTGAATCTTTTTTTTTGCAGGCGCAACAGCTGGTTAACCGCTTGTAAAAGATCCGATGTGATCGATAAAGACTGGGATTTTTTCAAGCACAAATATGTGTGCAGTTTGCATTTCCAGAAATGTATGTATGGTAAAAAGGATCGTCTCAAAAAATCTGCAATCCCATCACTTCATTTATCAAAAAAACCTTTACAACACGATTCCTCCACGCAAGCCGTAAAATCCGTACAATACGTCAATCAACGTTCTGAAAATGTATCAATATCATATGTTATGCCGAATGTAGAAAATAATTCTACAACAACTTATACACAAGCTGAAGACTCTTTACAATACGATATTAATCAAGTTAACGTAGAAGAAGTAATAATATCTCATAAGCAGATGGAAGAATTGGAATCTGTCGAACTAGATGAAAAAATAAAAACAGAAAATGACGATGAAAATAGTGACTTGGCCTCCCGAGTCCCTATTTTATCTGAAAAAGATGTAGAAATAAGAACAGAAAATGTTGACTGGGGCTCCCGAGAGTCATTTGAAGAAGATGTACAAATGAAAATAGAAATACACTCGCGAGCAAAAGTATGGAATCACTTACTTGAAATTTGCTTCGCGCAATCTGAGTACTAAATTATTCTGCTAATATTAATAAAAATGGTACCATTTTAAAGATTAAACTGTTACCTTTAAATTGATACCAAATTCATTAAAATCACACCAGTATTTAAGGAGGTATCCTGGATTATGTCAAGAAGTAAGGAAAAAGATATGTTTGATAGATCACGACTTGCGCCCTATTGACCCCCTATAAAAGCACGTGTTATCGGATTTTCTTTATCAGTCTGCTTTCAAACGTTGACCGGTACACATCTCCGCTAATTTTGACCCTTGAATTTGGACGACAATGGATACTACACCTACAGAAGCCGCCCAAATCGTCGCCCTATTGCGAGAAGGGCTCAGCCAGAGGGCTGTCGCACGACAGCTCCACATAAGCCAGTCCTGTGTCTCAAAAGTTTATAAACGCTTTCGGGAGACTGGTGGCTTTATCTCGAGACCAAGATCTGGACGGCGCCGGTGCACATCGGAGAGGGATGATCGTTTTATCGTGTCAACCTCTCTTCGAAATCGACATTTGACTGGTGTCGACGTCCAACAGGAGCTCCGAAATGTTCGTGGAGTAGCTGCCAGCGAGTGGACAGTTCGTCGAAGACTTAAGCAAGCTGATTTAACTCCAAAAAGGCCAGCCACAGGCCCGAAACTGACGGCAAGCCACCGACAAGCACGTCTTCAATTTGCTCGCTCTCATCTTGATTGGGAGGTTGAGCAATGGAAGCGTGTCCTGTTCTCCGACGAGAGCAGAATGTGTTTGCATGGCAGCGACCGAAGAGGTCGGGTCTACAGGCGGCCTGGGGAACGATATGCACAGTGTTGTTTTGCTGAGACAGTGGCGTATGGCGGTGGTTCTTGTATGATGTGGGCCGGCATTTCCTTCGACGGTAAAACGGAGCTGGTTTTCGTGCCTGGCGGGGGAAGAGGAGGCGGTCTAACTTCAGACCGCTACATTACCGATATTCTGCAGGACCATGTCCTTTCTTACGCGGGATATATCGGTGATGACTTCCTCCTTATGCACGATAACGCTCGTTGTCACACTGCCCGTGCCACAACTGAATACCTCGAAGAAGTCGGTATCGCCACAATGGACTGGCCAGCGCTCAGCCCGGACTTAAATCCCATTGAGCACATGTGGGATGAATTGAAGAGGAGGGTCCGATCAAGAAATCCTGCTCCTTCAAGTGTAGATGAGCTGAAATCGGCTTTGATAGAGGAGTGGGAAGGTATCCCGCAAGAATCAATTCGGAAGCTGATTCGATCAATGAAGAACCGTCTTCGAGCAGTTATAAGGGCGAGGGGAGGGAACACAAAATATTGAAAATTAATTTTAAAGCCAATTAAAGTTTTTGTTACACAATTTTTGTTGTTTTCTTCATTCATTATTTTTTCATTATCCTTAGGTTTTCCTTAACTCCTTCACTTAATCCAGGATACCTCCTTAAATACTGGTGTGATTTTAATGAATTTGGTATCAATTTAAAGGTAACAGTTTAATCTTTAAAATGGTACCATTTTTATTAATATTAGCAGAATAATTTAGTACTCAGATTGCGCGAAGCAAATTTCAAGTAAGTGATTCCATACTTTTGCTCGCGAGTGTAGTTGAAAATGAAATATCACCTTTAGTGCAGTCTACACAGTCTTTACAATCCGATGATCTTGAAATAATAAAAGATGGTGGAACACTTAGCAGTGATGGTAGCGTGAAAGCTGGAGTTCTAAGGTAACGTATCGTTCTTGAGAAAAGCAAATTATATTGTATCCTAACCTCAAAACAATAAAGTTGCTTCTGCATCGTCTCCGACGCTGCGGGAAATGCAACCCCTTCGCCCTTACGTAACAAAGGATAGGCACCCACTCCGCGCCTCCGGTTTTTATATACACATTAGGGGTAGGAGCCAAAAGACTACGTAAAGTCGGAGTGGCCCGATTCGGTTTTGGAGCAGATTCAATCTATTAACAAATTATACACTCAGCGGCACGGAATCTTGGCTAAGTGCTTATCTCGCGATAGCAAAAGTTTTAAGTGATTCTGATGAATGTTTGTTGTGCAGGTATGTCAAGAGCGCGGTTTTTACCCATTACTACCACTCAAACAGTGAGTTTCCATGGAGGCTCAATAATGGTATGGGGAGGTATAAGTTCCGACGCACGTACAGTTGGTTATCGTCGATAATCGGCTAACAGCTGTTCGATACATCGAGGAAGTTCTTCAGGAACACGTAATGCCATATTCGGGGTTCATTGGACACGACCAATTCCTCCTAATGCACGATAATGCACGCCCACACGTTGCACATTGCGTTTAAGAATATTCTCCGAGATTTGGCATACAAAAATTGCAATGGCCAGCTCGTAGCCCAGACTTAAACCCAATTGAGCATATCTGGGACATGCTCAAAAGCAGGGACCGTAAAACCCCGGTTAAGAGTTAAGCTTTTCGAAAAGGTAAGCCGTTTATTACCTTTAAATGATGTAACCCCTTGAATGAGTTCTATGCTTGAAACCCAGTGAAAGGGTTACATGGTAACCCATTCAATGGCTTATATTCAAGAAACCCAATGAAAGGGTTACCCCTTCATTATGATAGCCTATATTATATAAGGGTATTGTTAGGGTTACCTTAGTTATTCAATAAAATTTTGCTAATTAAGTGATGGGTGGGGTGGAGCGAACACTACGCACCGTCCACCATCGCTGGCCTACTTTCCCTTTATTTAACTAGACATCGTAGGCTTGTAGATTTCGTCTACACGTGCTACCTACATTTCAGATTTATAACATAGTAGGTACATAGTAAGGTGGTGTGTACTTCAAAAACCTTTGTTCCTAAAATAAATTATTATATATATTTATAAGGCTAGATTGTAATAAGATTAGGGTCCATCCTATTGTTGAACCCTAGGACAAAGGGAAAACATATAAATTATAGCGATGTACAGCATCTCGTTTTGGTTTTGGCATTTTATAGATTGTTCATAATTCACAATTTGCATAATATCGCAAAAGACGCCCTTTAAAAAAAATCAAACAGCAAGAATGACAATTGTACAGTCCCTGCAAATGCCTGCAATAAAGTATAAACAAGTACAGACATGAAAAAATCATAATATTATGTAATTTCGATATCCGGCCAGCAAAGCTGAAATTAACTCTATATTACATCAACATCCCTGTTTAGAAGCCGCTCGGTAAGTAGCCACAAAGGCGCCGCCGCGGCCGCTTAAAGCCACGTGCAGACTAGCGCAACGCGACTTGAACAATACGGTTTCTTAGAAAACTTCACGATATAACAATAACCGGTGTCACGTCGCGCTGTCGCGTTCCGCTAGTCTGCACGAAGCTTAACGCGTGCTATTTCATTTTGCAACCTATGCCCATCATCGAGAGATCATATTACATTGCTCCGAGTCGGAATGTTACGCTGTTATTTTCAAGTGAGTTGAAAGTATAACCCTTTGGAATAGCTTACATTAAGCCATTCAAAAGGGTTACCCACATCGTATGGGTTTTAGATTAACTGCTTAGAAAAACCCTATTGAAAACCCTTTCAATGGGTAACCAAAATTTGAATGGCTTAAATTAAGCCGTTCAAATGGGTTACCCACATCGTATGGGTTTTTAACTAACTGCTTAGAAAAACCCAATCGACAACCCTTTCAATGGGTAACCAAAATGGTCCCTGCTCAAAAGAAAGATAAAGTCCAGCTCCAACCCGCCGGAAACTCTAAACCAGCTCCGAATTACAGCGCTGGCCGCTTGGCGCAGTATACTGCAAGTTGATGTCCGAAACCTCATCCAAAGTATGCCAGATCGAATGCAGGCAGTTATCAGGGCTAGAGGAGGAAACACCCGATATTAAAACGTATAGACAATAACGAAACAGACCTTATTTTTTATTTTGTAGTGTTTTTAAATTTATAGTGAAAAATTCCTAATTTCAGTAAAAGTTCGTGATTTTAAAAACTAATTTCTAAGTTCTTAAAGCATAACAGACACGTATTAAAGCCCTTAATTTATTGTCATAAATGCAAATGCAATTTCTTTATGCAAATAAAAATAAGCAAAATCACGTGTGGCCAAGTTTCCGTGCCGGTGAGTGTATTAAACGTTACTAATAGGATTTTGAATATTATATTAATAATTTTTTACTTCAAAAAAGTATATTTATTCAAAATAATCTTCCACAAATAACACTTATTAACTAAACATATGTATATTTATTTAATTACTTAACTATACAACAACAAGTCAAAAAATTAGTCGAATAACCCGCCCCTAACTGTTCTCGGCGCAAATGTGCCCATAACGCTTGCAGCATTACCACGTTGGATGGCCATGGCTAACCTTTGCACCAAGAACGATCCGGAGCGGGAGTCACCAGTTTTATCACGGAGCATGTGCCCTATATCATTTATGAGCTTCTTGGCCTCAGTGCCCCAACACCCCATGGACTCAACGGCAACGGGCACAAAAAGGTAACGTTCCGCCAACGGAGCGTACTTCACCCTCTTCCTTACAGCAGCGTCTTCAGCTGCAGCCGACGGCGAGAGGACCGTGCGACCAAGGTGGCTGGCCGCAACAGTGCTGACGCAAGTTGCGTCCCATATAAGGCACTTGCCGTTCCTCCAAGGCACCAAAGTCAGCCCATCCGGCCGCTTGCCGTCAGTCCTGGACAGACCCGGCGGCTCCAGTACGCAGGGGACATCTGCCGACACGAATGCCCTCCTCACAATATCATTGAGCGCATGGTGACGCGGGAACCTCCCCGAGCAACGACGACAACTCAAAGCGTGATGGCCATCGGCCTCCACCATAGAACCGCAGGTGCATCTGTGGGGTTCACACACCTTGCAGCCCAGGCGGAGAGCCACCGCCACACGCAAAGAGTCATCATCAAGCAACGTGCCCAGGTGAGGCGAAGGAAGCGCGTGCAACCATGCTCCCGATTCTGGCTGCGATACAGCCCTGAGTCTGGCTAGATCAGCCCCCGAGGAACCCACCAACATCTGCTCCTGGATCAGCTTAGACGTGACGTCATCCCAAGCTCGCTGAACATGCGTTGTGTCGGGGCTTGCTGCACCCATATTGAGGACAGACCAAGCTGACCCGGCATCCAGCATAAATGGTATGTTTGCCCCATCGCCATTGGAATGTAAAATAACAGACACGAGGTCAGCCACTCCATGAGTCGACGCCAGGAAAGCCGACAGGCCCACATCATGCACACACCGCACCCCAAGACCCCCGAGCCGGATAGGAAGAGCTGCCTGCCTCCACTGCGCATCATTAAAAGACACATTCAGGATCGACTCAACCGAAGATTTTAAAACACAGTCAAAAGAACATACCTCCTCAGGGCAAAGCCAGGTGGGAGCGGTCCGCAAGAGATATGTAATCTTGGGTAAGGCAAAACACATGCGCAACAACAAAATCGCAACGTGCGCGGAGAGATCCTTGAGACGTTCCCGAGCATTGAGTAGAAGCTGTTTACGGGAGGAAATGGCTTCTGGCACTCCGTCAAGAAAAATGGGAGATCCCAAAAGGAAGAAAGAGAGAGGAGAAAGTTCCTTGAGACCAGGTAAATGAGACCCAAAGCGTGAGAAGTGTGTACGAGCACCAACGCCACAGGGAAAAAATTCACACTTAGAGGAATTCACCTCCAGACCCAGCTCCTTAAGTTGAGGAACAAGAACCTCCAGGTCCTGGCAAACTTCTTCCAGTGATCCACCAATAATGCCATCATCGAGGTACCACAGGTTCAGAGACGATTTCAACCCAGAGATGACTTTGTGGATTGCTAAACTGAACACAAGTGGCCCCTATGGATCCCCCTGCTGCGCTCCCACTTGAGACGAAATGAGACTATCACTAAAGAATAGATTAGAAGGAGAATAATATACCTGATAGAGAAAGGGGTATAGAGAAGGAATTTTATCCTTGACCTCACTCAAAAAAACGTCTCTTTCTAGGGTGTTAAAAGCATTGCGTATATCAAGTTTCAGCACCACGCAGTCCGAGTTCTCAGGATGCATGACGAACGCACGCGTCGCATGGATAGCGGCCTCGCACCCCCGACGCGTCCCAAACCCTAGTTGATGCGGCTGCAAGTATTCAGACATAGCTACCCTTACGGACCGGCACGCCAGCTTAGCTGTCAACCTTCTGAACACGCTACCGATGGCTATTGGTCTCAGGCCTCCGTCTTTTTTCTTGAGTGCGCAAAGAGAAGCACCATACAAATAAGGACAAACTACCGGATTGAGCTGACCACTCATTAGAAAGTTTGCGAGCTTTGTCAAAAACTCCAGTAAACGCCGCCCGTTTTCACCCGCAGAACCAGATGTTAGCTCTTTCAAATGCCCCGGACGAATTCCATCCAAGCCTGCCGCAGAGCCACTATTAAAAGAGCTCAAAGCCAACGCGACGTCCTCTACTGATGCAGTTACCCCTGGAAATGACGAGTCCGGCGCCGATGGAAAAATAAGCGGACGCGATGGGCTTGGGTGATTGACCGTAAGGGCGCTTAGCGTGCCAGGGTCGTGTTGCGCGAAAGAGTCGTCTGAAACCAGCAACCGAACCGCCCCCCGGAGGTCTCCGTCGAACACCTTAGACTCGATGGCTTTTCGAATCCTGCACGACTTAGAAAAACCTGCCACACAACCCGACTCATCCCAAAACTGGTCAGCACCGACTGACTCGACGTTTGCCTTCACCTTTGCAGTCATATTTCCAGGTGCGTCCCTCGAAGGAACTCTCAACCCACCGAACGCAAAACTGAGAAGCGCGCCCCAGTCCTCCACACCGTTACAGCTAACGCATTTATCAATAATGTCGCACAGCTTGCCTACCGCCTGGTTTCGCGCACCCTTAGGTACGTGCCTAAGAACTGGCGTACTTACCTTCAAAGCAGAGAGCCTCTCCAAAGGGCAGGGTCGCGAAACAAGCGGCACCTGTCTCACTAGCCGGGAATCGGTCACCTGTCTCACTAGCCGGGAATCGGTCACAGTATACGACGTCTCAGGAGTGGTAACCGGCTGACGCGCATTTCTGTGCATACGGCCTATATGGATCTTGAGCCCATGCGAGCTAAAAGCACGTGAAGACCCAGGGCAGTGAGGGCAGGACAACATTGTAGACAAATACAATAAATCAAAACTGGCTACCAGCAATATCACACAAAGCTCAAATTGACAATTATAAAAATTTAATATAAGTATTAGTTGAACAATAGGAAAATATTAAAGAAAAAAAAAATATATATATATCTCTTCCTTACATAAAAATATTCCTAACATAGGTAATATTGCACCACATTATAAAAAAAATATAAAAAAAACTAGAAGAAGCGTTCTCGTGACTGCAGAAACCGTTTCCTTAGGACAGGTCCTGCCATCTGTAGTAACCGGAACAGGTTAAAACGAATCCAAGGATGTTGAATTGTTGTCTGCAATGTTTGCCTTCCGGAACCTCAGACAATACGCAAGCTTCGTTCTCTTTAAGGATTTTACCCTCATAACAGTCTTTGATCTTGCTACACCAGTTGTACAGTTCCAAAAAAAATATATTATAGAAAATAGTTAAAATCAATCCAATTTAATGTTGAGAATAATATTATTCTGTAATTATATTAGTACAAAAAGAATAATTTCATGAGGTACGAACCCGACCAACCCATGTATGGCATGCGCACATCATACGTATAGAGTCAACGTGGGAGTTTTTAAAGATGGCGAAATTACTGTTTAGTATGATACAGTTTTTAAAAAGTTTGTTGGAATGTCGTTACCAAGCTTTCATTTCAAAAATCGACGCACTGTTAGAATTTTTTTACACTGATTATCTTAATGATAATGAAAGTTAGAAACTATTTAAATATGCCTGTTTATGTGTTCCCTGAGTTAGTATTATGGTTTTAAGTCACTTTCGTAGCACAAACACAGTTTTGGGATGAAAACGGATCACATAAGTATAGGAATCAGGGTGGCAAATTAAACAAAAATGTAGGTAAGAAGATAGTTTCTTATATTTCTATCACAGTGGATTACACTTATTAAGCTACGTCCGTCCGATTCGACGGTCTGTCCGCGAATGCCCGCCTTCTGTTAACTTGTTCTTATTTATAAAATCCATTAACAGTACCTTTTAATCATAAACAAGACAAATAATTAAAAAATAATTATCCAAATATGATTCTTACAATTTTAGGCTATTCCTACATTTATAAAACATATTTTTACTTCGCTTTTAATTGTAGTCAAATTACATACTTTTTAATGTACCTATTCTAATAAAAGTTTCTAGATTAAACATAAATAAATGAATAAGCCTAAGTGAATATAGTTCCAAATAGTAACGGTGTAAAATGTACGATTACCCTTTATTCTAACATTCGGCCTTTCCTGACAATAAGTTTGTCCTCAAACTTAACAACAGGTATATATTATATTATAGGATATAATCCTATTTATCTATTCTATTATATATATCAAAATAAATTAAATATCAAAAACACCCATGGATCTGTCAACATGGTCTCAAGTGTTTTTGCTACCTCTCTACATAATTCCGGTTGAAAATACCCATGGATCTGTCAACATGGTCACTCAATATTTTCAACCTTGGCAATCAAAATGCTGATTGATCTATCAAAATCAAACATTTCAACCGCACCTTCGTACCTTTTCATGCTTATCATGTCTATCGAGAGATTAAAAATACCCATGGATCTGTCAACATGGCAACCAATATTTTCAATCTCCCATTATTGGCCAGAAAAATGCCGATTGATCTGTCAAAATCAAACATTTTAAATGCCATATTCACTTCTACAATATCACTAAATCACACATTACGTCCACGTAGCAGACTCTCTGTTTTTAATTTTCTCGAAGACTGAGAATACCCATGGATCTATCAACATGGTAATCAATATTCTCAGTATTTCGGTTAGTAGCAGATTCGATTTTATTACATAGGTATTTAGCAATACATTTAGTTCTAAATCTCATTGTAAGACACATAGATAAATTCCATGACCTTTACATATTGCAATAAATGGTATTATAGATATGTGATATCATCACATATCTATAATTCCTCAACAATTAATTAACATTTTCAATAAACTATTCTCCAATTGTTTTAATAACAATAACATTACAATACTAGTCCCATTTGGACATAGATAAACTTATTAACTACAACATTCATGCTGAAGATATTATTCTGAACACATTACATAATATAATCATAAACTAAGTTAGTTAGTTATAACTCATTGAGGATTCCTACTCGTACGATTGTCACCTACTTTCCTACTGAATTACTGTGACTCAGATTCGCTAGTACCACTAGTATCATCCTTATATTCAGTTCGTCATTACAGATGGATATCCAAGGTTTGATGCGGTCAGCCCTACCTATCGTTTTCGAGGATCTTAGTAATTCGGAAGGGTCCCGTTGCCGAATCCACGAATAAGTGGAACATCATTTTGTTCTACAGGTAACGAGTATTTATTAACAATATCCTGACGAATCAGAGTGCAATCGCTGCCAAAGTCCAGATAACATTTTAAACTAATATTATTATTTATGAGTGCAGTTTTATAATATTTAGTCTGAACCTAATTTTTGTGTAAATTAAGTTTTCTTATCAGATTTGGAGCCGTTATTTAATTGTTTGTTATTGTCTTTAGACTTATAACAATCGTTTGTATTATGCCCGACCCGATGGCAATTATCACACTGAATTACTGGTTTTAGACATTTGTTAATCGTGTGTCCAGGTTCTTTGCAATTATAACAGATTACTTCATTTGTACTTTTACTGCGACATTGAATTGCTCGATGACCGGTTTTATGGCATTTAAAACATTTGATATCGTTTGATGTAGAATCGGGAGCAGACATTTTGGTGAAGCGAGAGACATTAGATTCCCTACATAAATCTTTAAGAAATTTGAGTAAATCCTCCGGATCTTGACATCTGATAGACGACGCACTAGCCCTAATCGTTCTATCCTCTATGCCATGTACGAGGCAGTCGACGGCCCGTTTTTCTCCTATTCCACACGCATTTAGCAATAGCATTTTATCGTAGTAATATTCATCTACTGACTCGCCCAATTTCATTCGCCTGTCTAACATTTCAGTTAATAAAGCTGCGTAATTACTTTCAGAAGGGAATGCTTTTATCAACCTATCCTGCCATTCAGTCCATGTCAAAAGTATGGATTCTAGTCCTTCATACCACTTTTTAGCGTGACCGTCTAATTTAGGCAAAGCATAATGAGCAGTTTGTTCGTCAGTCCATTTGTATATCTTTGAGCATTCGTTAACCTTGGCTATCCATCCCCCAATGCGTTGATTCTTTTGCGATGGGTCAAATGTAGGTATAATATTTTTATCGTATGTAATCCTAGTTTGACAAGTAACGCTTTCAATAATTTGTGATATATCACTAATACTTAATGATAAACTAGATTTACTTGTTGTGGAGTCCAACTGCGTCTCCGCTGGTGGCTGCCCGGGCACATCAGCTCTGTCAGGTCCTCGCTGCACAGGTGGAGTCATCAACATCAACTGTCCAGTCCGTGATTGCGAGATCTCCTGAAATGTTTCATCGGTGCGATACATATGTGTGAAATAAAATATTCAAAGAAAAGTAATGTAAAGGGGCTACAATTAACATTAACCAGCAGTTTAAAATAAATGATACATTACGATACATTACGATACATAATGAGACATTAGATTAGTATTTTTAAACTAATTCTGTACTCATAAGATTCTTTTGCCAAACGTTATTTTGGTAGCATTAAAATAATTCTTAGGACATTTATGATACACATAACATAAATAACCAACTATGAACTTCATTAATGTACCTATAACTTTATATTATTCTAAGTAAACGAACTTATTTTTAACTCTGAGTTAACCGCAACAATGCATGAATACACGTGTAGTTAAGATTATATTTTTATGATTATCATTGGCAGTACCTAAACTTGGATTGATAAATTCATCCAAAATATTTCGCATGCAGGTATCATTATAGTAGTTAATTATTATTTTCTTTAAATCTAGTATAACAGCCACGTTATCAGTGAGCGAGAGGTAAAAAAAGAAATTTAAAAAAAAAAATGTAGGTAATTCTACTAGCCTGTGATAATTTATTTTCCTTCGGGTTAAAACTTTCACTGTCGCGCTCCAGGGATTGCTTATCGCCAGACTTAGAAACACCGCTCCGCGCCCTTGAACTGCGTCGATGGTGCCGTCCATGGCGACGTTTCTTCTTCACATGGTTGGTCCTCCGACGACTACAATCGCGTTCTGACCGTGACGTTGATGTTACACTTTCTGGAGTGGTACTGCGACGACGGCGACGCTTATAACGGTGAGAGCGTTTTGCAACACTTCGTGAGCGTCGATCGTATTGCTCACTGTCGTCGCTACCCATTTTGGTTAAAATCCCACTTCTGATATAGGAATCAGGGTGGCAAATTAAACAAAAATGTAGGTAAGAAGATAGTTTCTTATATTTCTATCACAGTGGATTACACTTATTAAGCTACGTCCGTCCGATTCGACGGTCTGTCCGCGAATGCCCGCCTTCTGTTAACTTGTTCTTATTTATAAAATCCATTAACAGTACCTTTTAATCATAAACAAGACAAATAATTAAAAAATAATTATCCAAATATGATTCTTACAATTTTAGGCTATTCCTACATTTATAAAACATATTTTTACTTCGCTTTTAATTTTAGTCAAATTACATACTTTTTAATGTACCTATTCTAATAAAAGTTTCTAGATTAAACATAAATAAATGAATAAGCCTAAGTGAATATAGTTCCAAATAGTAACGGTGTAAAATGTACGATTACCCTTTATTCTAACATAAGTAATAGGGTTAATAAAATCACTATTTATAGGTCCACAGAGTTTGTTAACTTTAGATAACACTAGCGATCATTGACTGTACTAAATGGATCGTAATTATGTTAAAATTAGGACGGAAAAACTATTATAAACATATTTTAATAAAAAAACAAACGGAGCGCGATGTTTGCGTGATGGCAGCGCCGTGAATTATATTAATTGAATATTATTTCAAATGTGCATTGTATAAACTGTTCATTATACCATATGAAATTAGGTAAAATGAAATTATATCAATAATTCCATTGATTGGTACTGCAAGAACAATTTAAGAACATTTAATTGATACGTCTATAAATTACGAAATCGACTGTGGCCGGGCTGCGTCGCAACACACGTTGCTTAGAACTTTGTGACTGGTGTTTAATGATATTAATATTTTATTTAAAAAATATGGAACGAAAAGCAATGATTAATTGGTTATCGATAAGATGTTGGAATCCCTTTTTTTTTGTACGTTTTTGTGACTTGGCGTGGAAGCGACGCCGATGCGTTTACGCTCTAGCGTAAAAAAGGTTAACTGACTTTAAAAAAAAGGGCTTTTTCAATTCGACACGTATGAGACACGTATGTTTTATTTTTTTATTTGTGCTTTTTTAGTGTAGGTACTCGTATGTATACTATGTACAGATATTGCAATTCACGACGAAGCGCTCCATTCCGCGATTACTGTACTGTAAGTTGTACTTTAGTACGGAGCGGAGCGGAGTGGGGCGCGTCGTCGTGGATTGCACTATCTATATGTATGTATGGATATATGTTTGTTTGTTTGTCACAACTTTCTCCGAAACTATTTATCTTGCAGGCATGTTTTATTTGGTTGTTTTTTTTATTTTTTGCATGTTTTAGTGCACAAGAGAGGAGTGGACGAGGGAGGGGTGTGCAGGTGGTGATGGAGGAAGTGGTTGCCGATACGGGCCGGCGTGGTAGACCAGGACGTCGTCGACCAGCCTCGAGATCCCCATCGCCACCATCACTATCGTTAATGTAAGTTTCTTTAGTTTCGTATTTCCTACTACTTTATTTTCTAAAAACTTGCGTGTATGTTTTATTTGCATGTTTTTTTTATTTTTATGCAGAAGACGACTTCGCACGCGTGGTCCGCGACGTGGAGGGGGTGTGCGTGTGCGAGGTGGACGAGGCCGGGGTACTGTTCGGCCGCTGCAGAGGATGGAGGAAGGGGGTGAGGGAGTGGTGGGGGGAGCTGCGGCGGTGGCTACCAATCGCGGTGGTCCTAACCGGCGTGTTAGAGGGTGCGGAGGCCGCGGCTTTGTCCACGAGCGGCCAGGACCTCATTCTATGGAAGAGTTAGATTTTATGCTTAATTTCTTTTTCTTTTTTCAATAAATTTATTTATTTTTCACTAATCCAAATCATTTTGAGTTTTACAATTGAATCGTTTTTAATTTTAGGCTTCGGATCTCCAATATTCTCGAGCTGCCGGAATCAAAAGGTCTGGAGACCCCACTGCACCCAAGATGGGAGCGCAAGTGGCAACCGTAAGTAGTTCTACTTGTGTATGTTAGTTGTAATACTTACTAGCAAGTTTTGACTTTTGTTTTAAAATGTCCATCTAGTTCTGACCTGGCTTCCGCGGCTTTCGAACCACCGCCAGCACCATCAGCAGCACCACCATCACCACCACCGGTGATAGTGATTACGGTGCCTTCACCGGCATTGTAAGTTGCTTACTTACGAACTTTTATATTTATCTCTATATATATGGATGGGTACTACAACACTGCTTTTGTTCCAGGCTTGTGGAAAGTGACGGGTGGCAGTCAGCTCCGCCAGCGTCTCCATCACCGACTCATCTTCGTCCACCGCCAACACCTCGTCGCTCTCGTCAGTTCCAGAGGGATGAGCAAGTTGCAGCTGTCCTCAACTATGGTGAGTACCTGCTGTTTTTTGTTTGGTTTGGGGCCGTGGCTTCTGTTTTCCACCAGATTTTAAATCAATCTATAATTTGTTACAGGAAGTGACTCGGGCTCTGAAGCGAGCGACGACGATGATGATCCTGCCACGGTGGTGCCGGGAATTCCAAGGGCGTTTCGCTCCACATTGGAGACTCCCTTGGATACTGACTTACCCTTGAACGAGGATGCCGGCGATGATGGAGACGCTGAGCTTACACCCGCCACTGACCCATCGCCTGCTGCGCCTGTGGAGGACCACTGTACACAAGCTGCTGAAGAGCCCGCCAGTGTCCCTCCAACGGCGACGTACCAGCCTTGGAGGTGGTATGATTTTGAGTGGAAAGACTTTCCGAATTCCTCGAATTCAGCTGAATCGAGGAGGGAAACGTTTTCCCAAAGCAATGTGGGTCCGACAACTCCACGGGACGACCCATATGACTGTTTCATAGACGTTTGGGATCGTCCAATAATGGAGTACATTGCCTCGGAGACGAACAAATATGCCCAGGAGGTGGCAGCCAAGATGTTGGCTAGTAACAATCTCCATCCCAAGAGTCGCATCCGCCGTTGGTGTGATACCACGGTGGATGAACTGTACACTTTGTTCGCGATGATTCTTGCGATGGGGATTGTTGTTAAGTCCCGGTTGGAGGAGTACTGGGCTGCTACCCCTGACATATTTTATACTCCAGGCTTTAGCGCACACATGTCTATCGACAGATTTTTGTTACTGTCAAAATGTCTACATTTTAATGATAACGAAGCCATGTGTGCGCTAGAACTGGACGGCTCCGAGGCAAGATTGTATAAGATCCAGCCTATACTGTCACATTTAAACATGAAATTTCAGGCTCTCTACACTCCGGCGCAGAACATTGCTCTCGACGAGAGTCTTTTGATGTGGAAGGGCTGGCTGGACATCGGCCAGCTCATTCCAAACAAAGCTGCGAAAAAAGGCATCAAGTCTTATGAGATTTGTGAATCTCAAACCGGCTACCTATGGCGGTTTGATATTCACTCTCATAAGAATTCCCAGACTCCACCGCGACCGGTCGAAGATCCATTAGAGGCATCTACGCCGTCAATAGTGTTGCGGCTGACGCAAGGACTGGAGCACAAAGGATACACATTGTGGATGGACAATTTTTATAATTCGCCGTGTCTCGCTCGACGACTTAAGTCCTTGGGCTTTGATTGTGTGGGGACCCTGCGGACCGATCGGCAGTTTGTTCCGCAGGCCCTACACGATATGACCAAGCGGAACATGGTTAAAGGACAGATAGTTGGTCTTACCTCGGGTGACGTCGATACCATGGTATGGAGAGATAATAACAGAGTTGCTATGATCTCTACATACCATGGCAACGGTCAGCAGACAGTCCGAGAATCCACCAAACCCATCCTGATATTGGATTACAACATCATGATGGGTGGGGTGGATAAAAAAGACCAGCTGCTCGCCATGTTCCCGGTCGAGCGGAAACGAACTAGGGTGTGGTACAAAAAATTGTTTCGGAGACTGTTAAACGTCTCCGTATTAAACGCTTTCATCATCTATCGTCATCATTCTCGTCGCCTATCTCATCGTAATTTCCGCATAACTTTAATTAAATCTCTTCTTTCTAAGCATGCCACTTCTCATCCCATTGTGTCCGTAACCGCACAGGACACATGCTTCCTGGTTGGACAGCATTTTTTAAAAGAAAATCCGACGAATGCTCACAACCGCCACTTAAGACGTGTGTGCGCCGTGTGCAAGAACAAGACGCGTATGTTCTGTGCTGGTTGCGACAAACCATTCTGTTTCACCAATTGTTTCCGTCAGTTTCATTCATAATTTTATAGTTTATGTAAAATATATTTATAGTTCTATATTTCTTTATATGTATCTATATATTGTATATACATAAATATATATTTTGGACCACACTCTTTCTCGTTTCATTGACATTGCGAATTGTGTTATTGTTCATCACCATCGTATCCTTTGTGCCGAGTTCCGTCCCATTTTTGCGTCTTTTTTTTACGAAATCTTTGAAAGGAGACGTTGCATTATTGTATGGGACTCCGGCCATAACACTTACGCTTTAGAAAACCTAGGAAACGATCCCCTGAATACAATAAAAACTGTTTTGTTTCATAATATCTAATATTTTTTAGGCACTAAATAAAAACTGAAAGTGTTTGACGTTTGTCAGGAAAAATACGACCATCGACAGCCAGCCATGACAGGTTGGAGAGATAACGTTTACATAACCTAGAACTGTCAAAACTGTGATTGTTGTTTGCAAAAAACTTTTTCCGGCTGAACGCCAAGGCCGTTTTGGACTTGTTCCATAAAAAAACGTTTTTGTACAGACACCGAAAGCCACGAAGTCGAGACGAACGAGACTTACAGATATGATGTCAAATAGCAATACAAACAATATGTTTGAATTTTTCGTCCAGAAGTATTACAAATCTACAATCCACAAAAGTAGAATATTTTTTTTAACGATGATTAATATTTTCTAATCTCAGATCATAAAAAGGAATAGATATGAAACGGGGGCATGGCGCGTGTCGCCGCGACATGGCCAAATAGGCATGTCACTGCCTGCCGCAGGTTAGTCGCAATTTGCCGTGAATCAGAAATGTTCTCCCACATCTCAAAATGCCGAATTGTAGCGTGGTTACATGCAAAAATAGGAGTGAAACTAAAACCTACAAGAATAGTGTAGTTACGTACCACGTGTAATTATTATTATTTTCACTTTTATGTAAGTAAAAACAAATATTTTAACAAATAAACGCAACCCTGCATCATTTCTCGGGATCGAACTAACATATCGAACGAAAAGGCTTATTTTTGTTCTCCAACTAGAGTGGTGCCAAAATAGTTTTGCATTCCATAATGTGGGTATAAAGGTGTTACAATGGCTTAATGCTAAGGTACAATTACGGACCCTGTAGTGTAGGGCACAGCAAAAAGTTTAAAATTAATTCACTATAAAAATTAAATTAAAAAACAAATTTAATTAAAAAACAAATATAGATATAGAAGTACGGTATCATGCTAGTGGTTTTATTTCGACTACTTTCGCTGTATTATTTTATTTCATTACTTGTTTTGGTTGGGTGCCTATCTTAAAGGTAACTAATAAGATTAAAAGGTACAAACAATTTAAGATGCCTACTAATAAGGTTTTCACTAAGACCAGTTTTAAATGTATGTGAACACGAACTTAAAAAAAGCCGTTTATGTTACTGTAGGTACCTACCTACAGACTAACATAAACGGCTTTTTATAAGTTCGTGTTCGTCGCTATTTTTTACCTTTGCGATTTATGGTAAGTGAACAACCCGTCTTATTTAAACTTGTAGCTAGAAGGTTAAATACCACCACATAAACTTACCATTTTGGTACCCATCAATATCTTAACATGATAATTTAAATATTATAATGTCGATAAATCATCATTTTAAAGTTTGTCGCCTCCCTAGTGTAGTGTGTTTAAGCCAATCACAGCCCTTGTTTGCATGTTGCCGTAGACTCACCGGCAACGCCCCTAGTGTTTGTTTTTACACGGTTCAATGTGTGTGTGGGCGCTGCGGTGGGAGAAACCTAGAGACATCGGTTTTGTTTGAAATGAAGCAGTACGGCACTTCTCCCTTTTTATGATCTGAGTTTCTAATTCATCAAAAAGACGTCTAAGATCTTATTATCTTATCACAGAAATACATGCCTTTCATGCCATATAAATAACGTCTACGTGATATTATTATGTTTTAATGTAACATGATTTCTGGACCAAAGCAGTGTGCAAGTAAGACGACGCCATGATCAATAGAATATGGCAATAATTTGATAAACCATTATTTTTTGTGCCGAAGTAATCAGGGGAATATTCAGGAAAGAATAATTTTCGGGTCCATATTGGCTCACCTAAAGTTCTTTACCCGAAATTGTTCTTCCTAATGATTTGTAATCCGAATGATCACTCTTCCTAAAAAAATTCATCCTAAAGTATTCATTCATACTATTTGTAGTGCTACCGGCGATATTCATAACACTCATGTTTCCGAAAATTGTAATTAATAATATTTAAACTCGTACTGTTTTTTATCATAACGCTTTTATCCCTAAACATAATTACCATAATATATCTAACACTATGAATAAAATACTTAGAAAAATTTCGCGACCAATTTCGAGGTTTCGTAGTTGGTCACAGTTCCACATCGTTTTGACGACAAACGGTTAGTCGGAAACAAAAAACACCAAGTCACTTTTAGCCTTATATTTAGGTGTTTTATACGTCTATCGTATAAAACACCTAAATATAAGGCTAAATCAAAAAAGGCTAAGGAAAATAAACGATTTGCAAAAATAACACTCTTTTGACTAATTTTTTCTGAGTCCTCGCGCCGTAGCGCCCCCAAGGCTACACTCCAACCGAAATTCATAAAACACGACTCATTTACGGCCTGGTTAGGTATGTTTATGGCCTGGGATTTTATACCGCAGTTTTAACCGTACCTAAACCAATAACTATAGGACCGATTCGGTTCTGGCACTTCGCCGGCCGCTACCGCGGCACGCTCGCTTCGCTCGCTCGGCTCGTGCGTTGTGGTCACAGTTCTAACATAACCTAAACCAATAATTATGAATAAGGCCGATTCGTTTCTGGAACTTGACTGAATGACTGGAGCGGGACTCTGGCTTCGCTCGCTCGGCTCGTGCGTTATGGTCGCAGTTCTAACTTATTTTAAACCAATGACTATACATCAATATTGCAGAATATTCTCGATCCGAGAATATTCTCAGTGAGAGAATATTCTCTCGACCCATCACTAAGTGTGATATATCTAGTGGTTCTTCTTCTGACGCGGTGGTAATGGCCTAATTCGCAGCTTTCTTTCCAAAAGATTCTCGTCTATTGCAATGTTTCATTAATTTTTTTCTTTTTACTTTGTTTATGCGCTAACATACTTAAAATAATGTATTTATATAAAGTACACTTAAAATAATGTAACTATATTATATAAAGTACAAGTACCTGCATAAAACATTTTTAACATGTTTTGATTTTTTCAAGTTCAGATGTGACAGTATTTGCCGTATCCATATTTGTTCATCCTTGGTCAAGTACACAGTGCATTTTGTAGTGAAATTATTTGTTTTGGTTGTTGATTTCTGTAATATTTTTGTTAGGCAACATGCCTATTTATCGTGCTTATCGATTTGTAAATATCTTCAAAATTAAGAATGTTTTTTTGTATTTAAACTCAAACTCAAACTCAAAGCATTTATTTCAATTAAACCATTTACAGGCACTTTTGAATTGTCAAGGAGTCAGTCAGTCAGAAATATGAAGCTAGTTGCCCATTCCAAAGCGTAGGTTCCTATGGAGAAGAACGGGCAAGAAACTCCACGGACACTCTTTAAAAAAAATTATATTCTTACAAAATATTGTTTACATCATTCATGTTGAAATTATACATGTGAGAACAATGTAGAAAGACGTGTACGTAAAAAGCGTCCGTAATAAAAAATAAAAATAAAAAACAATTCAAAAATTAAAATAAGCCGTGGCAGATAAGAGATGACCAGTCCCTACTGATGGCGCCCGTTCACGAACATGACGCATGGATCAGCACCGTTTAGCTCAACCATTTTGAAGGGAACTCGACGATCCAACACACACGCCACCACCAGCGAGACATTTGAGTGAGCATGACATACTCTTAGCCGCCAGGGCATATCGAGTCAATGAAAGACGTACCCAGCAAATGGCAGCTTTATAGAAGGTACATGGTCACAGTGCTCACACATGTGCTATGCAATTATACAATAAAAAAAAAAAAGAGATTGAAGCTATACAATTCAAAGATAGTTAGCTCAGGGTAGCGTTCTTTCTCCTCTACTTTTTTCAATTTTCATCAACTTTGTTACCAGAGTAATCTCCTCTAGTTATCATCTCTACGCAGATGACTTGCAGCTCTACCGACATTTCACTGTAGCTGACGCGGGTTCAACTATTGCTGCTATGAACCATGACCTGGCTTCCATCAGCGTTTGGGCTAAGTCGTTTGGTTTGCAAATTAATCCAAGTAAATCCCAGGCTATGATTATAGGCAGCAGATTCGTTCGCAATGCGGTTGATGTTGCATCTCTGATGCCTTTACATCTCGATGGTGTTCACATTGACTATACCGAAACCGCCAAAGATTTAGGGGTCATTATTGATTCCAATCTTTCGTGGCGTGCTCAGGTCAATGAGGTCAGTCGAAAGGTACATTTCTCCTTTCATTCGTTGAAAGGCCTCCAAAGTCTCCTGCCCCTGAAGACTAAAATTTCTTTGGCACAAACACTTATTCAGCCGATCATAGATTATGCCGACTCCTGCTACCTGGATGCTACTGAGGAGCTATTAAACAAGCTTGAGCGCTTGCAAAACTTGTGCATTCGCTTTGTTTTCGGACTTAGAAAATATGACCATGTTTCTCATCTTCGCAAGGAACTCAAGTGGCTCCCAATCCGCCTTCGCAGGAACACTCGGATCTTATGTCTCCTCTTTAACGTCTTACACAACCCGTCTTATCCTTCCTACCTGCGTGAGCGTTTTTCTTATGCTAGGGCTAGCGACGCACCGTGTCGATCACACCTTAGATCCCTCCTTAAATCTCATCCTCATAAAACAAGCTACTATTCCTATTCTTTCTCTGTCCATGCAGTAAGGTTGTGGAACTCACTACCGCCTAGCATTCGTGACTTAAAAACTGTTTCACATTTCAAATATCGAGTAAAAGAGCATTACCTTTCCTCTCAACCGTGAGTATTTATATACCTATAGTATGTATGTTTATATATTTAAGCTCTATGTATTTATTTAAGTATATGTTAATTTATTACGTTATACGTGTAGGTTTATTTCAATATTTTAGTTTAAGACTTCGCATATTTATAATTTTTTCTCTTCTTGTTCTCACACACTATTGTCTACATTTCTTTCTCATTTCTCCTGTCGCAGGTCTGCTGGAAGAAATTTCTTAAGAAATAAGCAGTACCTTTGTACTCATAATTATGATTATGTCTTATCTGTATCTATTTTTATGTGTGTACATAAATAATAAAATAAATAAATAAATAGTTTTTGCAATCTTCAGCAATTCCAACAATATTTTTGAATGCTAATCAATTAGTTTATGCGCCCTTGTGGAGCTGGACCAGCGTTAAGCCAAGCATTTTTGTCAGCGATATAATCCCCAAGCTTATAATATGCTTGGCAGCATAGTGTGCGTTTTATACAAGATTTAAATTTCGTTTCATTTAGTTGTAGTATATGGGAAGGTATTTTATTGTAACATTTTAAACAGTACCCCATGAAAGATGAGTCTACTTTAGCCAGTCTGAAACCCGGTTGAACTAATTGGTCCCTATTTCTAGTACAATAATTGTGTCTTTCACCTCTTTTACTGAAAAGATTAAGATTTTTCCTGACGTACATGATGTTTTCATAAATATATTGACAAGGTACCGTCATGATGTTAATATTTTTAAACAGTTCCCTTAGAGAATCGCGCCTACGGAGGCAATATATTGCTCTAATGGCTCTTTTCTGCAGAATAAAAATAGAGTCGATATCTGCAGCCCGTCCCCAAAGTAAAATACCACTCACCATAAAATTTATGCAACAGCATTTAAACTGTGACACAATGTTTGAGAGGGTGTTTTTGTGCTTGTTTTTTTTGTGTTGGTTAGCCGATGCTGTTAAACTAAACACTTCTAACAGTTGAGACCAATGCGAGACGCAAGGGGGCGTGGCGAGCGGCGTCGGGGCGTCGCCCCTCACCCGCGGCGGCCATACATTGGCCCGCTAATACCGGCCCATCAATGGGGCGGCCTAATACGGCCTACGATATTTGACGCAGCAAAGCTGCGTCTGTGTAATGGTTGCTATGAATATTTCTGTAGGCGCGCCACGACGCTATTACATATAGAGTCGTTTTCTTCACGACACCTCGGCGGTCAGTCCCCGCCAGGTAAGACCCCCAAAATCTGGGGGAGGCCCGACGAAGACGACTAGCGACAGAGGTTTCGACTCGACGCACCTACAGGTAGATAATTATGTAGTTTACTCTCGCCCTGCTCACAGATCTAGCCGGTTACGGATTGAGGTATAAACAGTCGTGTATGTACGAGCGGTTTGTGTTTTTATAAACACCGCTCGGCGTCGCGGCCCGCGTCGCGCCTGCACGTGTTATGTATAGATGCATGTATAGTTTTGGTTGTCTGTTTAGAACTTACGCAACGTGCCTATATTAGCCTAGAACACGCCGCGCAACAGATGTATGTGTACATCTGTAGAGTCTTATTATTTCGAGTGAGCTGCGTGTAACCTGGGTGCGGCTCACTCGAGGCGTCAATCCGGTGGATGGGGTCAGTCGTCCGCTACCAGGTCGCGGGGCAGGGGTCTCGCGTCAGGTGGGCGCGCGTGCAATGGCGCTATCTGCCTGACATGGAGCCAGGCAGAAGCATCGGCACGCGCGAACATCACCGTCGCGAGTCGCTTCACAAACCCATCCAGGCTCTCGATCCCGAGATCCCGATGGAGGACATCGTTCCTCACGAAACGAGGAGCGGCGACGATGGTCCGCTGCGCATAGTTTTGCTGCGCGCGGAGCTACTTTTTGCTCGACTCGCTCGTGAGGGCGAACTAAGCGGGCGCGGCGTACGTCAAGATTAGTATGTACGTCTTGTACACGCTCAGCTTGACGCGCGCCGGGATTCGGGATGAGAGCACTGGCCTGAGCAGGTGACGGGCGACCCCGCCCTGCGCGGCAACCTTGCGGACGTGTGGCCCCATCGTGAGGCGGCGGTCGATGGTCACACCCAGGTACGGTACTTGACCAGGGGCGACCAATCGACGGCGGCTCCTGGTAGGTTCAGAGGTGGTGGGAGGTGCTCATACCCAGTGAGCAGAGCTTGCGTCTTACCCATGTTAACCGACAGCCGCCATTTTGACAGCCACTCGGGGAGTAGGTCGAGGGCGCGCTGCATTTTGACCGCCGCGTACTTCGCAATAAGCGAGGTAGTACCTACTAGTAATGTACGCGGCGTCGTCTCGGGAGAGTGGTGGATATGTCGTCGGTGTAACGTGAGTAACACGCTGCCGCCCCTTCGACGACCACCTTGAAGGTCCTGTGGGACAGAAAAGAAGAGACCACCTTACAACGTATAACGTAACAATGGTGGCGTGTGTGTTGGATCATTTAGCTCCCTTCAAAATGGTTGAGCAGAATGGTGCTGATCCATGCGTCATGTTCGTGAACGGGCGCCGTCAGTTGGGACTGGTCATCTCTTAGCTGCCATGACTTATTTTAATTTATTTTAAGTTTTTGAATGATTCTTCCTTTTTATTACGGACGCTTTCACGAACGTGCACGTCTTATTACATTGTTCTCACATGCATAATTTCAAAATGAATGATGTAACCAATTTTTTGTATCAATTTTTTTTTTATTTAAAGGAGTGTCCGTGGAGTTTCTTGCCCGTTCTTCTCCATAGGTACCTACTACGCTTTGGAATGGGCAACTAGCTTCATATTTTTGACTGACCGGCCCCTTGAAAATTCAAAAGTGCCTGTAAATGGTTTAATTGGAATAAATGCTTTGAGTTTGAGTTTGAACGCGACGGGGCGCGTCGGAAGTGGCCAACTTAACAGCTGAGACTTTGAATGTAATAAGTTTAAGGACCAAACATAAATAACAAACCCAAGCCACTAGGCTTATCGCCTTCTCAGAATAGAAGCTTAAATTGTTGCTGTTTGGAACGCCGCACGTGCAAATTACGTCAATCTTTTGTTTTGCTTGTGGCATGAAAAAAATGTATGGGATGATGGTGTGTTCTTTTGTTTTATTTATGTGAAATAAGGTGTATTTGTCGAAATTAAACAAACACTTTTTGAAATATATTAATGGTTTTTTTTTGTAATTGTAATGACCCTAACACGAAAAACTGGGAAATATTCCCATAAACTGATTACACTTTAGAATTACTAATACCTACATAACAAAACTGGAATAATCCATACATAATCTGTTGGCTAATTTAATAATAATTCCAAAAACAACTTGAAAAGACCTATCGTAATCTTAGAGATATCGTCGTTTTAATCACCCGGGTCCCATCGGCACCGTTTATTTACCAGTAGTAGGTACCACGGGTAAAAAATACTCCCGTAGAACTACCTAGCGATCCAGTAGTACCACGGAAAGTTCTTTTTTACCCGTGTTACACTCATATCGACATTTCATAGCTTGACACCTGTCCCTTTAACACTTCTCACTTTGAGTTTTGCTATTTAGAAATTTCCCTACCTTAACACTGGTGTGAAGTCTCAGAGTGAAGTGAGTCAACCGCGAACATTTGTAATACCTATTACATTTAGGTCTTCTAAGTACACATAATGTTTTATTTATAATAGATAATAACGATAGAAGTCAAAGTAAAACAATTAAATGAATTCAATAAGTTGAATAGGACTTTAAATATTTCCAAACTAAAGAAATAAACACTTCCTGGCCTTTTTTGACCATCGATAAATACAAATGAATGCCGCTAATAAAAATATTATTTCTTTCCTTGTTTTACACAAAATATTACCAAACCATTTGAAAAATCATGTAACAAAAATGTCAAAAAAAAATTTTTTTTCGTTTGAAAAATGTAACAGAAAAGATTTTAATCTTTATTCAGTGGAGGTGCAAAGTAAAAAAAGTTATTACAAATGTTCGCGATTGACCCACCTGCACTCTGAGCCTTCACAAAGGTAGGGAAATTTCTAAATAGCAAAAGTCAAAGTGAGAAGTGTCAAAGGGACAGGTGTGAAAGTGACTGGTGTCAAATTATGAAATGTCGAATATGAGTGTAACACGGGTTATAAAAAACTTCCCGTGGTACTACTGGCTCGCTTGGTAGTTCTACGGGAGTATTTTTTACCCGTACCCGTACTACCAGTAGTACCACGGGCAACAAACGATCGGCACGGGTAGGTAACAGATGTCCAAATTTTGCCAAAATGGCCGCCACAGTTGAAGGATCAAAAAACTGGGAGCAAATGAGGTTTGAGTACTTATTAGAAAAGTCGGAAATTGCAAAAATCTTTTACCTTACATTTCGTAAGAAATGAGAATCCAACCTTCTTTTTACGGTGGATAGACTGGCCGCAAATAAACAAAAATATGAATTTCAAATGAATATGCGTTATAGTTTTATTTGATTTGAGAACGAAGTAAATACGTTAGATGATGGACAGACCAGCCAAAACTAAAAAAAAAAAAAAAAAAAAAAACTGATCGAATGCCTACACGTTATTATTTTATTTGCTTTGAGAACAAGATAGTTTTTGGTGCTTGTGATTGCCGACGTTCTGAGAAAAAAATACCTCAAATAATTATTAACTTTCATACTTGTATGAGAAACGTTAAAAAAGACAGTCCGCTTCAAAATTCTAACAGCTGAGACCAATGCGAGACGCAAGGGGGCGTGGCGAGCGGGGTCGGGGCGTCGCCCCTCGCCCGCGGCGGCCATTCATTGGCCCGCTAATAACGGCCCATCAATGGGGCGGCCTAATATGGCCTACGGCATTTGTTGTGTTTGTCCAGGTTATAAACTATCTGTGTGCCAAATTTTATCAAAATCCGTTCAGTAGTTTTAGCGTGAAGAAGAGACAAACATACCTACACACTCACAAAATTTCGCCTTTATAATATTAGTGTGATATAGGTATATTTATAATATAGTGATGTTTCTATTTGTTTTTATCTAAAACATTTTCCTGAATGAAGATTACTAGCAAAGTGGTTGGGAGTAGTGCTGACGGCTCGGTTGCCCGTCTATACCCTCTCTTTTCGCAGTCGGGATGCTTTACTGCAGGCCCGGCTTTTAGTCTCCAAACCTACTGGAAAGATAAACATTTGAATTAAATATTATTAGTAACATTGGCACTGTTTGTAGGTACCTAAATAATGGGTGTAAACTTTACCATCATCCACTGCTCTGGTGTTTTTTTAGAAGCATTTGGCACCTGGTTTAATTCCGCAGCAACCTCCTTCTAGCCGTCGTCAAAATTTTCAATGGACAAGAGGACATCCACTTGGCCAGTCGTAACACGCGGTGTAGGTACGTTAACGCCTGAAATATTTAGATAAGTACACTAGAATATATTCAAAATCTTAACTTGAGTTGATTGCAATAGTCACTATAAAAAGCGCTCATTATTGAACCGACAAATTCGATTCGTAAATAGGTATTGTAGGATGAGGTTCTTACTAGACGGCGCTCGGAGTCGGGTCTGCAGCTGCACCAGATTCATTTTGTCCTCCAAACATTTTATTTTACTTACGAGAAATACGAGACATCAAACAAGACACAAATTCAAAATTTCAAATCATTCAAATCCAGTCGTATTTTGCACAGACTTCGGGCACGCACAGAGCATATAAATATTAAGGATCGTATTTGTCACAGACTACAAGGGTACTACATAATATGTTCTATTTGTTTCATTGACTTATAAAACATACACGTTTTATAAGTCAATGATTTGTTTTCATAACTGTGCGTTTGCGCTGTAGCATTGTGTGGGTGACAGTTTCAGTAACATTTCGTTTCAATTTTGAAAAATGCCGCGATTTACAAATTATGACTTAGTATTTCAGCTGTACCACATTCGTAATATTAAATCATTAATAACTGTAGATAGTAAATTAAATTAAACCCAACCAGAATGTTCTAGTCTACCGTCTATTGAGCTGCCTATATGCCTTAGCGTCAACGGAGGTCTGCAGTGCCATTGAACGTCGTTCTGCCATGAGGTTGAGAGTTTGATCGGTAAGCTTCTGCGGCCTGTCTGAACGACGGGGTCTGAAGAATTTTGACCCGACCGCTCGGACAGTTTCCACGAACCTGTAGTTAGTCTCGTCCACTGACTCGCAGTTCTCCAGACATTCAAAGCGATTTGACAACTCGAGCTGAAAGCTCTCGGGGCAGCAGATATGGGCATAAATCTAGTTGTCTTTAATATTGTTATGAAAATTAGTGTGTTATTCAGTTGTGCAGTGTAACTACGTATATAAATGTGTCAATATAAATGTTTTATGGCTACATAATTATCTTTGTACTTATAAAAAACAATCAAAATCGGGTTTATGTTTTTTTTCGTGACAACATTGTTGTTGTCCTTACCCTATATGTTCTGTTGTATAATTATAGATCTTAACAATAAAAATTGACGTCTGCGTCAGGATGACTGGACCAAGAGAGATTTTGGAAGTTTGAGCAATACCAAGTTTTAGTACCTATTTGGTACCAGACATCAAATAATTGGTACCTCGCTAAAGAGGGAAAACTATTACGAGGAAAATGGCTGGACCAAGCCAGTTTCACCTAGTTGTAGGCGTTATAACTAGTTCATCTTTTCGTTAAAATTTAGTACCTCATTGGTACCTAAACATGTTTTTCTTACATTTTTTCGATACCTAAGTCAAAAAAAAGTTACACCTAGAATAAATTTTGCATGTAGGTAATCCGGAGCACGTTGATTTCACCTAGTTGTAGGCGTTGTAGTTAGTTTATCTTTTCATTAAAATTTAGTACCTCATTGGAATCTCCACATGTTTTTCTTAGATTTGTTCGATAAGCCAAACATTATTATTTATATGCAAAACTTCTTGTAGGTGTAACTTTTTTTTGGCTTATCGAAAAAATAGAAGAATAACATAATATAAGGAGGTTCCAATGAGGTACTAAAATATTAACGAAAATATGAACTACTTAGTTATAACGCCTACAACTAGGTGAAACTGGCTTGGTCCAGCCATTCTGAAGTCAGAATGGCTGGCCATTTTCCTCGTAATAGTTTTCCCTCTTTAGCGAGGTACCAATTATTTGATTTCTGGTACCAAATAGGTACTAAAACTTGGTATTGCTCAAACTTCCAAAATCTCTCTTGGTCCAGTCATCCTGACGCAGACGTCAATTTTTATTGTTAAAAAATCTATAATTATACAACAGAACATAATATAGGGTAAGAACAACAACAATGTTGTCACGAAAAAAAACATAAACCCGATTTTGATTGTTTTTTATAAGTACAAAGATAATTATGTAGCCATAAAACATTTATATTGACACATTTATATACGTAGTTACACTGCACAACTGAATAACACACTAATTTTCATAACAATATTAAAGACAACTAGATGTATGCCCATATCTGCTGCCCCGAGAGCTTTCAGCTCGAGTTGTCAAATCGCTTTGAATGCCTGGAGAACTGCGAGTCAGTGGACGAGACTAACTACAGGTTCGTGGAAACTGTCCGAGCGGTCGGGTCAAAATTCTTCAGACCCCGTCGTTCAGACAGGCCGCAAAAGCTTACCGATCAAACTCTCAACCTCATGGCAGAACGACGTTCAAGGGCACTGCAGAGCTCCGTTGACGCTAAGGCATATAGGCAGCTCAATAGACGGATATGGAAGTCCTTGCGACATGACATTCGCAACTTTAATACGAACCGTATTAAAGAGGCGATAGAGCGGAACCAAAGCTCCAAAGTGTTCGCAAGAGACATATCTATTGAGCAAAGCCAGCTGACGAAGCTGAAAACGGAGGACGGCAGTATAACGTCGGCAAAAGCCGAAGTTTTGGGGGAGATCGAGAAGTTTTATGGACAGTTATACACGTCGGTCACTAAACCTGTTGGTAGCTCAGCCCAAGATCCTAGAGCTAAGCTGACCCGACACTATACCGACGATATCCCGGACATCAGCCTATACGAGATTAGGATGGCCCTCAAACAGCTTAGGAACAACAAGGCGCCAGGTGAAGACGGAATCACATCAGAGCTTCTGAAAGTGGGTGGAACACCAGTGCTGAAGGTCCTTCAGAGGCTCTTCAACTCCGTCTTACTCGAAGGAATAACGCCAGAGGCATGGAACAGAAGTGCGGTGGTACTCTTCTTTAAGAAAGGGGATAATACCTCCTTAAAGAAGTACAGGCCCATCTCGCTTCTGAGCCATGTCTACAAGCTGTTCTCGAGGGTCATCACGAATCGTCCCGCACGTAGGTTCGATGACTTCCAGCCTCCCGAACAAGCCGGTTTCCGAAAAGGCTTTAGTACCATAGACCACATCCATACGCTGCGGCAAGTTATACAGAAGACCGAGGAGTATAACTTGCCACTATGCTTGGCGTTCGTGGACTATGAGAAGGCCTTTGATTCGATCGAGACCTGGGCAGTGCTACAATCTCTCCAGCGGTGCCATATTGACTATCGGTACATCGAGGTGCTGAAGTGTTTGTACAAAAACGCCACTATGTCGGTCCGAGTACAGCTCTGCAGCGAGGCGTAAGACAGGGAGATGTTATCTCTCCAAAACTGTTCACCGCTGCATTGGAAGACGCTTTCAAGCTCCTGGAATGGGAAGGATTTGGCATCAACATTAACGGCGAGTACATCACTCACCTTCGGTTTTCCGACGATATTGTGGTCATGGCAGAATCGCTGGAACACCTTGGCACAATGCTCGAAGGCCTCAATAGAGTCTCCCAACAAGTAGGGCTCCGGATGAACATGGACAAAACGAAAGTCATGTCGAAAGTCCATGTTGCGCCCTACCCAAAATCGGTTGGATGCGCTACTCTCGAAACTGTTGACAAATATGTCTACCTGGGACAAGTGATCCAGTTGGGTAGGTACAGTTTCGAGATGGAGGTCAATCGTCGAATCCGACTCGGCTGGGCAGCGTTCGGGAAACTACACAACATCTTCTCGTCCAACATACCTCAGTGCCTAAAGACGAAAGTCTACTACCAGTGTGTGTTACCAGTGATGACATACCTACGGAACTGAAACGTGGCCTCTCACCATGGGCCTCATAAGAAAGCTCAAGGTCACTCAGCGCGCTATGGAAAGGGCTATGCACGGTGTTTCTTTGCGAGATCGAATCAGAAATGAGGAGATCCGCAAACGAACTAAAGTCGCTGACATCGCCCAGCGGATTAGCAAGCTGAAGTGGCAGTGGGCGGGGCACAGCGCGCAGAACTGACGGCCGATGGGGCAGAAAGGTTCTGGAATGGAGGCCACGTACCGGCAAGTGCAGCGTAGGACGTCCACCCACAAGGTGGACAGACGACCTAATAAAGGTCGCAGGAAGCTGCTGGATGCAGGTCGCTTCCAATCGGCCAAATTAGAAATCATTGGGGAACGCCTATGTTCAGCAGTGGACGTCTCATGGCTGAAATGATGATGATGATGATAAGATTTATGCTGCGAGTGTCGTTAGCGATAAAAACGAATTGCATAACGTCACATCCTTACTCATGTGGTACTGACAGATGTCAACGTCATACAGGCAACTGTCACCCGCACCATGCTACAGCGCAAATAGTGTAAGTCTTTAAAATGGTTATTGCTACATATTAGTTTCCATGACAAATAATCTTTTCAAAAAAAGGTTTACTATACAATTTTTAAGAAAAAGAAAGAAAATACGTTTATTTGCGGTAAACATGACGCAAAAAAGAGCTTACACAAAAAAATAATTTAGAAAAGGTTGCGGGAAACATGCGTCACATCCACGCAAAACGGCTATCGCTCAGCATTATGCTGCGACCCTATGCAAGACAGAGCCCCAGCGCTGGTTTTCAGTGACAACCGGCGCCGACGTATTGACGTCATTCGGTGCAGCAAAAAACAATAACTAGGACGCTGTACGCACTGTACAGCAGTAGTACAGCGTACTTACAGAAAAATAATATAATTCAATTTAAATGTGATTAAAATAAAACAAAAAGGAAACATACATGCTACGAGAATATCATCCTCAAAACGTTTTGCGCAATAAGTAGTTAAAACAATTATTTTTATTTATCATGTTCTGCTATCTATGTCGAGACTGCAGGCAGGTGCTTGTCAAGAAATGTTGACCGTCTAGGACCCCTTTAAGACTTTGCGACCGAATTCGCCCGATTCGCCGAATAGTGATCGCTATCTAAGTCATGTCGAGACGGCCGCCTCATAATACGAATCCGAAGCGATTCCTTCCCGACGGTATCACTTGTTTCTATATTCATCACTTGTTAAAACAAAAAGTCATCAACCGCTCCAAGTTTTTTGTTTTTTTTTTATGGTTGGGAAAACATCAAACGACTTCTCTCGCTCTGGGTGGTGCGGGAGGGCGTGTCAGACTCTTACTGACTAAAACCCACCCGTGTTCCTTCAGTTGCCTGTGCATTGCCAGGGGCCACGGTATCCCTTTCAGACTTTTCCGCAACCCCGGCAGGCATCGGTCCCATCAGACCCCTTCAATTGCTGACATCTCTTTGAGGCGCGCGTGGAACACAACGCGCCGTCGACGCGGGCCACCGTCTATTCTAAAAGCAAGTCCTGCAATTAACCGCTTAAGCCAGGCGCGCCTATGACGTCAATCACATAAATCAAATACGTCAAGTACCGGTCTCCGACAGGATGACGTTTTTACGACCGCGATAACAAAAAACACTCGTCGGCTTGTTTTTATGAGTTCTTGTTACGTATTGTAAATATTTTTTGGGTTCGTGAATGAACAGACCATATTATGAAGTGTAAGCTAAGCTCGTGTTACGAGAATTGTATTTATAATAAAATGATGTTATCAGATAACTGGCTGAAAATGTGTTTGTTTCTGTTTTTTCTTGTTCTGATAAAACTACTTTATCAATGTACACGAAATTTTGTAAATAGCAATGGGAATAGATAATCTATCTAAAAACAGCGTTTTTTTTGAGAGTCCTACGTAACATTTTCATAATATGATTGTCGAAAATTGTACGACTTTGAATACCGGTTTTTGTCGAACATAACTTTGTTCGTTATAAAGTTTTTATGGTACTATTTCGTGATAATACTATATAATAGTATTCATTAACTACATAGAAATAATAAACACTTACTTACCTTCCGATTACACGCACAAAACACACTAACTCTTTTATTCACGATATTCACTTTTTTCACTAATGGTTTGTTTCAATGATATTAGAAGTAAAAAGATGTAGATATGTTACCTACCTAACATTCTATCTTCAAAAACGGCACTATGTCACACTATTATATGACACGTGGAAGTAGGACGGTATGTCGTAATTATCGGGAGCGAAAAAGAGACAAAACGAAGAAAATGTGGCTAGTTAGCCAACTTTTGACGTGCCATTAGCGGAACGTTTATAACCTATCTACCTCTTTTAACATATAATATCATTGGTTTGTTTACATCTTTTTGGTTGGTTCAAAACTGGTATAATACGATATTATTTAGTGCAAATATTATCTACCACGATGTAAAAACTACTTAATAAGCGAAATAACACCAGTTCCCGTCGATTTACACACAAAAACAATTAAAAAATACCGAAATTCTTTACCAAGCGCGCACTCGACCACACGAAAACGAGATCGCGAGAAGTAGCGAGAACAAGAACGAGAACTGTCAGTTTCAACTTTTATTCTAATGTTGCCTATTGATATTTTTGTATTTAACCGATTAAGCCAGGCGTGCCTATGACGTCAATCACATAAATCAAATACGTCAAGTACCGGTCTCCGACAGGATGACGTTTTTACGACCGCGATAACAAAAAACACTCGTCAGCTTGTTTTTATGAGTTCTTGTTACGTATTGTAAATATTTTTTGGGTTCGTGAATGAACAGACCATATTATGAAGTGTAAGCTAAGCTCGTGTTATGAGAATTGTATTTATAATAAAATGATGTTATCAGATAACTGGCTGAAAATGTTTTTGTGTCTGTTTTTTCTTGTTCTGATAAAACTACTTTATCAATGTACACGAAATTTTGTAAATAGCAATGGGAATAGATAAACTATCTAAAAACAGCGTTTTTTTTGAGAATCCTACGTAACATTTTCATAATATGATTGTCGAAAATTGTTTGTTGACGAGAATTCCGTCAGGCCATAGATTAAAACTGCGTTCAAATGATATTAACCTTTATTTCGTAGTACAAATAGAGTTTTATGCCGCGTGAGTCGCCCGTCACGTATACGGGTCGGCCGCGATCGACGCCATGACGCATGCGGTGACCCGCATGCGGGACGGGTGTAAAATCCCATGTCAAAATCATCAACATGCACAAATCCTCTTTTACGTTTTCTCTCCTTGCCTGGTGTCCGTATTTTTGTACCAGTTTCTTCTGCTGCGTGCTCTTCCTTAACTATTTTTGTCTTTGACTCACACCTGAAATAAAAGATGGTAAAATAAATGTTAGTAGAAATTGGAAATCTGGCAGGTTAGTTGGCTCACTCACACTCTTAAATTGTAGTCAAAAGTTTCGGTTCTTGCCCACTTTTATGCTAAATATTTTATACTTACCCCACTCAAATGCTTCAAATGAAAGGATATTTAGCCAAGGCAACGACATCAGAACGAAGAAAAGATATAAATTAATAAAAACCATACAGGGAAATATTCTTGCGCAAGTCTATTCACCGACATGGAATCGGCTGTTTTGATTATGTACAGACGCCAGCACACCAACCTACCACAACCTACCACAATCTGTCAAATTTCTTTTATAGATTTTCAACTTTATTACTGAAAAATAAGGTACAAAGTTGATTGGGAAAATTTGACAGAGTGTAGTAGGTTGTTGTGCTGGCGTCTGTACCTACTAAGATTATGATGTCAAAATGACTGCAGAATAAATGTATAATCAAGAAGTTCTTGTTTTAGATGATTATGAAAGTGGTTAATTATAATAATGAATACAAATATTGAATATTCATGGTATTTTCTTTTGCTTTTTACACGATAATTTACACGGTATTTGTTGCGTACAGCACGCAGTACGCGATTAGTCGGGTAAAATGAAAAACAGTTTAAATAGTATTATAGTGTGAGAACCTGCGGCGGCGATTAATATGAATATGTCGCGGGAGATCGCGAGAGCGCGCACTATGTTGCGCCCCGTGCAAAGGCGGAAGACGGACTGACACGACCGGGACCGATTGGTCCTTCCGAAAACGACGCGCGCGAATGAAGTTCGCGCTTTCGAGTGAACGATGTACTAGTGAACTATGACTCTATGAACTATGAACGCGTAATGTTGCAGCGGCGGGGCCTCGGTGCTTTTTTATTGTGAATGAAAATATAAAATAAAGACAAATGATTTCCATACGTAACAGTATTTTTCAAATCGGTCTACGGTAAGTCTGAAACACCGTATTTTCCATCAACACGGTAGTCACTTTTTTTCTTTTGGTGGTAACACTGCTCGGAGCGAACGAACGCACCAGACGTAGTATCTATAAGTAAGTCTGTGCACCAGACCGATGACCACTCAGGCCCACCGGATTATTGAAAGCATATGCGCTGGCTTCCAGCGCGGTTTGATAACCGGTGCAATATTCTTCGATATAGCGAAAGCGTTCGCCAAAGTCTGGCACAACGGCTTATTATATAAGCTCTATAAACTCGGTGTGCCGGATCGTCTCGTGCTCATCTTACGGGACTTTTTGTCAAACCGCACCTTCCGCTACCGTATCGAAGGAGCGATGTCCTCCCCTCGTCCTATCCGCGCAGGAGTCCCTCAAGGCTCTGTGCTCTCCCCCCTAATCTTCACGCTTATCACCAGCGATATCCCAAAGAGTAAAAGGGCGCAGTTGGCTCTGTTCGCAGACGATACGGCCATTTACTACAAGGGTACCAGCACTGACTCGATAGCCCACACTCTCCAGACCTCAGTCGACATGCTCGGCGCCTGGTTTAGAAAGTGGAGGATCGAAGTCAACCCGGATAAAAGCCAAGCGGTTCTCTTTAGGAAACCGCGTAAAAGGTTCAAACCCCCCCGACCCATCACCATGTTCGGCAAGCCTATCCCTTGGGAGAAGCGAGCCAAATACCTAGGTGTCGTCCTAGATCAGCATCGCACCTTCAGTGATCACATAAAGCAGGTCCGCTCGCGAGCCGCTTTCGTTCTCGGTAGACTCCACTCTGTCCTGAATGCACGTAGCAAAATGTCACTTAAGTGCAAATTGCGTACGTACACGGCGTGCGTTCGTCCCATCATGACCTATGCGGGAGCCGTATTTGCACACACAAAACCCCGCCATATTCATAGGATGCAAACACTCCAAAATAGAATCCTCCGGAAAATCACCGGTGCCCCTGGTACGTTAGGAACGAGATCCTCCATCTCGACCTAAAGATCCCCACAATCCACCAATTTCTCAAACGCAATTCCAAGCGTTTCTTTGAGTCCGCCGCCAAACACCGCAACCCTCTGGTTGTCGAGGCCGCCAATTATGTCACTAGTAGAATCAGCCAGACCCGCCACCCAAGGCAAATCCTTACCGACCCAGACGACCCCATAACCCTCCTCCAGGAGAGCAATAGGGCCACAAGTACAGTGCACATAAAACACAGACACCGCCCCGCATTCCGACCTCGCCACCGAGGTCCTCCGCGAACGCGACCCGCCCGAGTAAATAATACTCCCCACCGACCCTTGCTCGCAGAAGCGCCAGCCCGCGTTTTGCTGAGAAATGTAGACTTAAATTCCCCGATTAATAATAATGAATCATCTTTGATCCAGCCTGTACCAACTTGCTGTCCTCCCCCCAGCGACGCCCTAAGCCGAGGTCCGTACCCCACAGGGGGTGCCCTTAGCGAGCGTTCGCCTAGTTTTAATTTAGAATAGTTTTGCCCCTGGCTGGAGGCTTTGAGTTAGTAGCTTAAGGCAGCCGCAGGATTGACCGGTTAAGTAGTCATCACCTCAGAGGTGAGCTACGAGATGCCCTAGACAAAAAAAAAAAAAAAAAAACCGACGACGACCGACCGGACGGACCGAACAAGTGAGCCTCAGTTTTTGCTCAGTTTATGAGTTTACTCGAGACAAATGTTCATAAGTAGTATCCTTGTAGTATCCCTATGTAATCCATAGATAATACACTTTATAATCTGTGCTCGAAACGTGTAAAAGGACTCGCGAGTCGCGCGTCCTCCGTGATTTCGCGGATTTCGCTTGTTTTTTGGTTATGTATTACAACAAATAAAGGTTAACAATATTGGCGCATAAGGCTTGTGCAGCCCTTCATTGCCTCTCATCTTCGTACAACAACAAGGATTTGAAGTTCCATCAGTTTCCTCACGATGCAGAAAGGTGAGATTTTCGGATATTGTTTTGATAAACCAATATTTACGTATACGTTTTTGTAGAATAAAAAAAGCTTGCATGTGTGAGCACTAATGTAATATTCTGGTTAGAAGGTCCTCTTAGGGGCGGATTCCTTTTCACGAATATATTATCTGCCGTCAATATCAATAATTTGGTACTTACACAAATGAAATCTGCCGATGCCAAAGGTAAACAAAAAAAACCACGTGACGAGAGAACGCAGGCGTCTAGTTAGCCCATTGACTTTTAATCAATTAGATTAGGGGTGGTAGTTGTTTATATACCTAATAAATAAAAAACGCCTTGAATCACAAATCGTCAACAAAATTACAAATCTATGCATATATAAAATTATAAAGCTGAAGAGTTTGTTTGTTTGAACGCGGTAATCTCAGGAACTACTGGCTGGAATTGAAAAAATATTTTTGTGTTAGATAGTCCATTTATCGAGGAAGGGTTATAGGCTATATAACATCACGCTACGGCCAATAGGAGCGGAACATAAATGAAAAATGTTACAAAAACGGGAAAAAATATTCCTTTTTGAGAGCTTCCGTTGCGTGTGTGAGAAAAAGATTATTAGATATACTATATTTAGAGGCATGTATATCCACTTAACTATCAACTTTTGAGTGTCAGGATTTTCAGGTTACCTATTAGTTAATTATTTAATCATGTAGGTATTTTAATATGTGGGTGTACCTACTACAGGTGCACCTCTGCCCAACCCCACGGGGAAACAAGGCGTGATGTTATGTTATGTTATGTATTTTAATATCTTTGAATATGATGTGTAGGGAAAAGGATTATAAGAAAGCACATGGAGACAAAACTAGGCATTTATTTCAATTAGACTTGTCAATAAATTGTTAATGAGAAAGCTAGTTATCCGTTCCAAATCTAGGTCTTCGTGGAGAAGAAGGATAAGAAACTCCACGGAAGCTTGTTTTGAAGTATTTTATCAACACATTTTTACATTAGCATTTAGTTTTGTTATTACATTAATCTCTTGGACAATTTCTTAAAGCTAACAACTTTATCAATGACAAGAATATGAATATTCCTTAATTCGATTTAACACTTATGTAGCAATATTAGCAATATTTTAATACATACAGAACATCATAGTTATCAGCAATAATCAAGATATAATGACAATTTAACTTACATGAACATTGTAGTCAGTCGATCTTTCACCAGAAGTGATCTGATGATCCTTATTTCAATCCATTTTACAATAAAAGCAGAACTTCTGATAAGCAACATTATTTCCTTATATTAGCTTTTAGCAACTCAATATTACGGACATGGACACCACTCAGGGTCTGTTCTTAGATGTTAACATATAAGCTTTTATATTGTTACCAGTCCAGTGACACGTACAGAAAAGAGCACAAGAATTAAGTTACACGACCTTTTAAAACATTCCAAATGACAGTTGTCTACCCTTACCCTATCTAACATGAATATTGCCACAGATAAAAATGAACTGAACGATTAGTACAAAACATATACTTTTAAACTATAAACTGTAATAATACCTTTACAAAAATATAATTTAAACGTAAACTAATCTCTTAGATATTCTTAACAAAATAATTTAATGAAACTTGTATCCTCAATCATTTAGTATTTAAATATAGGAACAACAAATAAATCAGTGTGACCCTACTACATAATTCAACCAAGTTAAAGGAGACAATAACAACAGTTGAGTCAAATCAGTGTTTGACTTATAAAAAATAAGTTTGTTATTAAATTCATTTAGTAAATTAACCATAGATAATAATTACATTTATAGGTATAGCAAGTATAATTACATTTATATATCATATATTATTTATTTTTAGACACAATAAATACATTTATATAACACGGCCATGCTGACAAGTACTTCGCTCTCGAAGTACTTTAGAGACCCTTTTTCTACAATTGTTTTACTTTTGTTTTACCAATTGCCGACGTGTCAAGTCCCCTCCACCCGCTGCTAGTGGGATAGACTTGCACCAAGCAAATGACCGTCCAGCGGAAACATTTTTTTTTTTTAATTTTTTATATATAAATGCAATTAGGTAAAGAATCATAAGTGTATCTCATATGATTTTAAGCTCCTAATAACACATATTTTACTAGGATAAATTAAAAGTATATGTAAATCTATTGTTTGGATGTTCTATTAAACTGAAATGTACCAAAATAACAATCACAAATGGTAATTTGTGATTGTTTAAACCTGTACTTCGCTCTCGAAGTACCCAACTAATTATATTAAAATAAATAAATATTTGTTTTCAAGAAGTCTCTGGCCTTGACATACCGGTCCTATCACCTGCTGCGCATGAATTTCAGAAAGGTATCAGGGCAGTGTCCGACCAGCAGTAATGTTATAAGTAGCCTCTGGCCTTGACATACCAGTCCTATCACCTGCTGCGCATGAATTTCAGAAAGGTATCAGGGCAGTGACCGACCAGCAGTATATTGTATATAATATTATAAGTTATATAATTATACATTATTCTTTCTATTTATTTCCGAATTAAATCCACATCAGTGTGTAATTAATTAAAATATGCTTTTAGTAACTTAACATGTCAGATTAATAGAACAAAATATCAACACAAAAATAATATAATGTAATTAGGTAAACTGTCAGAATCTTAATTTTTCTTTGGTTACTAAAATGTATCGTAAATTACCTAGACCTTGCAGAGCAAAACGATCATTAGAAAGGATAGAAGATATTTCAAAGGCCCTTTAATTTAGGTGCCAATTTATCATTACGCATATGATTCCGCGAGAGATACACTACATGTCCTACGTTAAAGTTTACATTGTTACGACGAGTGACATCTAAACGTTTATTGAATTCTTCTGCAATTTGTCTAGCTATTTCTCGGTCAGCCTCTAATTTATTTGGATTTTGTCTATCGTTTTCTTCTAGTACGTCGTAAGTAATAGCAAAGGGGTAGAGCCCGTGGATTTTTGTACAGTTGTGTTAATTAATTGTTGTACTTTCCACAGAACGTTCGGCCACTCTGACTGTTCATTGCACATAGTGTTACAATCTGTGATAATTATAAAGTTAATTTCTAGTAAATAGACACGGAAGTGTTTCAAGGCGTTGTGAATAGCTAGTTTCTAAATCATAAGAACTATATTTTGACTCTGCAGGTGTAGTTCTCTTACTAAAATAAGTGACGACTTAAGAATCACTATCGTATTTCTGGGTTAAAAAAGCACCATATCCTATAGCAGTAGCATCAGTATATAACTCTGTTCTTAGAGCAGGATCAAAGATTGACAACAATGGTCTAAGTAATTTAGTACACAATTCCTCGCAATGTCCTGTTCAGAACCCTAATCTCATTTTTGGTTATTGTGTTACCTAATGTATATATTAATATACATTATAATAATAATAATATCGACCCATAACATGCTTGCAGACCTTGTACAAGATTATCACATCTTGTTTAACTGAACTTATATATCAACACATCGACACTAATAACATTTTAGCTGAACAACAGAAGGGATGCCGGAAGTTCAGTCAAGGCTGCAAGGAACAATTAATTATAGACTCAGTAATTCTTAAAAAAGTTCAAAAAACCAAAACCGATCTGTTTAGCATGTATATTGACTACAAAAAAGCCTACGACTCTGTTCCCCATTCGTGGCTTATTAAAATTTTAGAGATATACAAAATACATCCAACAATAGTAACATTCCTGAAGGTCATGATGACAACCTGGACCACTGTACTTAGACTTACTTCATCTACTAAAATAGTAGATACCAGCCCAATAAAAATTCAAAGAGGTATCTTCCAGGGAGATGCTTTAAGCCCACTGTGGTTCTGCCTTGCTCTAAACCCCCTATCTAATATATTAAACGCAACTGCTTTAGGAATCCTATTAAAAAATACAACTACCCAAGGAAATACTGAGGTTCAAAAAATTGAATTAAATCATCTGTTATACATGGATGATATTAAATTATACGCCAAAAGTGAGACTCAACTCTATGAATTAGCAAACTTGACAGAAAAATTCTCAAACGATATTAAAATGGAATTTGGTACAGATAAATGTAAAATAAATTCAATTAGAGCAGGACAGAATTACCAACACCAATACACTTTAGGAACAGGGGAACATATAGTACCATTAGAGGAACAAGATAGTTATAAATACTTAGGCTACACACAATCACGACAGATACACTTTAAAGAAACTAAACAAAAATTAACACAACAATTTCAACATAGATTAAATACAATTCTGAAAACGCAGCTATATTCTCGAAATACTATCAAAGCGATTAACACCTTCGCTATACCGGTTCTCACATATTCTTTTGGGATAATCAATTGGACCAAAACCGACCTGAAAAACCTTCAACGAAAAATTAATACCACAATGACCAAATTCCGCAAACACCACCCACGATCATGTCTGCAGAGATTAACACTGCCGCGGAAAGAAGGAGGTAGAGGACTAATTGACATTCTAAACCTACACAATAGACAGATAAAAGCACTAAGACAATTCTTTTTTACAAAAACCGAAACTTCTATTCTTCACAAAATTATAGTACACAACGACAAACTGTTTACACCCTTAAATTTAAAAGATACATCTGAACAGAAAAATGAGAAAGTAATCGACGACAAAATTAAACTTTTAGATTGGACCCAGAAATCTCTACACGGAAGACATCGCCAAGACTTATGCCACATAAATGTCGACAAACAAGCGTCGAACGCGTGGTTAAATCGAGGCGAACTCTTCCCGGAGACTGAAGGGTTCATGCTTGCTATACAGGACCAAGTTATTGAAACCAAAAATTACAGAAAGTTTATCATAAAGAATTTAAATAATGACACATGTAGGAAATGCAATAGTTCTCCAGAAACGATTCAGCATATCACAGGCGCGTGCAAGTCAATAGCCCAAACAGATTACAAACATAGACACGATCAAGTAGCCAACATCATACACCAAAAATTAGCACATCAGCACAAACTTATAGATTTCGTTACACCATACTACAAATACAATCCAGAAACTGTATTAGAGAATCCCTCCACAAAACTATATTTTGACCGCGCCATTCTTACCGATCGAACAATCCATTTCAATAGACCAGATATTACACTTATAAACAAGATTAACAAAACTGGATATTTAATAGATATTGCTGTACCAAACACACATAACTTGCAGACAACAATAGCAGAAAAACTGAGCAAATACACTGAACTAAAAGATGAAGTAGCCCGACTTTGGCATCTGCAAAAAGTTACAATAGTACCAATAGTATTGTCTACAACAGGAGTAATACCGAAACAACTTCACCAGTCCCTTAATTCTCTTAATTTACCTCCAAATACCTTCCATCTGCTGCAGAAGGCAGTGATACTAAACACATGCAGACTCGTGAAAAAGTTTCTGCAATGTGAATCAGAAAACCCTCATCAAAACATAAATACTCTACCATCTTCTGTGCAATCTTCTGCACGTGACCGCACTTAATCCAACTGATAATCACTTGGCTTAGGCCCGTGTTATCAGCTCTTACCGGCTAGCCGAGAATATAAAATAAATATAAAAATAATAATATAATAATAAAATTTATTCAAAACTTAAAATTGTTAAAATACGGTATAAATCTTAGAAATAATGTAGGTATAACAAAGTATGATGCCTGTACTAGGATAAACCTGTATCACAGGCGGCATGAGTTCTTACAATTACTTTTTTGACAACTGATTTCTTAAACAATATTTAACATAAGTTTTAAGAATAGTGACATAGTTAGTTAATTTATTAGTTATAGATTTATAATCAACGTAAATACTAATAGTTAGGATAAATAAGTTTTATATTATTTACGGAAAATCTGTAGTTGATAGTACTTAGTTACACGAATTATGATTCTGTTTGCAATATTATTAACTAGGTTGAAACAAATACTGCATAAATCACCATCAATGTGACGTTAAATTTTTGAAGCGGTCGGCTAATGTGCTTAGACAGCGAAATATCGAAGGTAGGTAAATATGACAGTGCTGAGGCCAGGGGTATTGTTGAGTCAGCAACAAGTGATATGACGCACTAAGTACCGCCATAATCTATGGAGTTAATATATCTGTATTCTGCTATTTTCCTAGCATCGCCTGTTTTGTGATCACTAGGCTTTTTAAAGCGTGAGCAAGTTGCACATTTCGGAATGTCGGCTTTCTTCACGCATTCAGACATCGAATGTCCTGCGTCACCACAGTGACCACACGTAGCAATGTTCTCTCGGCAAGTTTTTGCTGCATGGCCATATTGTTGGCATTTATAACACCTTGTTACCAATGTAAAATCCCTGACAGGACAGGACGTCCAGTTTATAAAAAGCCTTAATTGAGGGATTAGGGTTTTACGTATATCGGCTGAAACTTCAATAACGTAGTTACAGGTCGTAGCATCTCTCTTTCCCGATTTGTGGTTTAATTTTATCAAGGTCAAGAAGGATTCCAAGGACAGTGCTGGTAACTTGTCGGCTACGTTTTGTTCGAAAATGCACCTGAACACCTCATTTTCAGTCAAGGAAGTCGGCACTCCTACAACCACGATGCGAGGTTTGCGCTTGCTGGGCTCGTCGGCGGTAAGTCCAGATGTAGAGAGCTGGACTGCATGCTTCAATTTATCAGCGTCATGTTTCGTCTCGGTACTGATAATTACGCCTCCATTTTTTGTTTTCCGGACACCACGAACGTGCAGCTTCATTTGCTCGGGCCGTATGATTTTTTGCACGAGTTCTTTCGTATCGTCACTTGATTTAAATTTATCATTAGGATAAATGGCAATAGAGCTTAGGTTGTTGGGTCGAACGTAATCGTTTGATCCCTTTTTCACCATATCGGCAAAAGAAGGATTTCCCGCAGAGCCAGAGTCCTTTATCGTCTGCTTGAGCTCCGAAATATGTTCCATCAGGTCGCGCTTTTCTTTAAGGGCATCAACCATGTCATACGCAAGAATAGCTTTATGCTTGAGCGACTGATAGAGGACTGCCATTTGTGAGGTGCCAGAACCTACTTTACGGCATAGGGTAGAAATTTTCAATTTCTGCTCTGAGTTCAGCTTTCCATCCGCAGCAATAGAGCAAACTTCGTTTAGGTGTTGCTCGATGGCTGACATCCATTTTTGAAGCTCGGGAGTCGTAATAATATCAGCCGTGGCCGACTCGAGGGCTGGATTTTGCGTCGTCGTCTTCGAGGGTGAGGCGGAGGGTTGCACTGGCCCCCTTGGATTAAAGGGGCTGATTTCCATGTTGTTTTCACAAGTACACTATTATGTGGTCATTATTTACCAAACTACTCACTAAGCAAAAACTTACAGATGCATTACGACGGTAACGCGCTAAATGAGGTCACTATTATTTAATAAATTATTGATTAAATATTGCTAGCGAGCACGTCTGTGCGCTGCAAGAGTCGCGAAGAATCCGAAAATTAGTACTCTTGTAACATTTCACTGAGTTGTATTTAAGGCCATGGGCATCCGCATAAGATTCACACTTATGTAAAAGTTTTCTCAATGCGCATACCGAAGGACTCAGCAGCATAGCTTATATTATTAATACAAATATCATCTATGTGACAGTCGATCCTAGTGCTACTGAGCTCCTCGATAAGCTCATTCACATAAAAATTTAAAAGACGAGGGGTGGAAAGCCCCCTTTGCCTCACCCCGCAATCCAGCTTGTACTTATCCGAGAGTGTGCCTGCCCATCTTACTTGATGTTTCTGCTTATCATACCAATGCATCAGTACAGACACAATTTCCCTGGATACACTGGTATTCTGAAGCTTTACCCATAGCTTATTGTAGGACACTAGGTCAAAGGCTTTGGATTAGTCCAAAAAACAGGCATAGACTGGAGTTTTCCTAGCTGTATAGTACTAGACCGTCTGTTTGAGCAGAAAAATAGCACTTTCTGTTGAGAGACCAGGTCTAAATCCAAACTGTGCATCGTTCAGTTTCAAGTGTCCCTAACTGTCGGTCAATAAGACTGTCCAGTACCTTCGCTATAATTGTTGCCTGAGAAATCGGCCTATAGTTAGAAACTTCTGAAAGGTCACCAGTTTTATTCTTAATAGCAGGAACTACTATAGTTTGCATCAATTTCTCAGGTGAATATGAATGACTTAAACATAAATTAAAAAACAATGATAGCACTCTTAGAAGGTGGAATCCAGCGTACCGCAGATGCTCGATGCTGAGACTATCATGCCCTTTTTTTTTTTTTGGTTGGGAAATCATCAAATGACGTCTCCCGCTCTGGGTGGAGCGGGAGGGCGTGTCAGACTCTTACTGACTAAAACCCACCCGTGTTCCTTCTCTTGCCTGTGCAATGCCACGGGGCCACGGTATCCCTTTCGGACTTTCCCGCAACCCCGGCAGGCAATGGTCTCATCGGACCCCTTCACTCGCTGACACTCTTTGAGGCGCGCGTGGAACCTAACGCGCCGTCGACCCGGGCTTGGTCCTTACCGGACGGCGAGCTACCCATTGCTCACCGTCCGCAAGCCCGCGCCTACGGTGGCCGGGAATCAGCGATTGATTCCCGACGCCCAGGGCGTCTCCTCCTGCGGCGGCTAGGGGCGTGAGGGCGCGAAATTTGCCTCTCCCTCACGCGCTCCGCCTCCTCCTTCGCGAGCATTACTGCTTCGCAGAAGGAGGTGACGGCCTCCCATGCCCTCTCGCTCCGTACCATGGCCTGGACCAGGGCCGGACGCGAGAGATCCCCGCCACCGATCGTCTCCACGAGGACACGGCGGAGCTCTGCTCAAGCCGGGCATACCTCCACCGTGTCCTCCGGGCGATCCACGCAGTAGACTATCATGCCCTGGAGACTCCACTCACCATTTTCCTTATTACGGCAGCTACTTCTGCAGCAGTAAATCTAACGCTTACGTCCAAGTCATGGGCCCCAGCATCGGGCATCGTTGGTGAGGCCGGCCCCAGAGGAGATTCTACATTAAAATAGCGACGAAACACATTAGCTATACTACCAGAATCATGGAGATTCATCTGATTAGTTGACTTCCAAAACTTATTAAAATCATTAGTTGCATGGTGTTCAGCAATAATATTCAATTTTATTGGTTGCTGATTATTTTGGCACCATTTCAACTTGCATTTAAAAGATCGTCTAGAATTACACATGTCATTGTAGGTACCACCGGAGGTCGGATTATTGTTGAATAACCACATGAGGTAACATAGGCGCGCCCTCTCATGAGCGCCGCGCACATTATCTGTTCCAGCTCGTAACATATTAATTACCTCGCCATTTCACTCTGACATTATAGCTACATTCTGCGGCCTCAGAAAGTACCAACACAATATTGTCATACATTTTATCTATTATTGATCTATGTGTAGGATCTCTACACTTTTGATCCGCACAGTAGGTGAAATCACTAGGAAAGTCTATGTCCTTTAACTTAGAATAACAGCTATCGTGATACATACCAATCTGTCCCTGGTCACGCTCCCCCCATTTTATTTTATTTTTGAGAACGGTCTTCGTCTTTTCGTGTGGTTAGTAAACTAACTGGTGTCAGAGTTGTAAAGCCGCCCACGGGCCTCTGACTTGGCTTCACATGCCGTCGAGAAATATCTCTCAGGCATGCCGGTTTCCTCACGATGTTTTCCTTCACCGTTTTTTGAGCAAGTGATAATCATATAATACGCACATGAATCTGAAAAGTCAGAGGTGCGTGCCTTGGGTTCGAACTCGAGACCTACGACTTGTCAGTCTGACGGTCACACCACTAGGCTACGAACGAGAACGGTGCTGGACGCACTGACCTTGGATTTCAAGAGATTGAAAAAAGAGGGTAAATGATCAGACCAGTATGTATCTTATAAAACTGAGCTACTTATTACTGAGTGACCCCGCAGCTTCAGTGACCACACAGTGATCCAACCATCGCTGGCTACCGTGAGCATCACTTACAAATGTAAATGTTTCTACTGGTAGTAACTGCATATCAATACACGACCAAGACTGATCGGCACAAAAACGTAATAATTCAGATGCAAACAACTCACCAGGATGGGCGTTGAAATCACCTAACAAATACACTGATTCTACATTTTGACTTTCAATTATGGCATTAATCTCACCTAGACATTCTGTAAACTCAATTAAATTATCTCTTGAATCGGTAAGCATATAAACAGAAAATATGATTGCCCAGCCACCGTGCGGTCTGCCTCGTAGTATACCCGCAGAGGTGTCAACCGCTGACGTACCCGTACATCCAAAACCGTCGTCAATACTGCTGAGGTACGTGAGGTCATGTGGCAACAGCCACGTCTCCTGCAGTGCTATGATGTCAGCAGTACAACATAGCCTTCTCACACAGTCTACCGATCTCACAACATTTTTACAGTTAAAGCTAATTAAGTTTACTGAACTCATTTCTGGAGCATTATTTGTGTTTACACAGCTATACTTACACGATTAGATGGTTTGATTAGTACATTCTGTTCATTGTTATCTTTATTTTCAGCAGTGTTATCAAACTTGTTTCTGTTAAAATAAACAAACCGCCGGAATTGTATTCCTTCCGGCCAAAGTTCATCATCAAGAAACAGTGAGCTTGTGGTACAAAGATCTTATATGCGTCACATGATTTCTGTGTCTTCATTTTTTTTTTTTTTCTTGGTAATAGCTATGCTAGTCTTTTGTACAATATATTCCATATTATATCGCTTTCACTCGTCCCCTTGTCCACATAATTAATAAAGAGTGGAATACGATTGTCAGCAGCTCTAAATTTTGTATTTGGTACAGCTTTTCCTTTAGCCCCAACCAACCGCTGGCCAGTTTTTTTCCTTTGTACTAGTATCCATTCCTAATTAGGTTTTTCTTGTTTCCATTCACCACTGCCTCCTAAGGTTCACGTACGTTTTTATCATGGGACAAGCATCAGTGATCAATGGTTTATTTTGCTCCATATTCAATCTATTTACTATATAATTGTAGTGCAATCTCAGTATCGTTTACCTTGCGAACCGGTAGTTCCGGTGTAGGTGTGAAAGAAACACCGACATGTGTTGCTGAATGGGGTGATAAGGAAAGATCTTGTGTTCGTTTAAATGACTCATACGCAACAGCTGACGCACTACCGTTATCTTGTGGGTTCGATTTTCCTACAATGTAGGGTAGGCCAACCGGTCCACTGTCGAGACAAAAACTGTCTATTTTACAACTACCTTCTCTGTTTCGGTTAACATTTAAATCAAAGTTATTCACAATTGATGCAAGTTTTAGGTTCTTCACCAATTTTTTTTACTTCATTTAGCTTCTCTGAGGTCACGTTCATTGTCCTTTATCTCAGCCAGGTCCTTCTGCAATATCAAAATATCTTTCAACAATCTCGTTACATCGACGTGATCGAAAGTGACCGGTGGTAGTTTGTGCAGTTCCTTTGCCACAAATATCGGAATTTCTTCTGGATCAGCTTGCTTTAGTACAGATATTATGTCATACAGGTCATGACTGGATTTTCCGCTTCTTTTTCTTGTTATATTGCGCTGTTTTGTTGTCAAAGCTTCAAATAACAGGTTTTTTGCACTTTCCATGTCTTCCACCAGAAACGCAGCTGAACATATTCGAACTAAACTTTCCTCATCCATAACTTGAATTTTGTTATGACCGAACGCCAGGACTTCATATATCACAATATTACAGTTTTTACATTTTACTAATTTAGTGACCATTTCGCACTACAAAAACGCGTCCGCTCCGCTCGTCAGCGTGTCACGCGCGCACTGTGAGTTTATAAGTCTTTCCATGAGCTTAGATAAGGCCGATAGCACTGCGATAGGGCGATAGTTATTTATAGCACCACGGACACCCCCCTTGAATATAGGGTGAATGATAGTCAATTTGAAGGAAGAAGGAAAAGTACCGGATTCAAAACAGAGGTTAAAAATTTGGCTTAAGATGGGTGACAGAAGCATGCAGTACCTATTCAAAAAGATCGTGGGGATGCCATCGTGTCCTATTGCAGCATTAAGTTTGAGAGACTTTATAACGGAAATTATCTCATCGGGGGCTTGTTCCTAACATAACGAAAGAGAGCTACTTGTGTACGTAGAGCACTTATGTGGACCCAGAAGGCAGGATGAGGGTTGGGCTTTTGTAATACAATCGGCAAGATTTTTACCAATATTAGCAAAGTAAGCATTAACATCATTAACGGATTGGTGCGGGGATGTGGAAGAAGAGAATAATTCTGTGGGAATGTCAGTAGTGATGTTGGTGTTTGTGATACGCTTAATTGTATGCCATAAAAGTTTAGCGTTCCGTCCAGCTTTGGTCAATTCTTCAGATTCGAACAGTCTCTTAACTTTTTTGAGTATTTTATTGCAGAAGTTTCTGTATCTTACATAGGTAATTTTAATTAGTTCATTGTCAGGAGAATGTTTTTGTTTTTTATGTAGGGCATCCCTGTTTCTAATGCACCTCAGAAGCCCTGGGGTAATCCAGGGTTTTAGGATCCGCTTTGGAACAATACTGGTTTTTGTGTTTAAGGTGATTTTTTGGGAAAAAGTTTGCACCAGGGAATTCACTGCCGCATTTGGGATCAGTCATGGATAATGAAAAATCGATCGAATTGTTTACGAAAATGTGTTGCGTAATTAGATAGCTGTTTATACAGTCTACAAAAGACCTGTCTGGATAGGCTAACTGCAAACTATGTATGTGCATGCACTGAGGAAACAGTTTAGGGCTAGTTTCTCGCACGATTATTCCAAAATGAATGTAACAAATTTTCAGGTGCCCGTACATTAATTTTGCGATAATTTTCGTACGAGAAACTGGCCCTAAGTCCTACGAATCGTTCGTCTGTGTATATTTTATATTTATTATTAAAGATGACTTAAAATGTCTTAATAATGAATCTTTTTTGCAGGCGCAAAATCTGGATAACCGCTTGTAAAAGATCCGAAGTGATTGATAAAGACTGGGATTTTTTCAAGCAAAAATATTTGTGCAGTTTACATTTCCAGAAATGTATGTATGGTAAAAAGGACCGTCTCAAAAAATCTGCAATCCCATCACTTCATTTATCAGAAAAACCTTTACTACACGATTCCTCTACACAAGCTGTAAAATCCGTACAATACGTCAATCAACGATCTGGAAATGTATCAATATCATATGTTATGCCGAATGTAGAAAATAATTCTACAACAACTTATACACAAGCTGAAGACTCTTTACAATACGATATTAATCAAGTTAACATAAAAGAAGTAATAATAACTCCTACGCAGATGGAAGAATCTGAATCTGTTGAACTAGGTGTAGAAATAAAAACAGAAAATGTTGATAAAAAGATTGATTCGGGCTCCCGAGTCCCTATTTTATTTGAAGAAGATGTACAAATGAAAACAGAAATAGTTGAAAATGAAATATTACCTTTAGTGCAGTCTACACAGTCTTTACAATCCGATGATCTCAACATAATAAAAGATGGCGGAACACTTAGCAGTGATGGTAGCGTGAAAGCTGGAGTGGCTGAGTGTGTTGAAGGGACTGCTGCTGAATGTAGGGGAGTGGTCCTGCTTGATGTCGTCATTTCTGCTACAGAAACTGCTGATATCGCTGAAGCTAACTTGTACGCTGTTGACCGCGTTGAAGCAAGTGCAGCAGCTAGTGCGGCTGATAGTGCTCTAAGGTAATTTGCTTTATTATCAAGAACGCGGATTAAGGGCGTTGTTACTGTTATGCGGATTCACGCGGGATCCCCTGGGGGGTTGCGGAGCCCGAATCGGGTTTCTGTCAAAAAACACCGCGTTGGTAGCAACGATTCGTGTCTCCGGTCACTGTCTTCGGTTTTGACATAAATTTACTTATAAAAATGTATTTTTCTTGTTCTAACTTGCACAGTCTATGAAACAGAACAAGAAAGATATACTATCGATAACAAGTCTTTAAAATTAACGAATGACGCGTAGTACACCGAAACAAATCCAAGCCGCCGGCTAGACGCTTTCGAATTTTAAATTTATTATTATTTGTGTTTTGTGCAAGTGGGAACATAAGAAAACCAATAGAAACATGCCTGGGTAAATAAATAATAAACAGTTTTTATTGTCTATACAGTGTAATTGTTAAATATTTCGGACAGAAATAGGAATTTGAACATTTTGAACAAACATCGTTGTGGCGTCACACGGTGGGCTGAAATCAAGCTTTCATAGACTTAGGGATTCACGAAAATTGATGAGCATTTTTTTTTTAAATAATAACGGCTTTGCGATCTACCACTAAATTCAAGACATATTTCTTCTGCGATTTTTGTATATACCTAATATTTTTTAAGTTATAACGATTTGAATTTATTTTTGTATGGAGAAATTTGATTTTATATGAATAACTTTTAATTCTCAAGAGTTCTCAAAAAACGGCTTTCGGTATTCGATTGTGCTATTTTTTAGGCAAATTATCCGATGTATCACTTGCTTCGATTTTCTTCGATTTTGGAGAAAATTGTTTTTTATTCCCTTTTCCACACCACCCTTGAGGTAGAGAACTAAGCGCGTTTTTTTTTTATCAGTGGTGTCCCCAGGAGGCCTAATCCACTCATACGCACACTCTTACTCACACACGCACTCACAAAATTATCACTTAGACAATTTCATCAGATTCTCATTCAGATTCGTTCTCTAAATGTTCCACATTTACAAATTCTATATTTTCCCGCTCATCATCTTCAAATGTTGGAGATAACAGAAGCATGGCTTTCGCTTCTTCTGAAAATGGTTTGTGTTTCCGTATCATTTTATGACGTTTTGATGATATGTAAGGATCTGAACTAATTATTAAATTATTCAAAATATCCTCATTATTAGCTCTTCTGCAGAATTTTCTTGAATGGTGTTGACGATATCGCCTAAAGTCTTTATTTCTAGATTCAGCCGCTTCTTCCGATAACTTTCCAATCGGAATTAATCCCAAGTTTTCAATGATAGCTTCTCCATGAACAAGAACTTTATGCACACTGGCGGGCATGTGATACCACTCATATAAATCTACGTATAATTTTATGGTGACTTCCGTATATTCTTTAAACTTCACTGTGTCAATTTTATGACCTGAAGATATTGTTTCTAAAATGATTGAAAACCGTTTTATTAAGTTTTCATCGACACCAGTAATTGCAGCAGCAATCTCTGTATTTGAGAAAAATCTTCGAGCGGTATTCCCGTCATTAGTAGTTCCATGTCCTTGCTTTACAACATCTATTAAAAGGCCTGTTTGATTTTTAAATGCTTCCTGAATGGTTTTTTTTCTATTTTCCATCAAAACTTTGTTTTCACCTTTTGCAACCCATGTTTTGAAATCCAGTCTATAGGCTATGTGAATAATGCATTCCATAAAACGTATCCATATATGTAGCGATGATAAACCATATTTGTATAAGTCGGTATCAATGTTTTTAGTCAATAACAAAGGCAAGTTATTCATTTCTGTAGGAACAGCTTTACATATATCACATCGTTGAGCTGAAGTTTCGCAAAGGATTGATGTTACTTTACCATCTATCATGGTAAGCAATAATGAATGTGAGACTTTTATTTCTCCAATTTTTGTTTCCTTCAATTTTTTTATCTCCGTTTCAATTTCGGTTTTCTCTCTTAAAATCGTTGATTTATTCTCTTTTTCAAACTTGAAAAATATTGGACGACACCAATATGCTGAATTTGGTGAGTCGTTTTCCCAGATAATTTGTTCCTCGGAAACAATTTTTATTGGTACTAAACTACCCATAAAAATACTTGAATCATCTGTCGAAGCATTGTCCTCTTTGTCATCCGTTGTAATTTTTTGCTTATAGTTTGCTTGATTCGAGGCACCATCCATTCCCCATTTGCTTATCATTGTCAACTCCTTACAGTCTGTGCTATCAATATTGATTGCTTTGAATATCCTTTTGGCGGTTATATCTAATAGAGACTGCAATTTTATTCTAGCAGTTGTATCTGTTAAGGTGATATCATCCTTTGGCGGGTAGCATTCTTGTTTTGCATTTTGCACCTTGTAGTAGGAAGGGAAAATGTCGTTATTTTTCTCTTTGATACTTTTTCTTAAAGTATTGTATTGCCACTTTGTTAATTTAAGGGACAAAACAAGTCCCAAAGCTTCATCTGGAGTAAATTTAGGTTTTTCATTTTTACCTAAAAGACTATCTTTGGCTATTTGCACATCCTGTGGATTTTTAAGTAGGTGTTCAAGGATTTCAGCTATTCCTTGATTACCATCCTCTCGTAATTTCATTATATATGCATGAGATATTTCCTCTGTAGTCATAGTTGTATGAATATGTTCTGTACGTCTCTTTTTTTGCTTAGGTCCTAATTCACAAAATGGTTTTCTTGGACTTACATTCGTTGACGTGGCAGTAGACACTTTTGCTGGAGATTCATGTTCACTTGATGTACTAGGAACAGAGTCTTGGTTTCTTTCAAATGCACTTACAATGAAATCAGGCCAGTTTATTTCCGATGATAACCATTCGCTATTATTGTTTCTAAACAATTCCTCTTTGCTATGACCATTTTGCCATCTCCTTTGCAGATTATAGCAATACTTTGCACAAAACGCTTTTAGCGCTTTATCGTTTTCATCACTTAATACAGTGGGGACTAATCTAGATTTAATAGCACTATATAAAACCCTATTATTTTTAAAACTTCCACTTTCCTTTAATAGCACAACAATATCAATATTTGAAACCAAATCGAACATTTTTACGTAATAAATAGTATTAGTACTTATTTCGAAAATGTGAGATAGGATAGTGCGTTTATTACGATGTGTAACAACGTACTGAGGGAGGATGGTTGTTTTTCAAATGTACTACTACACTAACCGTATTTTTTTTTTACCTGCTATTCATCATCCAATCACATAATGACACGTCATCATTTTGCTGCGCTTAATGGACGACGCGCTAATGAGGGTCACCGCGCTATTGAGTATTGTTAAAAACAAATGACGTCATAAGGGTGGTGTGAGTGAGTATCGTGAAAAATAAATGACGTCATAAGGGTGGTGTGGAATGTTTACCAATAATTTGTTTTTTTGCTATATATCTGTAATACAATATTAAAACATGTCAGATTAAACCAAAAACCGATAAATATTTCATACAAAGTTTAGGGGTCTATAACTCGAAAAATACTAGGTATAAAAAAATTTATAAATAACAAAAAATATTGTTTTAGCACATAAAACTCAAAAATACTCATTTGAATCCTTAAGTCCCCACTTGACGATTCCAGCCCACCGTGCGTCATGGCGCGGGAGCCGCTGCACATTTCGACATATTATTATTATTAAATAGATTAATGATAGGAATCTATCGCTATTAGCATATTTACCTATGAACATAATAAATAGTAATATACAGTATGTTAAATAACAGAGGGCGTTCCCATACACTCGTTCATCTATACCACTAATAGATTAAAATTAAAATATCAGCATAGAAAAATAAGCATTAAAAAATCCAATTACAAAAAAATAAAAAATTCACAATAAATTCGAAACGTCCTGTTTAAAATCAAAATAGTAGCGCGGAATAGTACCTAGCTTAGTGGCGTTGCCCAAAGCGGCAACGTCGCAATCTTTGACTTGCACACGATGCCGCCGCGCACGGCGGCGGCGGCGGCGCGGGCGGCGCGGGGCGGCCCGCACTGAATGGAGCGGCGACTTTGATAAAGGCGGCAAATAGAAAGACAGTGAAAAACACGTCGTCGGGTTGTTATCATTATAATTTAACATTTAAGTAGGTATGTTTAGTTTTAGCAATAACATTTAACAACCCGTCTCAAATGCCCGGCTGACAAAGGAACGCGTCACTGTCTTGGAAGGAATTATTCGCAAACATAGTTAAAACATAATTTCATGTACCTACCTACCTATCTAAGCCATGTTTCTTAATATTAAAATACAGAGTACAGAGAATTATCCTGCACGTGTAGCGGCCGAGTAGGTAATGGACGCGTGGTGGCGGCTGCGCTTCTGCCGACACGTCGTCGTCGCGGGCTCGCGGCCACAAAATAAACAGATATGAGTACAGAAGGTCCACTCACGGAACAAGTACACGACTTTGTTATACCTAGCGGTGGTACGGTAAGTACAGGCTTACAGTTTAAAAATAAAAAATAATGTTATCTAAAAAATAACGTACCGCTAATAAATAGTGTGCGTTTAAGTTCAGAGAAAGTTCCATTTATTTAAACCACAGCTTAGGCTAGGTTTTAAATGATAATGACGGTTGGTATTGCATGTTAGCCAGTGAATGTTTTCTGCATAAACATAGAAATTAAAAAACGAGCACGAAGGGTTCCGTACCATTATCATCTGATCTATGAAAATGGCAAAAAATCATTTTTGCCATTAATTTATTTTATTCTGTTTTTAGTATTTGTTGACATTAAAGCGGCAATAAAGAGTTAGTTTTTAGGGTTCCGTTTTTACCCTTTGGGTACGGAACTCTAAAAACTAACTTTTACTTTATGCAGTTGCATTCGTAATACCTAAGTACTTGCGTTTATTCATAGCAATCGTGTAACGCAGTAGTAACACGCTCGTTGGACGGGATACTCCCTGAGTGTACAAGCAGTTTTAGGAAATAAAAGAGTGGGCCTTCTGAACTTATTTATTTTGTGGCACAGTTGTTTAGTGTTATTTTTTATTTTTATTTTTTCGAAAGGTTTTTAGGTAGGTATTATGATACATTTAAATAATGTTTAAAAACTTACCTACCTAGATTTTGAACTGCTCAATATGCTGACCTCCTCTCTCCACACATTGTTGCAATCGCCGACGGTTATTTTGGTGAACTCGTCACATTAAAAGTGGGTCCTCGCGTATGTGGTTCCTGATAACACGGAATGCTGTGCGGATTCACATTTCCATCTCCCGCGAGTTGCTTCCTTTTTTGTAAACCAGTTGTTTGTTTGTCTGACCATATGACGTTTTCGATGAAGTGGGTGTCCTCCGCGCATCACTGCAGTGCCTACTGGCAATAAGTTAATCGGCGCTCGAAGTCAGCTGGACCAAGCAGAGCTTGCACTTTTTGAAGTGAGTACGGATGCTGCTTTTTTTTTCTTTAAAATTTTAAAGACTGCGTCGTGGCTCATGTTTAACAGGCGGCCAGCCCTTCTAGTGCTTGAACCGGGCTCCTCCTCAAAATACCTCAGCACGTTCTCTTCCTGCCACACAGAGATCGCAGGTCGGGGGCCACTAGAACGACGCGGCACTACCGGTTCATTGTTACGGAGACGCACCAGGGTACTCACAATAACACGAGAATTCCGCTTTTGATTTGCATTGGGATACCTCTCAGAATGTAACATCGTCAGAGCACGTGCACCATCATAATTACACTCAACATAAATGAGCACCATGTTCACATACTCCTGAGCACTGTACTGATAACGCGGCATTTTTCACGCAAGAATGACGAAAGAACACAAGATGTTGCAATACGACAATACTGCACATCTGATCAGCGCGCGCGATTAGTTCCGAATAAAATTAGTTGGAAATTCGGGGGGCAGGGGGCGGGGTTAGGCACATCAATTAGATCGCCGCGCACGTGGCCCGTCATTCATAAGTAAATTGCGACATTGCCGTTCTTACACTTTGAAAGCAAGTGCACGTATACAGAGTGTTTCTTTTACGTATCAATGTAATATTTTTTGCGAATATTTTAATATTTAAAAAAATAAAAACATTTTGTTTTTGAATGGTAATATTTTTTTTTGCATGTATGTACGCTATACTGTTGCGGGTTAACGGGAACGCCCTCTGTTAGTTAACATACTGTATACTAATATCATTACGTATTGACATCATAATTGTGTGTCAAAGAGAAAAAGTAAAATTAGCGCCAACATGGCGGCCATTAACTGAAACGATTACCGGTACAATGATTGCAGAGTCCACGTCCCACATGTCGACAACCTCGTGTGCTAAGTCAAGATACTTGTTTTTTTTATCTTTCTCAGCTTTCACGAGATTCTGGTCATGAGGGACCGCGATATCAACAATCATTGCACGGCGCTCTCGTCGATCTATCACCACAATATCAGGCTTATTGGCTACAATAGTCCTGTCAGTGATAAGATAATAGATCGATCCCAGTACAATGTGGCATGACCATTCTCGAGAACTGGGTCGGGCACATACCTGTATTATGGTACTGCGGACTCCACAAGGTTGTACTGCAAGGCAAGTTGCTGGTGGATAATCCTAGCCACTAGATTGTGTCTGTGCAAGTAGTCGCCGTTAGCAAGTCGAGAACAACCGGAAACAATATGTCGGATTGATTCACCGGGACGGTGGCATGCCCGACAGTTGTCAACCGTACCGTCCTTGACAATGTATTTCCGATAATTATTCGTTAACGTATAACTTCATCCATAATCGCACAGACAAAACCTTCGGTTTCCCCAAAGAAGTCACCAAAACGCAGCCAGGATACAGACGCCAAATTGTCAACATCAGGTCCATGGAGGGCCCGGAAAAAGCGTCCGTGAAGCTCTTTGCCTTGCCATACTACCTTACGATCGTTAGTATCAAGCACAGCAGGTTTGCACCAGTTCTCTTTCGCCAAGGAAAGCGGGGTGAGGCCTTTGTCCACTGCGACCACATCTCGGTGCATCCCCACGTCAGTTTGAAGGAAATATTCCCTGAGACTGCAGATCTCGCGGTTGTGGACCGTTTTGGCATTTAAGAAACTTCGACCCCCACACTTCCGCGGGATGTACAGTCTCATCACTGATGATCGTGGGTGATGCATCCGATTTGCTGTCAGCAATGTATGGACCTTCCTATCCAGAGCGTCAAGTTCCGTCTGAGTCCATTTGAGTATGCCGAAAGAATACATCAAAACCGGCATGACCCAGCCGTTGAAGGCACGCACCTTGTTTCCGCGTGATAAAAGACTATTAAACACTTTATTCAGGCGGCCAAAGAAGCGCTCCCTCGACGATTGTTTCATGTCGGCAACATTGATGCCTAATGCTTCCGAACTACCCAAATACTTGTAGGTTTCGGTTGAGGAGAGGGATCTAAGGTGTATGGAATCCGAGAGTTGGTTTCCCACGGATTCCATAATCCTCCCTCGCTTTACATGCATGACTGCACATTTGTCTACACCAAATTCCATCCTGATGGCGCTACTGAACGTTTCTGTTACTTTCAGTAACTCCATCAGTCGCAAATTGTTAGGAGCAAAGAGTTTCAAGTCATGTAAAGGAGGTGAGATATCACCTGACCACCTCTTCTCAACCGATAGCCTAGACCTGAATTCTCCAAAAGTGTGCTTAGAGGATTCAAGGCTAAGCAAAACCAAAGCGAACTCAAACTATCGCCCTGGAATATTCCCCGTTCAATCCTGATCGGTTCATTAATCCCCCGGATCTGTCGACATCCTGGATACAGAAGAACCGTCCTCCACTTCCCCATACATGACATCAAGAAGGTGCGTAGAGTTACGTCTATTTTGTACAATTCCAGTACCCTAATGAGCCATGTATGTGGCACCGAGTCATAGGCCTTCTTATAGTCTATCCAACATGTCGAAAAATCCTTCCGGGTTCTAAGAACCTGTTGGCTTATGGCCATGTCTATAAGGAGCAGCTCCTTAGTACTGCGGGACCCATTCTTACATCCATTCTGAGACACAGACATAATTGAGTTGCTATAAATATGTTGTGCAATTTTTGCTCTAAGAATGGATGTAAGCACTTTATAGACCGTCGGTAAACATGTTATTGGTCTATAGTTTTTGGGTTCCGTAGTACTACCCGATTTATGGAGCAGGTGGGTAACTCCTGTCGTGAAGAATAGTGGTAGTGACACAGTCTCAACAGATGACTGGAATTGTGAGGCTAAACAGGCGTGTGACCTTTGTAGCCATTTAATCCAGAAATTGTGCAGTCCGTCCGGTCCTGGAGATTTCCAGTTAGGCAACGGACGGACTGCACGGGCCACATCCAGAGGACTAATGAGGATAGCCTCCATGGCTGGTATTAAATCACACGCCTGCTCAACAACACGCATCTGACGCATCCAATCACCTTCAGTGTGACTGACGGGCACCGACCAAATGCTTCGCCAAAAAGCACTCATGGCATCCTAATCTGGCGGGTGCACGTCAGTCACACCTTGAGTGGGAATGGGCCGCTCCCATGCTCTGTATACCCACCTTTCATCGCTCTGGAACATGCGGTTCTGAGTGTACCGATCCACTCTTCGCCTATACCGACGAATACGGTTTGCCCATGCATAAACTTTCTGCTTCAGGAAGTCGATGCGCTCTGTGACACAGGAAAAATATTCTCGAGGACTAATACTAGTTCCCGAGAACGCCCGTCTCACAAAGCGCATCACCCTTGGGCGTGTATTGCCCTCCCTGAAGCAGAGAAGCTTCCCGATGAGTACCCTGGCCTCATTAATACGACGCTCAATCCTGCACTGCCAGGCAGGCGCGGCAGCTTTCGGTCGTATAGCTCGGTCAGTGTTTGGAAATTTGACACGAGCAATACGACAAGCCGCAGCAGCCGTGCAGTACAAGATTGAGTGTGTATCGCAAAGGTCTGCGCTGCTTTCGATAAAATTTGGTAACAGCGCATCCAGGGCACACACCAGTGCTCTGTTTCTTTTATTCATGGGCAAACGGGGTAGCCGTGGTCTAAGGTCAGGTGATATGAACCGGTACTCACTTATATTATTATTTTTGTCATTATTTTTTATTATTATTTATTTTTTGTTTACTTAGGCCGGTAATGTGGTCGGGTTAGCTGATCAGACATGTACAATTAGTGAAGTTTCATATTGTTTTTAGAATGGCGAAATACGCCGCTACGGACCGCTCCGTAGCGGCGTATTTCGCCATTCTAATCTATTCTAATTCCAGGAGTGTGACCCCCGTAGCGGGTATAGAACGCGGACCAAACCGGCAAAGCGCGGCTCGGCGGGCCTTGCTATTAGAAAGGCTTAGGGCCACCCCGGTCCGCGATCTGCAGTCCTCCCCGCCACGGCAAGTTTCATTTTCATAGCGTTACCTACTATATTTATTTAGTTACAGTGGAGTAATTTGTATTTCTTACTTTAGCCTCCACGCGCTCCCCGTTCAGGCGACACCTGGAGGGTCGCTCAATGTGCGCGGCGACTCCGTGCTGCTCGAGCAGACCCCAGGTGATCACCTGCGCATCGGAGAAGCTAGGCAAGCCAGGCAACCCAGCCTGGACTTGTCTCTCTGGTAAGTTAACTCTCCTTACCATTGTATCTCCATGGTACGTGGGTGGCAATATACATGATAATATGGTTAAATTTTTACGATATTGTTTTTACTCACAGTTCCGATGTGGTTGAGCGTGTGGAGGCATTGGACATGTCTGAGGACGAAGCAGCGGAGCTGCTGGAGTTGGATCCCTGGCATGTCAAGAGGTGGATGCGGGACCTGCCGGGGGCCAGCGACACACCGGGGACCAGCGACACGCCGAACAGCAACACGGTTTTTCTTGCTCCTCTCGCGCCTAGCGCCAGATCTGAGGTGACTGTCGCTGCCGAAGTTGTCGTTCGTCCATCAACTTCGACGGTGACAGCACTTTCACAGACGGTGCCTAGGTGTGATGGCAGTGACTTGGACAGCGACTTCGATGACGAATTCGATGTCCCGGTCATGCCAGTTGTCGGGAGGGATCTCCCTGACACCGAGGAGTTAGAAGAACCGTTACAAGATTTGGTAAACGAGATTGATACGGGGATGGATGACGCTGCCGATTATCTTTTGGGTACGTCGGCTATTTTCACGTGGTCACCGGACTTTGATTCGTTTAGGGGTGTTCGTGGGGAGTTCTCAGGTCCTACCCCTGGGCCAATCAAAGACTACGAGACGCCTTATGATGTCTTTACCGACATATGGGATGAGGATATCATAAGGTTGATCGCCACGGAAACTAACCGATATGCCCATCAGACAATCGAGACCATGCGTAACTCAGGGACTTTGAAACCATCATCTCGCCTTCATTTGTGGACTGACACTAATGCAGACGAAATAATGGTTTTTTTCGCGATGTTGATGTATATGGCTATCGACCCTCGTACGTCGATAACTGAATATTGGACATCAGATGAAGTTCTCCAATTACCGGGGTTCAAGAGTATTATGTCCTTTAATCGGTATACTCTGTTGAATAAGTGTCTTCACTTTGTGGACAATGTCGCTGTCGAGAGTCAGCAATTGTCTCAATCTGGACTATCTTCTTCAGCAGGGGTGTCACGTAGGCTGGGTAAGTTGGCACCTATTATTGAACATCTCGGAAAAAAGTTCAAAGCCTTGTACAACCTACGACCTGACATCAGCATCGACGAGTCTTTGACCTTATTCAAGGGCCGTTTGTCCTGGGCCCAAACAATAAGGTCAAAGGCTGCGCGATTTGGAATCAAGTCATATGAGCTATGTGAGTCCCGCACTGGCTATATGGCTAATTTCCAAATCTACACGGGCAAGGATGACAGTTCCGATGGTGATCTATCACTTGGCGTCAATTTGGGGGGGAAGAGCACGGAAGTGGTTCTTGAACTATTGCAAGGTCTTGAACATCGAGGGCATTGTGTGGTGATGGATAATTATTATAATTGTCCATCATTAGCACGATACCTCAAGAGTTTGGGCTTTGATTGTTTAGGAACCCTTCGTGCAAACCGTCGAAACGTCCCTAGTGACATAAAGGTGTCGAAGGAAGTAAAGAAGGGGACTATTATATCTCGCCATTCTGGAGACGTATCCATCATTGCATGGATGGACTCCAAGATAGTGAATATAATATCCACCTATCACAGACCCGATACCTATATGGGAACTAGGGCTGGTAAACCGATGGAGAAACCGGTATGTGTAAAAGATTACAACACGTCCATGGGGGGTGTTGATCTCAAAGATCAAAAACTCTCCATGTATCTGTTGGAGCGAAAGAGAGGCGTGAAATGGTACATGAAAATGTTTAAAAGATTACTGAATGTGAGTATACATAATGCGCTTGTGATGTACCAAAGTTCTCTGAAACGTACAACTGATAAATTGCCTGTGACGCATCGTGAGTTCCGCTATGCGCTTGCTGAATCTCTACTTAAACGGCATCGCCCCTGTTCAATAGAGATCCGTCAGGCACCAGTGGGAAACGTGAGGCTGAGGCGAAATATCATGCACGAGCCAGAACACTTGATGGGACGTGAGAATACAAAGAGATGTGTGATTTGTCAACGGCAGAAGAAATCCAAAGCCGTTCACTCAAGGTGCATCACGTGTGATGCATATCTTTGTTTTGGGGACTGTTGGAGAATTTGGCATTCTGCAACAGAGCTCCCAGGCGTAGATATACGTGGGCGGAAACGGAAGCGCAAAGAGTAAACGTTTTTGGGGTGTGGATGTGGATTACGGCTGTGTTTGAATGTAATGGTGACCCGGGGCTCTCGCATGAGGGTCACGTTTCGACGGGACGCCTAACCGTTTATTTATCTCGTTTACTACTCCTTTCGTTGCTGTTATCGGGGGCGTTACGGCTATCGGGGACGAAACGGTAGCGTGGTAGCGCCTTTTGGCGTCTTCATTGATATCTGACCGATATCAGTCTGGGTTTGTGCATTGTGAATGATATCTTACGGGACAGATATCAGCCTGGGTTTTTGCATTGCGAATGATATCTTACGGGACAGATATCAGCCTGGGTTTTTGCATTGCGAATGATATCTTACGGGACAGATCAGTCTGGGTTTGTGCATTGTGAATGATATCTTACGGGACAGATATCAGCCTGGGTTTTTGCATTGCGAATGATATCTTACGGGACAGATCAGTCTGGGTTTGTGCATTGTGAATGATATCTTACGGGACAGATATCAGCCTTGGTTTTTGCATTGCGAATGATATCTTACGGGACAGATCAGTCTGGGTTTGTGCATTGTGAATAATATCTTACGGGACAAATCAGATTTTGTAAATAAGACCCACGATAAGTACGGGACAAACCTTTCTAAACATTTGTAAATTTTGCTAAAATCTGGGTGAAATCTAGACAAACCTTTCAGTATACTAGCTGTTACAATAAAGTGTACCTATCTTATTTTTTCACAACATAGGTATGTTCATAAATGTACGAAAACATTTGTAAATTTTGCTAAAGTCTGGGTAAAATCTAGACGAACTTTTCATTATACTAGCCGTTACAATAAAGTGTACCTATCTTATGTCTTTTTTTGTGTACAAAAACATATATTTTTATTGTTTTATTATTTAATATATACATTCCTTGAAAAGAAAATGCATTTTATTTCAAACCTTTAGAAGCCCTTTCTTAGATATCATTGAGAAAGGAAGATTGCTGTACTTTGAGATAAGGCACTAGCAGCTTTTATCATTGCTTCTCGCCAAATTTCATGATCCTAGGTCAACGGGAAGTACCCTGTAGGTTTGATTCCCTTTGCGAATGTATGAGAAATGTGACATAAATGTCTATATCTTTTGATTGCGTAAGCAAGATTGACGCCACATCAACAAAACAGCGGACAAAAAAGTGATTCGTTTTTTTCCTTTTGAGGTACGGAACCCTAAAAATTAGCTATAAAAGACTTGATCGAAACCACGAGCGAATCCGAGGGCAACACACCTAGGCAACTAGTACATATAAATAAATCGGTTCATAATAATTCACATAAATATCTACATTCATAAAAATAAACAATACTTACAGATGAACCTCCTACTATCCTGAAGTCGGTAAAATAATAAGAATAACATAAAGTATTTAGAATAAATTAACATGACAAACAGAAAATGTATCAATAATAATCATAATAACAAGATTTCGTTAGGTAAGTTTTTGTGTCTGGGGTTTTATTTTCGTTTTTTTTTGCCACCGACTTCCGACATCAAAGTTATTTTTCACTTTGTAGTGTTTTTTTTGGAAGTCGGTTTTATTTTTTGTGAAAAAGTTTTTTTAAGTATGACGCTTACGTCACGGCTTACCATTCATGGGCTTTCCCGCGGATTTCTATTCCATACAGTTTACAGTACTTTAAATTGTACCTTGTCGTACGCTTTGGTCATGTCCAGTAATATCCCTACGGCGTATTCCTTGTTATTTATAATATTAAGGGCTTCCTGAATATATTTATAAATAGCTAATATTCTTTTCATATTATTCATATTTATAATTAGCTTCCGACATCAGCTATTTATATTATATAAATAGCTGATGTCGGAAGTCGGTGGCAAAAAAACGAAAATAAAACCCCAGACACCCGACTTCCGAAATCAAAGTTATTTTTCACTTTGTAGTGTTTTTTTTGGAAGTCGGTTTTATTTTTTGTGAAAAATTCGCCAAAAGAAAACGGCGCCACCATCACCGGTGTCGATTGCGTTGCCTTCATTGTAAGTTGGCTTACTTACGAACTTTTATGTTTATCTCTAAACATTAGGGGTTAAAGTATGAAATTGCCGATTTGTACTGAAAATCTGAAATTCGAAATTCTTTTCAATTTCTATTCAAAATTAAATATTTTTAATTAATCATAATAATTACCATTATTATCTATACATTGCTGCCTTCATTGTAAGTTGGCTTACTTACGAACTTTTATGTTTATCTCTAAACATTAGGGGTTAAAGTATGAAATTGCCGATTTGTACTGAAAAACTGAAATTCGAAATTCTTTTCAATTTCTATTCAAAATTAAACATTTTTAATTAATCATAATAATTACCATTATTATCTATACATTGCTGCCATCTAATAGGAAGATCATTTATGCCTTTGCGATAGAACTCTCGTGATCTGGATTCGACAAACTGTGTGAACGCATTTTGTACTGCCTCCTGAGAAGAAAACTTTTTATCACGTACAAAATTGTCCAAATCATGAAAGAAATGGTAGTCCGTTGGAGCAAGGTCTGGCGAATACGGAGGATGACGAATGGTTTCTTATTGCAGTTCCTGTAGAGTTAAAACGGTTTCTCGTGCTGTATGAGGTCTCGCGTTATCATGGAGCAATAATGGTGAAGATCGATTCATGAGTCGGGGCTGTTTCACTGCTAGTTTTGTTATCACTGTTCGGAGTTTGGCACAGTAGACATCTGCCGTTATTGCTTGACCAGATCGGAGAAAGCTATAGTGAATACTGAGACCACCAAACAGTTACCATTACCTTTTTATTGGTAGGGGAGTGGGGGCAATGGGAGTCATACCTATAAGAAAAACTCTTTGCTTTAATCACCAATTCAATTCTTCTTGAAGTCTTATAATTTGATATTTTTTTGCAATTCATTTAAAACTAATCAGGTATCAAGTTAGATAAGTTTTTTTTGGTTATCATCACCAGTCCCATGTTTAGAATTAAAAAACAAAAAAGTAGTTTTGACTCAAATAACCCACATATGAGGGCAATGAGAATCAGCCCATGGGGTAATCGTAGTCAAAATTTAAAAACAAAGAAAAATAATAATATTATAAAGAGGAAAGATTTTTTTGTTTGTTGTGCCGAATAGACTCTGAAACTACTGGACCGATTTTAACAATTTTTCACCAATAGAAAGCTAAATTATCAGGAAGTAACATGCCATAATTTATTTTCAAAAAAATTAGAGATCCATAAGAAAATAGCAGTGATGTAAACCAAAGTATCAAAATGTTTCCTATAAAATTCATTATTTGGCGTGCGCTGAGAAAACTATAGATGATACTCGTACATAAAAATGATGTAGTACATGATTAGAGTACTCATTATTACCTACAAAAAAGTCCACAACATAATATATCTAACTATCATAGGTCACAAGCAGCTTTTGTGTTCTAAAATTTAATTAGATCGCGCCGCCGCCGGTAGAAACAAAAGTTGGTTATTCGTATCATAGTATTAATTCTTATTCAAATAAATAGTTTTACCTACAAGTTTATTTATGTAGCAGTAAAACACTTTTTAATTCATTCTAATTGGACATTAAATTTCGAAGTTATCACGAGTATAAAATTGCAGTACCTACGCGAACTTTTCGACGCGCCGCCCGCCGTCAAAGGTTAATGTCTACAAGGTGTAGGTATGAGTTTGATGCCACAAATACAGTTTTTATATTTTTTGTCTATTTGTCTGGATGTAGGATATTCCGGATTTGCACAAAAACGACTAAAAGGATTTGGATGAAAGATGCGTTTTAGACCAAGCTCTCAACAGTGATGAAACTTATGCCATCTGAAAGCTTTTGGGATATTATTTAATTTATTCTATGGCAGCTAAGTCGAAATCGAGCGCGAAAATGGTGTTTTGGAACATTGAAAAAGGTTAGGGTAGGGTAGGTAGGTAGATATTGGAGGTGGCCCGCAGAGGCGGGTGTTGCCTTTGGGCCTGCCTGGGTTCTGGTGGAGCTGAGCGAGGATCTTGAAATAATACTTCTTGACTTTATTCTTAATATTTTATTGGGACCGGCGTCCATTCGCATCGGTCGGAAAAGCAGGAAGCGGCGGCATAGACAATCTTACATTTTACATTCGTAGATATTCATAGACAACTAAGTTAATAGACAAATATGCTACATGCCCTTTTTTCTTTAAATAATTATGACTTACGATAATCTATAATTATGACATTTATGATAAGACATTGACAAGTTTATTTGTTATGACATTGACAAATTTGACACAATAATAATAACCTTAAAACTTTAGCAATTAAAGCTAGGTTAGCAAAATTTAATTAATTATACATAATTATACAATTTTATATATCTAATTTCTGTTTCTTTTTTATCAATCTACCTCTTGAGCTATACACAGCTTTTGGCATTTCTTTTTCAGCTTGATGAGCATCGTTATTTTTAGACATTACAGAGGTATGAGGTAAGTTATCAACCTTAGGACTATTGATTAAGTTTTCTAAGTTATTAGGACTTTCTAAATTACATATTTCATTAATTTCCAACGAAGTATGACTTTCATATTCATTATAATCATGTGTACTTTCGGGTGACATTATTTCTTCAACATTTACAAATACTGGGGATGTTATTTCCTCCTCTGACACAATAGAATGATTTGAGTCGACTGATAAGAAGGAATCAGAATCATTATTTTCTTTGCTTGTAGGCTTTGACAACGGACTTGACTCATGAGTGAAGATAATCATCCTCATTTTCTTTAATTTTAGAATTTTGACAAAATGATTTTGATTTCAACTTTGTTTTATTTGTACTTGGAATTTTAAGACCCATAGTTTGACTTATATCATTGAATTTGACTTTCTTATTATTTGACTGTAACTTATAGTTTGTATTACTATTATTTGACTTATAATCTAAACGAATATGTTGACTATTTCTTCTGTATGTTGTTCCATGACAATCTTTGACAATAAATGATCTAGGAAACTTAGTTTTAGACACAATAGTACCTCTAGTCCATATGATATCTTTAGGATTTTTTTTAAAGTATATTTGTTGATTAATATAAAATTTTGGATATTTTTTACAATTTTTGTTGTAATATGATTTTGTTTTATTTAAATAATTGTGTTTCTTTTCATTGTGTTCTGAAAATTTTACAATCTTAGGTCTTAAATCACTTACTTTATTTGGTAATTTAGTTCTTAAATTTCTTGACATTAGTAACTGTGCAGGTGAAGCGATATTTCCTCTAGGACTATTTCTATAATGAAGTAATCCTATGTAAGGATCGGACCCTGATTCGTCACATTTTCTTAATATGTTTTTTATGATTTTCACAGAAACTTCTGCGAGACCATTTGACCGTGACAAGTGTGGACTTGACACAATATGTTCAACATTCCATTCAAGTAGAAAGTTTTTGAATTCCAATGAGTTGTAAGGCGGACCTCCATCACTTAGAAGTTGTAATGGGATACCATGCCTAGCAAAAATAGATTTTAAGTGTGTTATGACATTTAAACTTTTGCTGTCTTTGTTTAAATTTGCTATTTCTATGTAGTTTGAATAAAAATCTACAACAAGTAAATATTTCTTGCCTTTATGTTCAAATAAATCTGTAGCTACCTTTTGCCAAGGAAATATTGGTTGTTCATGAGATAACATTGACTCTTTTGTTTTATTTGATGAATAAATAGCACATGTTTCACATTTTCTTACTTTATTTTCTATATCCTGGTTAATGTTAGGCCAATAAACTACTCCTCTAGCCAAATTTTTTGTTTTTTCGATACCTAAATGACCTTCATGTAATATATTCAAGATTTCAGATCTCATAGAAATAGGTATAATGACTGAGTTGTTTTTGAAAATTAAATCATTAATTACATGAATTTCTTCCTTGATATTCCAATAAGGTGATACTAAATTGTCACAGTGTTCTTTGCATTTAGGCCATCCTATTTTATGATATTCTTTTAATTTTTGTGATATTAAATCTTGGTTTGTATGATGTAAAATTATGTCAAGTTTTTCTTTTGTAATAGCTAAGTTAGAAGTTAATAAGTTAATATGAATTTCAACTTCATTGTCCAAATCATCTAGGCTGACTAATTCCTGATTTTGGTTAGTGTCCTTGATTGGAGCACGGGACAAAGTATCTGAAATATACATTTCTGTGCCTTTTGTATATGAGACAATTAGGTGATAAGCTTGTAAGGCTATCATCATACGTTGTAATCTTGTAGGAACTTCTGACATAGGTTTTTTAAATAGAGTGACTAATGGTTGGTGATCTGTTTCGACTTGTATAGGTTTACCATATATATATTGATGGAATTTCTTGCAACCAAATACAATGGCATAGAGTTCTTTCTCTATTTGTGCATAGTTTATTTGACTTTTATTTAATGACTTTGAGGCATATGCTATAGGATTTGTACCATGTAATATTACAGCACCTACTGCATTTTTTGATGAGTCTACGGACATTCTTATTGGTTTTTTCATGTCATAATGAACAAGAACAGGTGACTGACATATCAATGATTTTAGTTTTTTAAACTGTTGTTCATGTTGATCTAACCATTGCCAAGTATTTTGCTTTTTTAACAAGTCTCTCAAAATACTAGTTTCATCAGCTAAATTTTTGATGTAGGAACCTAAATAATTAATCATTCCTAGGAATCTTTGAAGTTCTTTGACATTTGTTGGACTTGACATATTAGAAATTGCTTCAACTTTAGATTGATCAGGTGATACACCATCTTTATTAAAAATATGACCAACATAGCGTATTTCAGACATACCAAATTGACATTTAGACTTATTGAATTTTAAATTTACTTCAGACGCACGCTTGAATAGTAATTCTAGTCTTTCATTGTGCTCTTTTTCATTGGAGCCATAGACAAGAATGTCATCTACAAAAATTATTATTCCTGGTAGGTCTCCAAATAATTGATTCATGGTTCTGTGGAAGATTTCTCCACTGGAATTAATACCATATGGTAATCTAAGAAATTTATACCTGCCATAAGGTGTATTGAAGGTACATAAGTCACTACTTTCTGAATCTAAACAAATAGTCCAATATCCAGAACTAGCATCTAATTTTGAAAAAATAGAAGCTCCAGCTACTCTAGATCTAAGGTCATCAAATGTAGGATATGGATAGTGAGGTTGCTTAATAGCTTTATTTAAGTTTCTAGGATCAAGACAAATTCTCAACTTGCCATTTGGTTTTTCAATTAAGACTATGGAATTGACCCATTTTGTTGGTTTTTCAACCATTTCTATGACTTTCTGTTGTTCCATATTCTTTCATTCATCCTTAAGGCGTTTTTCTAAAGAATAAGGTATTCTACGTACTGGACAAACTTTTGGTGGGACACTGAGATCTACATCTAAATGAGCTTCATAGGGTAGACACCCCAAACCTTCAAATGTATTTTTGTACTTTGACACAATGTTTTGCACTGACCTGTTGCTATGTCTGTCTTCAATTTTGAATATTCTTTTTACAATACCAAGCTTTTCACATGTTTTCCACCCAATTATTGGTATGCACTCACATTCTACAATGGTGAAGTAGTCTTGCAGCAGATCCATTTTCAAATACGCAATTTATGATACAAGTACCTAAGTTTGGCACTAATTCTCCTGAAAAAGTATATATTTTGTTATTTGTTCTAAATACATTAATATTATCCTGAGTACTAGACCTAATTCTTTTAGGAGTGTGCTTTGATATGACATTTGTATCGGCTCCTGTGTCTATTTGACATTTGACTTTTAAATTATGGAAATAGACATCAATTTGCCAGTCTTCCGAATTGTTACAATTTTTACTAATTGAACCTATAATGAAATGATTATCCTGTGGATTTGATAATGTCTGTATCGTACGGCATACATTTCCATTGACGACCAACGAGTTGGAGGTTAATATTTTTTTTACAGAAAGGTCACTTTATTAAAAGCACTCACGCAAAGTTTCAACACGCGGAGACGTATACTTTTTAAGAAAAAAAATATTGAAAATCAATTATTTTTGCAATATTTATGTCAATCCCTACCACAGATCATATAGAATTCTCGCCATTGAACGTTTCGTTTTATCTACGGTTTAGTTGTCATACGTTCGGTACCATTTTATTTCATATTTTTTTACGAAAATAATTATATTTTCAATAGCTTTCATGCACACATATAATTAACAGTTTATATTTAAATTACAGCGCTATTTTCATTACGAGCTATTAAAATTATGATGTTTAGTGTTTACCGTCTTTTGCCGGCTTGTGGAACGAAACGTAAGACAGACGCAAAAAATAGGTTAGGTTCAACTTATGTCAAAGAACCGAATTGATTGACCCCGACTCCACCTGGTACGAGTCTGTCCTACCCCTAGAGTGTTTTTATAGAGCCGGAGGCACGTAGGGAGAGCAGCCTCCGCCTGCTGATGCCGCCTGATGGATGCCTGCGGTTTGTTACGCAAGGGCGTAGAGGCTGCTCTTCCCGCAGTGCCGGAGAAGTTGCAGTTTCAAAATAGATACAGAAATCCCTCTGAATCAGTGTCCCTCCTTTTTTTTTTTGATGAAGTGGGTTCCCCCTTTCTGTAGGGGGGAACGTCCCTTCCCCCAAGGGGTCCCCTCTGGTTTTTTATACTTATTATTAATTTTAATACCTAAAATGAGAGAAATTTACTCAGAATTAAAAATTTAAATAAACTCAAAAAGGGGGGGGGGGGCTCCGCAACTTTTCCTTTTAAGGGGGGGTAATACCCCTCCCTCCCCTTCCCCCCCACCCACCTCCCACCCTAAATTCGTTGGACGTCAATGGAAATTCGTACCGCCACATCTCCTGCATATATTATTGGTCGGTGATTTTGATCTCTGGTTGAAGTTATGTCTACTTGACGATGATGATCTGTTCCTGTTGTACTGATTATTTTTGTTGTACCTCGTCTGTGAACGGCTTCTATTATTGGTCCTGATTGCTTGCACTGATTCTTTGTTTTCGGTTTGACACATAAGTTTTGTAGACCTTTCATGAGAAAGTTCTAGACTTTTTGCAATTTTCATAGCATTTTCAACTGTCAAATTTTCTTCTTGAAGGAGTCGTTCCTGTATGTGTGTATTTTTTATACCGATGACGAGCATATCTTTTATTAGAGAATCTTTTAATGTTGTAAATTCACATGCGGTCGATAAGTTTGTGAGAACTGTGAGGTATTCTTCCAAAGTCTCGTCTTGCTTTTGCATTCTGGTAAAAAAGTTGTATCTCTCGACTGTTACATTTGTGTGAGGACTGAATTTATCATCGAATTTCTTTAGAATTTCTTCGATTTTTGTCTGTGTCCTGTCGATGTTGAAACTGTTAAATATTTCAAGTCCTTCATCTCCAATTGCATTTAATAAGATTGCTGTCTGTTTTGTGCTCGGGAATTTGTCGATTTCATTCGCTTCCATGAAGATTTCAAAGCGTTGCTTCCATTTTCTCCATTTGTCGGCAGCATTGTCGCCATTTTCGATTGTTAACGGCTTCATGTTAGCAATGAATATTTTGTCTGTCATTTTTCTTTTCACTTCTTCTTGCCTTCTTAGACCAATTCTGACACCATGTTGCCTTTGGGCCTGCCTGGGTTCTGGTGGAGCTGAGCGAGGATCTTGAAATAATACTTCTTGACTTTATTCTTAATATTTTATTGGGACCGGCGCACATAGGGGTATTTTGCCAATTTAGGCGGCCAATATTATTTTGTTTCTTTTTATATATTAAATTTGGTTTTTATATCTTTCATTAGTTGTAAAATCTTTTAGGAGTGCATAGATTTAAAAAAAAATGAAATTATGAACAGTATGTATTTAAAAAGAAAAACAAAACAAGTATAAAAACCACAAATTATTAAAATCTTATCAAAGCTCTTCGTCAGTCATTTCCTCCGCAGATTCCTCTGAAGAACTTCCGCAGTTGGTATTGGGCTCAGCAGAAAGAAGCATTTCTATTGCTTCTTTGCTATGCGGCATTGATCTTTTACTTGGTTTCGGCCTTTAAATAAAAATAAAAAATTAAATCACGTGGTTTTTAATGTCGCCTTTGAAACCCCAAGAATGTCAACTTCACGGGAGATCACGGTCAGTGTTGATTTGATAACTGAGTACAAACACTCTTGTTTCATTTGCAATCTACTAAACAGCTGGGACGCACCCTGAAGTATAACAAAAACCTTTTTGAAAATAAAAAAGGGGTAATTTGACAATAATTTTGAGTACTGTTTCGAACCTCAAAAACATTATGAGTTATTCGAAAAAATTACATAAAACTAATATATTATAATGTGTTCTTACCTGATGTACTCGAATCCATCACAGTTTTATTTAAAGCAACTCCAGAACAAAAAATATTCACTGTTTAAATAACTGTTTTTCACAATTTGCCAAAATGGATACGTGTACTTAGCAGAACGATCGCATTCCGACTGAGACACCGGCGCGGGCGCATACAAATGGGTATCAGGAAGGGTCGGCTATTGTTCTATGTCTATTCAACATTGTCAAGTAACACTTTTTTTCTACCTGAGACAAGTTTTAAGAAATCGATTTATGGCCGCCTAAATTGCTAGAATACCCGTATGTGCGGCGTCCATTCGCATCGGTCGGAAAAGCAGGAAGCGGCGGCATAGACAATCTTACATTTTACATTCGTAGATATTCATAGACAACTAAGTTAATAGACAAATATGCTACAGCGGGGATCGCGGTAGTCGCATTAAATCCCGTGATCCCCGGCGCAAGTGTGAGACATTACACCGGGGTGGTTTTAGTCAGTAAGAGTCTGACAGACTCGTCCGCCCTCCCCAGGGTGAAGGACATCAATGAGGATTTCCCCACGTAATCAAAAAAAAAAGTAGGTAGATAGAGTAGGACCGGTAAGTATGTACCTAGGTAGGTAGGTAGGGTAGGTAGGTACCCTTTTTAGTTAGGTTAGGTTAGGTTCGCCGTGCCATGTACTCGCGTCATCGTATCGGTGGCGCGAGGAAGCCCGGGCGCGGGGCGAGCGGCTGACGCAGCGACATTTGGAGCTGCGTCGGTCGCAGCTTCGCGAGGTCCTGGTGGCGGAATGGCGGGACAGGCTCTCACGCCCTACCGCCGGCCTCAACACCATTGAGGCGGTCCGGCCGGTGCTCGACACTTGGCTCGGGAGGAGGCACGGCTCCCTGTCGTTTCGGGTGACGCAGGTGCTCTCGGGGCATGGTTGCTTCGGGAAGTACTTGTGTCGCATAAACAGGGAGCCGGACGCCCGGTGTCACTACTGCGTCGACTGTCGGGAGGACACGGCGTGGCATACGCTGGCAGAGTGTGCCGCTTGGGAGGAGCCGCGCCGTGCCCTCGTCTCTGGAGTAGGCAGTGACCTTTCGCTGCCGGCCGTTGTGAATTCCATGGCCGGCAGCGAGGAGTCCTGGGACGCGGTGGTTTCCTTCTGCGAGACAGTCATCTCGCAGAAGGAGGCTGCGGAAAGGGAGCGGGAGATTGCTTCCACTAACCCGATCCGCAGCAGACGCACCGGGCGTCGGCGGAGGGCGGATAACGCCCTCTTCCAGCCCCCCTAAATGGGTCCAGGGGCGACGGATCTGGGGAAATCCATCGCCCCCTACTCCTTAGGACCCGAGATGGCGGCGCGTAGTGTTCCACGCGCGCCTCTCTATGATGTAAGGGGGGAGTTTAACACCTCACTCCCCCCAAACTCGAGGTGGCCCGCAGAGGCGGGCCGGCACCAGCCGAGGGTCGCGGAAGTATCTGCGTTCCCGCGACCCCCGACGTAGGTGTGAGATGGAACACCGGGGTGGTTTTTAGTCAGTACGAGTCTGACAGACCCCTCCGCCCGCCCCAGGGCGGAGGACATCCATGAGGATTTTCCACCCCGAGACCAAAAAAAAAAAAAAAAAGGTTCGCCGTGCCATGCGGGGGAAACACCGTTTTCGCAGGGTGATGTTAGCGGTGTCCTTGGACATCTCCAACGCATTCAATACCCTTGCGTCATTTTGGACCCAACTCTCAGTCAACAGTGATGAAACTTATGTCATGTGAAAGCCGGTGCCGTCCCGCCTCTACGGGCCACTTCGAGTTAGAGGGGAGTGAGGTGTTAAACTCCCCCCTTACATTATAGAAAGGCGCGCGCGGAACACTACGCGCCACCATCTCGGGTCATAAGGTACCTATCACACGCGTTCCGGCGTGAGTCAAGGCTCAATTTTGGGGCCTTTACTGTTTCTTATCATGGTCAACGATCTTCCTCAAGTTCTGCTTCATACAAGATGCCTCTTGTATGCTGACGACTTGAAACTGTACCTGGAAATAAACTCCGAGCGTGACAGTTTGGCACTGCAGCAAGACATTGACGCGATATTCAAGTGGAGCGTAGACAACAAGATGGAGTTTAATTCATCCAAATGCTTTGCTATGACATTCGGTCGAATGCGACACCCAGTTAATTTTGAATATCACTTAAATAATAATACCATCACGAAGTCTACAGCCATGAAAGACCTAGGAGTCACATTCGACCGAAAGCTCACCTTCCACGACCATATGACCATGGTAGCGAAACAATCCTACCAAAGGTTAGGTTTTGTTCTGCGTAATTGCCGCGATTTTCGCACCGGTCAAGCCTTAAAAATTATATTTAATGCGCTTGTACGTAGCAAGCTGGAAACCAGCTCTTGCGTGTGGAATCCACATGAAAGGACTTACGAACTTTTATTAGAAAAAGTTCAAAAGCGTTCCTTAGGTACCTATATAAGCAGAAACACGGCTACTATCCTTACCTCTATCCGACAAAATTCTTACTGGGTTGCCTCGGATACAATTCGCTAGAGGTAAGGCGAGCTCGAGATCAGCTATCTAATTACGCAACACATTTTCGTAAACGATTACGACAAAATTGTTTAATTTTGACAGTTCAACAACATTCATTGCGTTATTTACTTTGTTGAGCAGATTTATTTTTCGAACTTATGAAGCAATGGATTAGCAATTTGTTTTAAAACGATTCAAATTCCGATTGATCGTGTATTACGTAATTAGGGTACAGATCATAATAGCCTGTAAGACGCTCCGTGGCGCAATTGACGCTCCTGAGCTCCTTGATGTGCTGGCGCGCTTCTTTGTCCCTGACAATTACAGCCGAGGCAGAAGGCACAGGCTGTTTGCCGTGCCTCCATGTCGTACTGTTGCCCGTGCTAAGTCGCCAATTCCTCGCACTCTGGCCGCGCTTAATGATCTCTTGGATTCTAACCCAACAGGCAACCTGTTTGCGGATGGATGGACGAAGATTTTATTGGTATGTCAGAAGTACTGTGAGAGGAATTTATGACAGTGTTGTTAACCTTCTTTTATTTTATTTATGTTTTCATGTTTAAATTTTGTATATTATAATGTGGTTTATAATATTGTCTCTTCTGTTTTTATAATGTTTGTTACTGTAATTGGTTGTAACCGTTGTAGCTAAATAAATAAATAAATAAGAATGAATTAGGGAGCTACGGATTTCCTCAGATCCATCGCCCCTGGACCCATTTAAAGGGGCTGGAAGAGGGCGTTATCCGCCCTCCACCGACGTCCGGTGCGTCTGCTGCGGATCGGGTTAGCGGAAGCAATCTGCCGCTCCCTTTCCGCAGCCTCCTTCTGCGAAATGACTGTTTCGAAGAAGGATACCAATGCGTCCCAGGACTTCTCGCTGCCGACTATCGAGTCGACATTGGCTGGGAATCTAACCTAACCTTATTTTGGATGTTCCAAAACATCATGTTCGCGCTCGATTTAGATTTAACTGCTATAGTATAAATTAAATAATACCCTAAAAGCTTTCACATGGCTTACGTTTCATCAATGTTGAGAGTTGGAACCAGACTCCATACAAAGTTGCCCATGGTCTTTTGGCACACAAATAGATTTTAACCTGGATTACCACATATGGTACTTTTAATCCCAGTAGTATGCGTTGCCTTGGGACATTTTTCGAAATCCACGCGAGCGAAGCCGCGGGCAAAAGCTAGTTACAAATAAAACATCAGGAAATCAAATAACTAGGAATATCGGTCGATAACTAGCTTTCTCATTAACAATACCTATTTATTGACAAGTCTAATTGAAATAAATGCCTAGTCTTGTCTCCATGTGCTTTCATAAAATCTTTTTCCCTACACACCATATTCATTTTATCTTTTTCTTTCAAGGTTGCCTGCTAATAAACGGAAAAAGAAAAAAACAATTGGTGTGGAAAATTTAAAGATGTTAACATAAACTGTTCATATTTTTGTTCTTTTAACTTTGAAGAATCATAATATTTCAACCGGATACTCAATAAAGTAACATTATGTGACGATGCTTTACCTTCACGAACCTTATCGGTAAGTAACATGTTATAAATTTGTCCATGATTATCTAGTGGCTGGTGTTGAAAATGATGGTGATGTCCGCATTTGCAATATTTGTTTAATGGAAACAAAGAGTGATGTAAAGAATGTGTTTGAGTGTGGTCTTAAGACTTAAGATCAATTAAAAATTCTATTAATAAAATCAAGAAACAATAATAATACTAATTTTTTTTTTTTTGCTCGCTTACAGCCTGCGATTTGAACAAATATGTCTGGCATTTTAAATGAGAATTATCAAAATCAGACAAACTCACAATGTAAAAGAGATATACATGAATTTGAGATACAAACATTATGGGAAGAAATCTACTGAAAGAATATCACATAGAAATTACCTGAACAAAATTGTATTGTTCAGAACTGAATGAGATTGATTTCTTTATTATTTATTATTATAATTTGTGTTGACTTTTAATTAAAACCCACAATCATTTGCGTGTTAGAAACTTAGTATCAAAAATATTAATTATGGTGGCTCCGCCAATGCTCCGGCAACTGCCCGATAGTTTTTTTGAAGTGAAAACTTCTTTAGGCGCGTTGAGCACTTTTTGGGTGAGCAAAAATCATGGAAGTCCCGTCATCTTCACCGGACGTTTTCCAAGAGCTATATGTATACTGTGTATATATGTGTACTTTTTGGATGAACAAAAAGCGTGAAACTCGCGTTATCGTCATCGCACGCTTCCCATGAGCTATATGTATACTGTGTATATATGTACATAGATATATCGGCAACGAGATGAACTTGTTGCTTAAAGTATACAATGGAGTGAAATCAGTTACAGAATACTAGGTCGATAAAAGCAGTAAGTATATATCAGGTTTCAACCTATCACAATGGGAAACATCAAAATAAGTTCTACGGTTTAGCCACGAAAGAATGACGAATTAAAGTAAACAAACAAATGAAAGTCTTAAGTTAGAAAACTTGGAGTAGGTATTTTTACCCGTAAATATTGTACTGTGACATTATGAAAACATTCTCACAATCTTTTATCAATATTATAACAGAGAAATATCGATAAGGGCTGCCCTAGTAGACGCCATTTTATCCTCTCAGTAAAGTGTAGGTATGGCACGTTTTTCTTGTAGGTATGCCAAGTCCATATCTTTTAAATGTCAATGTTATGAAAGAAATAATAATGAATACAAATATTGAATATTCATGGTATTTTCTTTTGCTTTTTACACGATAATTTACACGGTATTTTTCTAATCGGTCTGCGGTAAGTCTGAAACACCGTATTTTCCATCAACACGGTGGTCACTTTTTTTCTTTTGGTAACACTGCTCGGAGCGAACGAACGCACCACAGAGCATATAAATAAGAGGCGGAACTTAGAACATTCAGTCTTGTCCGATGAAGCGCCAGCCCGCGCCGCAGCTGAGCGCGTAGCTTTAAATTCCCCGCATAATAATCATGAAATATCCTTGATCCAGCCTGTCCCATCTTGCTGTCCTCCCCTCAGCGACGCCCTAAGCCGAGGTTCGTACCCCACAGGGGGTGCCCTTAGCGAGCGTTCGCCTAATTTTAATTTAGAATAGTTGCTCCTGGCTGGAGGCTTTGAGTGTAGTGCTTAAGGCAGCCACAGGATTGTTCGGTTGAGCAGTAAATACCTTAGTGGTATACCTGCGAGATGCCATAGTTAAAAAAAAAAAAAAAAAAAAAAAAAAAGAACATTCAGTCAAACCCCGATCCCTCAAGTTAGGTTTTTTCAACGCCAATGGCATTAGAGGCCAACGGGATGAGATCGCGACTTTCCTTCGCGACCATCAAATTGACATCCTCCTTATCCAAGAGTCTTTTCTCAAACCATGCAACCGCGACCCGTCAATTGCCAACTATCGCATAGTTCGCAATGACAGGACGCGATGTCACTTGGGCGGCACCCTTATTTACTATAAAAAGGATCTATATTGCATCCCAATAGACCCTCCTCCCCTCTCACGATTAGAAGTCTCAATCTGCCGCTTAGGCATGACCGGCCATCAGCCGATCTCACTAGTATCGGTCTACATCCCACCCCTCAATACTTCGGAGAACTTCCAACTCCTCTCAGACGACCTCTCTATCCTACTCGGCATGAATGACTCTGCTATCTTAGCGGGCGATTTCAATGCCAAGCATCCCGCCTGGAATAGTTCCAGAACCTGTACCAGAGGGCGACACTTGTTCGACCTCTCTAATTCTCTCAATTTTGACGTCATCGCCCCGATGACCCCAACTCACTTTCCCCACGTTACCCACCATAACCCCGACGTCATAGACGTGGCGCTCCTTAAGAACGTCGCTCTAAGGTTAGAATCCATAGAAACGGTGCAAGAGCTTAACTCTGACCACCGCCCAGTAGTCATAAAAATGGCCCCCCGCATAGGTCTCCCCGACCCCTCTCAACCCGCTCTCACCAAAAGGGTAACGGACTGGAAGAAAGTAAGCACCCAGCTGAAATCCAACACGTCCCCCCAATTGGACGCCATCCCCGACAAATTCGACTCTATCGCGGACACGACGGCCGCGATCGACTCACTCACGGAGCACGTACAATCAGTCCTGAGCGACTGCTCTAGGGAGGTTTCAGCGTCGGGCGACCCTCGCTGGAGCCTGCCGGACGATGTACGCGCGCTGCTGACTGAGAAGAACGCGGCCGTTCGTGCCTACAGCAATTTTCCCTGCTCCGCAAACAAAGCCCATATGCGCTATTTACAGAGAACTGTAAAGACACGCATACAGGAGCTGCGTGACACGGGCTGGGACAAGATGCTCAGCGAACTAGAGCCCACCCACCTGGCATTCTGGGAACTTCAGAGGAAACTCAAGTCCCAGCAAGTGGCCTCCATGCCCCCCCTGACCCGTCCCGACAAGACCATCGCGTTCGAGGACTTAGAAAAGGCTGAATGCCTAGCAGACAGTCTAGAAGCTCAATGCTCCCCTAGCTCCCAACCGGTAGACCAAGCTCACCTCCTAGAGGTCGACGCCGAGGTCGAACGTAGATCCTCTCTCCCTCCCGTTGAAGACCCTGATAGTCCTCTGCCTCCCGTCACTCCAGACGAAGTGCATGACATCATCAAAGGTCTGAAAACCCGCAAAGCCCCCGGCTCTGATGGAATCACCAATAGGGTGATCCAGCTATTCCCTGCCCACCTGATAATGCTATTGGCCACCATCTTCAATGGTGCCCTAAGCAATAACATCTTTCCCCAAGCATGGAAAGAAGCCACGGTCATCGGCATACCGAAGCCCGGCAAGCTCAAGACCGAGCCGTCGAGTTACCGCCCCATCAGTTTGCTCAAGGTACTCGGCAAAGTCTATGAGAGGCTTATTTATAAGCGCCTCAGAGATTTTGCCGAAACCAAGGGCCTCATCCCCAACGAACAGTTTGGGTTCCGAACCCAGCACTCTAGCGTGCATCAGGCCCACCGGATTATTGAAAGCATATGCGCTGGCTTCCAGCGCGGCTTGATAACCGGTGCAATATTCTTCGATATAGCGAAAGCGTTCGACAAAATCTGGCACAACGGCTTATTATATAAGCTCTACAAACTCGGTGTGCCGCATCGTCTCGTGCTCATCTTACGGGACTTTTTGTCAAACCGCACCTTCCGCTACCGTATCGAAGGAGCGATATCCTCCCCTCGTCCTATCCGCGCAGGAGTCCCTCAAGGCTCTGTGCTCTCCCCCCTAATCTTCACGCTTTTCATCAGCGATATCCCAAAGAGTAGAAGGGCGTAGTTGGCTCTGTTCGCAGACGATACGGCCATCTACTACAAGGGTATCAGCTCTGACTCGATAGCCCGCACTCTCCAGACCTCAGTCGACATGCTCGGCGCCTGGTTTAGAAAGTGGAGGATCGAAGTCAACCCGGATAAAAGCCAAGCGATTCTCTTTAGGAAACCGCGCAAAAGGTTCAAACCCCCCCGACCCATCACCATGTTCGGCAAGCCTATCCCTTGGGAGAAGCGAGCCAAATACCTAGGTGTCGTCCTAGATCAGCATCTCACCTTCAGTGAGCACATAAAGCAGGTCCGCTCGCGAGCCGCTTTCGTCCTCGGTAGACTCCACTCTGTCCTGAATGCACGTAGCAAAATGTCACTTAAGTGCAAATTGCGTACGTACACGGCGTGCGTTCGTCCCATCATGACCTATGCGGGAGCCGTATTTGTGATATGAGAGGGTGTTCAATATATACAAATGGAGAAAAGAAATTAATTTTTATTCGGACATTTTTGCACATGCTAAGACATCAGTTTATTGACAACTGTTTAAAAAGAACAAAAAGTCTACTTGACATAGACAATGAGGTTTTAATCACAACACTACCCCTTAAACTATTGTCTTATAAAAACACAAATGTAACTAGTTAATTATTACTAAAATATTATGAGAAATATTACATTACATAGTAATAATTAGAATAACAATATTACACTGATAAAAGAGACAAACAGAACTTAACATGTTTCTCTTTATTCAGCGGTTTAGTGAGCAAGTCAGCTACCATGTCACCTGTAGGCATATAACAGACATTAATTAGTTGATTAATTACAATATCCCTTATAAAATGGTGTCTTATATCTATATGCTTGGTACGAGCATGAAACATTGAGTTAGAGCATAGTTTTTGTGCCGACTGATTGTCATTGTATAAATTTACCTTACAATGAACTTGAAGACATTCATTCAAGAAAGTACGTAAAAACAACGCTTCTTTGCAAGCATCTGAAATAGCCATGTACTCTGCTTCAGTACTCGAGAGAGCCACAGTCCTCTGCTTACGGCTTTCCCAAGATATAATAGAATCACCTAATTTAAATACATACCCTGTATATGAACGACGGTCAACCTCATTGGATGCCCAATCAGCATCCGTGTAGCCATTTATGACCAATCCGCTCTTAACATACTTAAGAAAGTAATGACTTGTACCTTTGAGGTATCGCAGGACCCTTTTCGCAGCTTTCCAATGTGTTTCATCGAAACATTCGTTAAATTGGCTCAAAACACCTATTGCATGCGAGATATCTGGTCTGGAACAAACTGAAATATACATTAAGCACCCTATGAGATTTCTGTAGTCGAAACGAGTATCCTTGACTTCACTTTTCTTCAGTTTCGATCCTACTTCCATAGGGGTCGGAGACGATTTGCATTCAGTCATATTAAATTTACGTAGAACAGTTTCAATATAATGTGACTGATCTAAAGTAATCGATTCCTTATTCCTGCATACTCTCATGCCTAATATTTGATGAGCAGGTCCCAAATCCTTCATCTCAAACTCTGACATGAGTTTTTCTTTCATTATATCTCTTTCTTTGGATATTGGTGAAGAAAATAACATAATGTCGTCGACATAAAGAGCAATTATAACCATTTCCCCCTTTTGTCCTTTATAATAGACACATGGTTCTGAAGGCATCCTATTGAAATGGAGTTTGTTTATTAATACTCCATTAATCTTTTCATACCATGACTTTGCAGCCTGTTTTAATCCATAAACGGCTTTTTCCAACTTATACACCTTATGTTCTTGTCCTTTCTTTACGAAACCTTGTGGTTGTTCTATTAGCACATGCTCTTTAAGATCACCATTCAAAAAGGCTGTTTTGACGTCTAGGTGATTTATTTCCAGATCATATTCTGCAGCTAGTGCTAACAACAAACGGATAGTAGAGTAACGGACGACAGGCGAAAAAATTTCATCATAGTCAATGCCATACCTTTGAGTGAATCCCTTAGCCACCAGCCGTGCCTTGTATTTGAGGAGACTGCCATCTAAATTCCTCTTTTTCTTAAAGATCCATTTGCATTTTATTGCTTTTTGATCTTTAGGTAGATCCACAAGGCGCCAGACTTTATTGGTGATAAACGATTTATACTCATCTTCCATGGCTTCCTTCCATTCTTTAGCTTCATTGCCACCAAGTGCTTCCTTAACAGTCTCCGGATCGCCAAGATCCCTGTACTGTTGACCTACCAGATGTGCATAAAGATCTTCATTTACAGCATCAGTGAAGTCTGTAGACGTCGAGTCTTCACTTGAACTCCCTGGAATATAGGTTTCATCCGACGAGTTATCTGCTTCAGATGAAATTCTACTGTCATTGATACTAAATACTGTGTCCCTGTTCCTATTTCTGTCATCAGAAGGACAATTTTCAGACACACCCTGTGGACTTTCATCCCCAGTGTTTTCGTCTGATCTACATGTCTGTTCTGTATGCGAAACAACATGAACCACTTGGTTAGCATCATCATCTGACAGATCCTTTTTCCAGAAACGATCTTCTAAGAACCTCACATGGCGTGCTCTAATGCAATGCTCAGGGTTCTCCGGATCAATGAGTCTGTAACCCTTTGTATCGTTGCAGTAACCTACAAATATATATTCCTTTGCCCTCGAATCCAGTTTCTTGTGATTTGAAGTCAAAGCATAAGCCAAACAACCAAATGTACGAAGATGACTTACGTTTGTCTTTGTGTTAGTCCATTTCTCCAGTGGTGTCATGCCCATGACAGCTTTTGTGGGTGAGCGGTTCTTCAAATACACTGAAGTGTTTACGGCCTCTGCCCAAAAACGTTTGTCAAGACCAGCATCTTCCAACATGCAGCGAGCTTTGTCCATGATGGTACGGTTTGCTCTTTCTGCCACACCATTCTGTTGACTACAATGCGGGACAGTCGTTTGGTGACGGATTCCTTGCTGTTGCAGAAACTGCTGAAATTTTTTATTAATATATTCGCCACCGTTGTCGCTACGAATACATTTTATTTTCTTATCAGTTTCATTTTCAACAAGCTTTTTGAATATTTTAAATTTTTCAAAAACTTCATTCTTTGTTTTCAAAAAATAAATAAATGTTTTTCTTGAACAGTCATCAATGAAAGTAAGAAAATAACAAGCACCACCAAATGACTTATTTTGCATTGGACCACATAAATCTGTATGTATTAAGCCTAAAATCTCCTTAGACCTACTATGAGACACTTTTGGAAAAGCTAATTTTGTAAGTTTTCCTTTAATACAGGCAATACATGATTGAAAACGAGTACTATCATATTTAATACCAAAGACCATACCTTGTCTCATGACATTCATGCTCCTAGCGTTGAGGTGCCCCAGCCTGCGATGCCATACTTCCTGTGACACCAAACTGCTCTGCTCTTGCTCTGACACATCACAGTCCAGTAGTGTTTTACTGCTGCTGTCAGACACCATGCATTGAGGCTGCACTCCAACATCAGCTCTGCTGCTATTCCCTAAAGAATCTAATTGAAAAATACCATTCACATAACTAGCAGTAGCTATGATTTCATGCCCGTCCATTATTCTACAGGTTTTAGAATTAAAATTGACTTTATAACCTTTCCTTGTTAACTCACTCACTGATAAAAGGTTAGTTGACAGTTGAGGAACCAAATAAACATTAGTTATTGTTCTAAAAACGCCGTCTAACTTAATTCTAACTTTACCTAATCCTGCAGTACATAATTGATCACCATTTGCAATGTTCACAGAGAGGTCCTTAGTTGATTTGAACTCCAACATAACACTCTTGTCGTTGCACATATGGTTGGTTGCACCAGAGTCCACGTACCAGACATCCTTCTTGAGATTTACCGACAATGCTGACAATAACACCTTCTTCTTATCCTTGACATTACTCACTGGAGTCGTAGAAGCAGCATTCTTCGGGCAATTCTTCTTTGTGTGTCCTGGTTTCTTACATCGGTAACATTTGATCTTCTTAATGGTAGTCAAAGCCGATGCAGTCTCTGTCTTATCATCTCTTCTGTAAAACTCCTGTAATAATTTCGTTTTTACTGTTTCACTTACAAGCTTGTCACTGGAATTCTCCAACGCCATAATGAGCGGGTCGTAATCGGATGTCAGTCCGCTCAACATGATGACTGCTATGAAGTCATCGTCTAGTGGAGAACCTATGTCATTCAATTGTTGTGCAATTTCTGTTATTTTCGTAATGTAAGTTTCCATGTTACAAGCATTCTCTTCGAGCTTAGTTCCAAAAAGCAATCGCAGTAATCCTAAGCGTCTGCACAGACCCTTGTCCTCATAAGCCTTTTGTAAACTTGTCCATGCTTCATAAGCTGATTTTGCGTTACGCACAAGCGAAAAAGCATTGGTTTTCACTGATAGACAAATTTTAGCAAGCGCGCGCTGATTCTTTCTAATATCTTTGCTTCCGTCGGTGGACTCGATACATTCAAGTAGGTCCTCGTGCATCAGGAGCATCTTCATGGAAAATTTCCAGTTATTATAATTTTCCATGCCCTGCAGCTTTTCGATTGGAATTCCTGTCGAACTATGTGCTTCGCTGGTCATTTTTAATTAGTTTAAACCAGATAGAAAAAACTCATGGAAAAGAAAAAAAAACATGTGCCGGTCTGCCGATCGTTTTTTTTTTTTTTTTTTCTTCTTACTAAAAATAACTTTTGTCTCGAAATGAATCAAAAAACCTTACTTGAGTAGGTCTGCTGGGCCCATAACCTGATATGAGAGGGTGTTCAATATATACAAATGGAGAAAAGAAATTAATTTTTATTCGGACATTTTTGCACATGCTAAGACATCAGTTTATTGACAACTGTTTAAAAAGAACAAAAAGTCTACTTGACATAGACAATGAGGTTTTAATCACAACAATTTGCACACGCAAAACCCCGCCATATTCATAGGATGCAAACGCTCCAAAATAGATTTCTCCGGAAAATCACCGGTGCCCCCTGGTACGTTAGGAACGAGATCCTCCATCTCGACCTAAAGATCCCCACAATCCACCAATTTCTCAAACGCAATTCCAAGCGTTTCTTTGAGTCCGCCGCCAAACATCGCAACCCTCTGGTTGTCGAGGCCGCCAATTATGTCACGAGTAGAATCAGTCAGACCCGCCGCCCAAGGCAAATCCTTACCGACCCAGACGACCCCATAACCCTCCTCCAGGAGAGAAATAGGGCCACAAGTACAGTGCACAAGAAACACAGACACCGACCCGCATTCCGACCTCGCCGCCGAGGTCCTCCGCGATCGCGACCCGCCCGAGTAAATAATACTCCCCACCGACCCTTGCTCGCAGAAGCGCCAGCCCGCGTTTTGCTGAGAAATGTAGTCTTAAATTCCCCGATTAATAATAATGAATCATCTTTGATCCAGCCTGTCCCAACTTGCTGTCCTCCCCCCAGCGACGCCCTAAGCCGAGGTCCGTACCCCACAGGGGGTGCCCTTAGCGAGCGTTCGCCTAGTTTTAATTTAGAATAGTTTTGCCCCTGGCTGGAGGCTTTAAGTTAGTAGCTTAAGGCAGCCGCAGGATTGACCGGTTAAGTAGTCATCACCTCAGAGGTGAGCTACGAGATGCCCTAGTTAAAAAAAAAAAAAAAAAAAGAACATTCAGTTTTTGAGAATTTGTGACCGTCTTTAGCCAACTACATAAAAAAACATAGCTACTAACATGAAAATTCTAACAAACTTGACAACCATGTCCTTGAAGGGCAGCTAACTGTCATAAATAGGGATGTGCAACATATCGTTTCAGTAAACTTATCGATATCGATGAAATGCATTCTATGCAGATATTAGTGAGGCTCCAAAACTAATTTATTTAGAGAAATCGGTAAAATAAAACAGATTTTTATGATTCCAGTATTTATTAATCTACATAAATGAGCAAGCAACATCGGTATCAGGCCAAAATGGGTTAGTTTTTTGTTTTATTAGCACCAATGTCACAATTCCTTTTAGCACACCTGACTCAAAGTTTTTCCAAGAGATTCGCACTGCTTCTTAGTGATGCAGCCTGCATTTAGGTTTTTGCAATTGTTCCATCAACTGATTTCCCCTTGGTGTTAAATCTGTAAAGATAATTAAATATAAGTAAAATGTTCGATGAGTTGTAAACATTTATCTGTAAATAAAACGCAGGGATCTTTTCTATTTAAAATGAGCCATAGAGCACAATTAATTTTGAGAATTTCTTTCTCTGTCTATTTGTAACATCTTAACATGAGAATATGAAACTAGATTTATTTCATATTCCCCGAATTTACATAACGGTGTCACAGGTAGATAATATATAATGTGAGACTCTCTAACCCATATATTTAGCAGTCAACCTAGTTAGACTAAATTAGATTACAATTTAAATTAGACTAACATTACTGTAGGCACAATATTTTAAACCATTTCTTCAAGAATTTCATGATTAATCTTCATTGATGGCTCGAGAGTCGTATTACAGAATTTGAATGATGCTAATAATTTCCTGATTGTAAATTGAGCACAAGATCACATTAGTAATAAATATCAGTACTCACCGGTATGGATTCAGTGAAATCTTGAAAAATGCAACATATTTACAGTATGCCAGGCCTCCTTGATACCGCAAGCTCCGTGACCCTTACCCATGATGGTTCACAAACTTGGAGTCACCGTCAATTATTCTGATATGTTATAATTCCGAAATATTACAGAAAAAGGAAAAATCACAACACAAACAATAATACACAATAATACTTGCGCGACGGCAGACATGTTTGTGAGCACTTCGTAATGTAATGTTGGTCAATAGGTCAGTTTGACGTGTTTTTCTGAATGTTGGCTAAAGACGGTCACAAATCCCATACAAAAAATATTTGTTCGGAGTTTCACAGCACTGGAACGCACCAGACCGACCGACGAAATATGTTCCTTGGACCGACCGGACCAGACGGACCGACCGACCGAGTGAGCCTAAGCCTCAGTTTATGAGTTTACTCGAGACAAACGTAGTTACGTAGTATCCCTATGTAGTCCATAGATAATCACTTTATAATCTGTGCTCGAGACGTGTAAAAGGACCGTTGACTTATTTTAGAAGCCAAGCCAATGAAAAGGACTCGCGGTCGTGCGTCCTCGGTCAGTTTTTTGGCCGGAGTCGGATTTCGCTTGTTTTTTGGTTATTACAACAAATATTAAATAATAAGGCTTGTGCAGCCCTTCATTGCCTCTCATCTTCATACAACAACAAGGATTTGAAGTTCCATCAGTTTCCCCACGACGCAGAAAGGTGAGATTTTCGGATATTGTTTTGATAAACCAATATTTACTTATACGTTTTTGTAGAATTAAAAAAGCTTGCATGTTATTGTGAGCACTAATGTAATATTCTGGTTATAAGGTCGTCTTAGGGGCGGATTCCTTTTCACGAATATATTATCTGCCGTCAATATCAATAATTTAGTACTTACACAAATGAAATCTGCCGATGCCTACATTGGTAGCAATGACAAGGCATTGGGTAATTATTAATTATTTGGTATATTGTTTAGTATTAAAATAAAGGAAAACAAAAAAAACCACGTGACGAGAGAGCTGTCAAAGGCGTCTAGCCCATTGACTTATAAATCAATTAGCCCACTAATTAGGGGTGCATTCCCAGTTACGCTGTAATCGATTTGAGCACGCTAACAGCCGTAGAGTGTTATCGTTAAAAAATGAAAATAAACATAAATACGGTGTTTTTTTAGGTTAAATTACTACTAAATGGCATGAATTTATTAAAAACTAACTTTAGTACCGCATTAAGCATATCTTTATATTGTATTTGTATAGTTTATTTTTATTTTTATTATTATTAATAATTATTAAAATAAAAGATTATGAATATCAAAAATGAAGAGTTGTTTATTTGGCATTTTCGAAATTGTGTTTTTGACTACCATTCGCCACCTAACCAAAGAAGAAGAAGAAATGTGTGGTATATTTAAACATCATAAGACACATTTTGTGATTCTTTTGTGGTACTAGAAATACCCTAAAAACTAAATTTTAGTAGTTGGGCAATACAAATAATTATAAAAATTTATGACATCTCATTAAAACCAAAAATATGATGATAAAATGTAATAATAAAATGATTACAATAAAAATATATGATAAAATTAATAAAACAATGAATATATTATTTAAAAATATTGCCATTACTCAGAGTCAGAATTTATTTGAGCTAAACTAAACTAAAAACTAAAATTCTAAACCCTAAACTCGAATTCAGGTGTTTGAAGATTTAGCAGATCCAATGTTTCATCAAACAAAGGTTTCTTTTTTTTGCATCCGTGTTGGTCTTACTGCTGAAATAGCGGATCGGACGAAATTAAAAATATCTTCATTGGAACTCACTCTGCTCTTATTACGTGAGTGTTCTCTGAATCTTCTGAAGTCCTTGTTCCTTGCTTCTGAAGCTTCTTCAGATAAACTTCCAATCGGTACTATTCCGTTATAAGCAATAATTTCGGCTCCATGAAGCAGTATCGTGTGCACTGTTGATGACATGTAGTACCAGTTGTACAATACAAAATATTTCTCAGCAGTTATGTACGCATATTCTTATATTTCGAAATGTTGATGGGCTTTCCTGAAGTTATGGCTTGCAAAACTACAGCAAATCTTCGGATCAGATCTTTATCTAGTCCTGTGATAGCCGCAGTCTTTTCAGGAAATTCAAAGAATCGTCGTGCAGTGTTGCCGTCGTTAGTTGTGCCATAACCTTGTTTCCGACATCGATTAATAGGTTGAGCTCCGTTTTGAACCTGGCTTGGATAGTTTTCTTTCTTGCATCCACTGCAGCTTTCTCACTATCCCCTCTAGCAGACCACTTCTTAATATCTAATTTATATGCGATATGCAAAAGACATTCCATCATGTTTTTGCATGTGAGAAAAGGATTATTAGATATACTACATTTAGAGGCATTGATATCCACTTAACTATCAACTTTTGAGTGTCAGGATTTTCAGGTTACCTATTAGTTAATTATTTAATCATGTAAGTATTTTAATATGTGGGTGTACCTACTACAGGTGTACCTCTGCCCAACCCCTCGGGGAAACAAGGTGTGATGTTATGTTATGTATTTTAATATCTATGAATATGGTGTGTAGGGAAAAGGATTATAAGAAAGCACATGGAGACAAGACTAGGCATTTATTTCAATTAGACTTGTCAATAAATAGGTATTGTTAATGAGAAAGCTAGTTATCCGTTCCAAATCTAGGTCTTCGTCGAGAAGAAGGATAAGAAACTCCATGGGAGCTTGTTTTGAAGTATTTTATCAACACATTTTTACATTAGCATTTAGTTTTGTTATTACATTAATCTCTTGGACCATTTCTTAAAGCTAACAACTTTATCAATGACAAGAAATAGAATATGAATATTCCTTAATTCGATTTAACAATATGTAGCAATATTAGCAATATTTTAATACATACAGAACATCATAGTTATCAGCAACAATCAAGATATAATGACAATTTAACTTACATGAACATTGTAGTCAGTCGATCTTTCACCAGAAGTGATCTGATGATCCTTATTTCAATCCATTTTACAATAAAAGCAGAACTTCTGATAAGCAACATTATTTCCTTATATTAGCTTTTAGCAACTCAATATTACGGACATGGACACCACTCAGGGTCTGTTCTTAGATGTTAACCTAAGCTTTTATATTGTTACCAGTCCAGTGACACATACAGAAAAGAGAACAAGAATTACACATACAGAAAAGAGAACAAAAACTATCTAACATGAATATTGCCACAGATAAAATGAACTGAACTATTAGTACAAAACAAATACTTTTAAACTATAAACTGTAATAATGCCTTTACAAAAATATAATTTATACGTAAACTAATCTCTTAGATATTCTTAACAAAATAATTTAATGGAACTTGTATCCTTAATCATTTAGTATTTAAATATAGGAACAACAAATAAATCAGTGTGACCCTACTACATAATTCAACCAAGATATTGGAGACGATAACACAACAGTTGAGTCAAATTTGTGTTTGACTTATAAAAATAAGTTTGTTATTAAATTCATTTAGTAAATTAACCATAGATAATAATTACATTTATAGGTATAACAAGTATAATTACATTTATATATCATAGGTATTATTAATTTTTAGACACAATAATTACATTTACATAACACGGCCATGCTGACAAGTACTTCGCTCTCGAAGTACCTTAGAGACCCTTTTTCTACAATTGTTTTATTTATTTATTTATCTCATGGAAAACCAACAGCTTAGCTTAGCTTTTTTACTTTATTTATAATTTTTTTAAACTGTTACTGATAGATATATTTTAATTACGAAAAATAAAATTGCCTGGAAATCAGTAAAGAAAAAAATCTTTTTTAAGTTTAACATTTTTTTTAAAGGGTAAAGATGTAGATTTGAAGCATATATTTTTATTTAACTTAATTCTGTATACGCTAACGTAATCAATGGTATTTTTTATTTTGAAATTGCTCTAATAGTTTTCTTTTGGCAAACGTTTTTATCGGGGAAGATCCGCGGCATTTTAGAAGCACTGGCACTCGGGTGCACCGCGACGTAAGCCCCACCAGACGGCTCGCGAGCGCGATCTTACGAGTATATAAATAAATCTCGATGTTAGGTCAAGTCGTGCACTCTAGCGTGCATCAGGCCCACCGGATTATTGAAAACATATGCGCTGGCTTCCAACGCGGTTTGATAACCAGTGCAATATTCTTCGATATAGCGAAAGCGTTAGACAAAGTCTGGCACAACGGCTTATTATATAAGCTCTACAAACTCGGTGTGCCAGATCGTCTCGTGCTCATCTTACGGGACTTTTTGTCAAACCGCACCTTCCGCTACCGTATCGAAGGAGCGATATCCTCCCCCCGTCCTATTCGCGTAGGAGTCCCTCAAGGCTCTGTGCTCTCCCCCCTAATCTTCACGCTTTTCATCAGCGATATCCCAAAGAGTAGAAGGGCGTAGTTGGCTCTGTTCGCAGACGATACGGCCATCTACTACAAGGGTATCAGCTCTGACTCGATAGCCCGCACTCTCCAGACCTCAGTCGACATGCTCGGCGCCTGGTTTAGAAAGTGGAGGATCGAAGTCAACCCGGATAAAAGCCAAGGAGTTATCTTTATGAAACCGCGTAAAAGGTTCAAACCCCCCCGACCTATCACCATGTTCGGCAAGCCTATCCCCTGGGAGAAGCGAGCCAAAAACCTAGGTGTGGTTCTCGGATCAGCATCTCACCTTTAGCGATCACATAAAGCAGGCCCGCTCGCGAGCCACTTTCGTTCTCGGTAGACTTCACTCTGTCCTGAATGCACGTAGCAAAATGTCACTAAGGTGCAAATTGAATACGTACACGGCGTGTGTTCGTCCCATTATGACCTATGCGGGAGCCGTATTTGCACACGCAAAACCCCGCCATATTCATAGGATGCAAACGCTCCAAAATAGATTCCTCCGTAAAATCACCGGTGCCCCTTGGTACGTTAGGAACGAGATCCTCCATCTCGACCTAAAGATCCCCATAATCCACCAATTTCTCAAACGCAATTACAAGCGTTTCTTTGAGTCCGCCGCCAAACACCGCAACCCTCTGGTTGTCGAGGCCGCCAATTATGTCACTAGTAGAATCAGTCAGATCCGCCGCCCGAGGCAAATCCTGTTAAATTTAATAAACTGTATGGAATAGGAATCCGCGGGAAAGCCCATGAATGGTAAGCCATGACGTAACCGTCATACCTGCTTAAAAAAAACCGGCCAAGTGCGTGTCGGACCACGCACAATGAAGGGTTCCGTAGTTGGAATGAATTTGAAAAACATGTTCTCCCATACGAAATATATGGGAGAACATGTTTTTGCAACCGCAAATTTAAGTTGGTCGATTATTACTCGTAAACTTGTAAAGCCCACTTAAGTGTGATAGTTTTCCTTTAAACTTCGTTATATATAAGTACTAATTCCGTGACATTTGAATTTCTAACTACAACCGTTTAGTTGGTAGAGGGGGGGTCACACTCACGAACGGTTTACTTAATCAAAAAACGGTCTTCGCAAACCACTAATATTTTTGAAAGACCTATCCAACGATATCCCACACTATGGGAAGGATGAAAAAAAAATATCATCCCCACTTTACATGTAGGGGAGGTACCCTAAATAATAGTTTTTTCAAAATTTAATTTTACCACTTTTTCGGCGTCATTAATTTGTATACTCATGCCAAATTACAACTTTCTAGTACCAATAGTTTTTGATAATATAAGTTCAAGCTACCTGAAATAATCAAGAAAGTAGAAAAGTCATGTATATTTATAAATAGACTTAAAAAATTACTGATAAACAAATTATGCTATTACTCCTTAGATGAATATTTAAATGATAAACATAAATAATAAAAATAAATGAAAATCACGCAATTTATAGGTATGTTTAAAATATATTAATGATACAACAATTATTAATAAATAATAGATTAATAGTAATAAATAATATAACAAAAATAATAATAAATTAAATAATATAGCAATATGTATTATATAAATTAATAAACAGAATTATAATACATAATTATGTACAAAAAACACAAACCAACATAAAATAATCTAAAACATATATGTACCTACATTTTGCAAATAAAATAATGCATAAATAATAGATAAGCAAAATATTTAGTACATAACTTATTCGCGATCTCCTGACTTTGAATAGAATATGTATGTTAAACCTTGTTTGTTGCGTACAGCACGCAGTACGCGATTAGTCGGGTAAAATGAAAAACAGTTTAAATGGTTTTATAGTGTGAGACCCTGCGGCGGCGATTAATATGAGTAGGTCGCGGGAGATCGCGAGAGCGCGCACTATGTTGCGCCCCGTGCAAAGGCGGAAGACGGACTGACACGACCGGGACCGATTGGTCCTTCAGAAAACGACGCGCGCGAGTGAAGTTCGCGCTTTCGAGTGAACGATGTACTACTGAACTATGACTGTATGAACTATGAACGCGTAATGTTGCAGCGGCGGGGCCTCGGTGCTTTTTTATTGTGAATGAAAATAAAGACAAATGATTTCCATACGTAACATTCTCCCCCTCAGTGTCGACACGACACTCAAAACGATAACCTAAGTTAAAATATTATTTTAAAGTAAACTAAATTAAAATGTTATACAAGTATAAACTAAATCTAAAATATAGCTATCCTAGCTGCAGGGCGTTTAAACAAACCATTTTTAGTTTTAACGTCAACAACTCTTACGCGTCCGTCAGCACCTGGGTACACGGATTGTACGATACCTTTAGGCCAGCAGTTACGGGATTGATGTAAAAATGACGGACCGGTAAACCACGATGAGTCGCTGCCAAGTACGAAGTTGGTACTTTTAGTTCCTAAATCTGCCACGTTGTCGTCCGTCGGCACATAGTGCCATAATGTTTACCAAACGCAACTTTTTAGTAGGTACAGTTTGAGGTTTACGAAATGGGAAGTTTACCAAATGGGAAGTAGCCAGTGCCACTCATCAGCCTTACTGAGTTCGTCAATTTCACCTAGACGATTAGCAATAAAAACTTTATATGTTCTACAATTGTTTCTGATCCAGTGTAAAACAGTTGTTGAATCTGTCCAATAATAAACTGAACTTGGTTTTAAACGATGCTCCATTTTAATATTATTTGCTAATTTACATCCTAATAGAGCACCCTGTAGTTCTAATCGCGGCACAGAAACCGATTTCGTAGGTGTAACTTTAGATTTACTGGCGATAAACGCTACAACAATATGTCCACTGCTCATTTCCTTGCGCCAGTACGCGACGGTCGCATAGGCGCTCGGCGACGCATCGCAGAATACGTGTAGTTCTAAGTTTTCGTTATTCGTGCTCTTATCACTATCACAAAAATACCAACGCGGGATCCTAATATTATTTATATTTTTAGCTTGAATTATCCAACTTTGAAATAAATTATTTAATTCATCATTTAATTCCTCGTCCCATTTTATATTTGTGTTCCAAGTTTCGCGCATTATTATTTTTCCTTTAATTGTAAATGGTATCAGATAACCATGGATGTCAAATATAGACATAACAATACATAAAAGTTCGCGCTTTGTTGGTCTTCTTTTTAAATTTACAACATCAACTGGTATACGCTTCAAAGTCAAATCGAATCCTAACTCGTCGCTAGCAGGGTACCATAATAAACCGAGTGTTCTTTCAGATTGATTTTTATCTAAGGCGCAACATACACTATCACTTAAAGCTTCCTTCGGCACGCTTTCCAGAACGTCCGGTACGTTGCTAGCCCAGTTGCGTATTTCAAATCCACCCTCCTGGTGAATAAAAGAGATTTCCTTCATCATTTGTTTTGTAAAGTCGACATCAGGTAAACTGTCGATATAGTCGTCCATATAATGTTGCTTGTATATAGCGTCGACAGCCGTCGGGTAAGTATCCGCAAAACGTAATGCATTTTTGTTTTTAATATGTTGCGCGATAAAAGGCGAGCAGTTCGCTCCAAATATTAATGACGTCATAGCATATTTATTAACGTCCTTAGTAGTTTCATCTGTAAATAAAAACCTTAAGGA